>OU342611.1:11210000-11795000 GCA_910589645.1 Tinea semifulvella
CTGTTGGTCCTGAGATGGTACCTACATATACTCTTAGTGTGGACGACACCGCAGTGTCTAAAACTCTCGAATTGCCGCATCTTCTTTGACATAAACATGTTCTACGAGCTAAAGACTCTTACAAGACTGTAACCTTATGTAAATTGACAAGCAGTGCACCCCCCGGCCGTTGGTGCGGCGGCTGGGACGCTAATTATTGTACAAGTTTTGTTGGTACACTGTGTGTATATCATGAAACGTCAGCATTGAATTCCATCTAGCAGGCGTTTACGTTGAACAATGCAAACTACCCAAATTCTTGTTGGGGTTGGCATTCCAATCGTGGGGTGGAGCTGCACAATTAGCCCGAATGGAGAAAATATCATTATTCTTCCATGCGAGTTTCTTAATGCGGGTTTGCGTAGAGCGCCTCTGCTTGACGATTGGGGAGTCAACTCTTAGACATATTGTATCCCAATTTTATACTTTTATACCAGTGCACCTTATTCCTCAATAAACGCATTTAATTTAATTTAACATCTGTTGCACTCTGAAGATACAGCATGCTCTCCCAGTGATTGTCCATTCCTATAACCTGGAGTCCTTCAAGCGAAGTGTGAAAAATAGTTTTGATAGGCCGGCATACTAGTAGGAACTAATGTCGGTCGTCGGTGACTGGCGTCAGTTGCTCTAAATCTCGGACCTCGCGTACCGCTCACCATCAGATGGCTATATGTCACAGCTAGTTTTGGAGATATTTTCTTATAACAAACAGATACCAGATTCATCCATAAGGGTGCGTCTTTATTCCCTCAAAATAATAAAAAAAGCAAGCGAAGCGCAATTGAAATAATTATAATGGGTGTTATTTTAAGAGCTTAACAACTTTAAATAATAAAACATAAAATGATTTCCGGCATACGAGTATGTCCGCCGCGGCTACGAGTATGTCCGCCGCGGCTACGAGTATGTCCGCCGCGGCTACGAGTTACATAGTCTATTCGATCAGTAATTTGTTCCAATTAATCTGGCCTTATGGCGTTTATGGTGGCTTAAATACAGGTTTGTAATGCATGAGTTAATGGTATGAAGATTGTTTGCCGATACCAAGACTAGGGTTACTTGGGCAATACTAATAGCTGTTAACATTGACAGTGTCAGTTCATTCCTTTATGTAAGTAACATCTGCGCTTTAATAAACATAATTTAGCTGCAGGTGAAGAAGAACGATGTATACTAAACAAGAACAAGGTTAAAGCCCCAGAAAATAACAATAATTGTTTTAAAAGTGAGTGAAGTACCTACCTATGTCCCTTTGGAAGTAAAATAAAAAAATCTAATTAGTGTGCTCCATAAAGTCGCAAGCCCCGAGCTGTTTCTAAAAAGGATTATTTTCTGTTCGTCCCTATTCCACCAATTCACGTTCCACGTTCAATATGATGAATGGCCTGGGTCTGGCGAAATGAGAAATATTACTAAAATATGTTCCAAAATAATTCCAATAAGAGTTAAACTAAATGGATTTAAAGGTATTAGCATGTTGTGTAATCGTTTTGTGGTGAGGGATATCATAATTCAATAAGAACATTTATTTTATATTTTACTATTATTTATTTATTTACTATTAAAATATATGTATCATATGAGTATTATGTTTTATATATGTATTTAGTTGGTAATTTACGCATTATTTATAAACTAAACATTACCAAATTAAAATTTTGGTATGTTAGTAAGGATAGGGTAATCATGCTCAACTTCAGCACGGGGTCACCTCGCGAAGTGTGCAGACACATTACTTACTTCACTCTATCGTACAGAGTTGTTTAGTATGTTATAAAAAATATGTACTTATATCACAATATTTGATTTGATTTGAATATGTACCATTTTTTATTTCAACACACTTTCTCGTAAAATGACTACTATTGCACCAATTTTAGTGCGATAATGTACATTATTGCATTGTATGCTTTTAAGGGGCTATTTTTTATTATATCTTAAATAAATAAAAAATATGAATCAAATGAATGTGTGCTTTTAATTACGAAAAACAAAACGAGGTCTCTGTAATATTAACGATTAACGTCAAATAAATATATATAATTATAAAATTATAAAATAAATTAGTATAATTTATTAGTATTATTAATTATGTCATGTTCGACTTGGCGTTTTTTTTACTTTATTTCACTTTGAGAGGAGTTCAAGTATTGTTTTCATTTACTTTAAAGCATAAATTTAGTAAAAAAAGCTATTCCATTAACGCACGCATCAAAAACGTTAACACTTTTCGCACATTTCTCATATAAATGCGACTCATGTAAGGATCCAAATTTATATTATGTTAGCGTAGGGATAGTAGCTACGGTATGGTGTCTCAGACTAGCGACAGATATAGGCTTGGTTTAAAAGTTGTCCTATTTACACATCTAAGAACTACTAAAAAGTGATTCATCACGACCGTATCACTGGCGGGGTGGCCAGAATCTTTTTTTTTCACATTCAGTTAACTTTACTATACACAGCCAGCTCAAGAACAAAGATAGCAGGTGGATGTCTCTAGCGGTACAAAGCCCGAGAATATAATTATTAGACGTCTAATGACCCTTCGTTCCGTTGAATCGATCATCGGGATCAATTCCTAATGAGTAATTTGTTTTTCATTACCACCTTACTCATGTTATCGATTTTTATTCTCATTTTATAATCTAAAAGACCTGCAGATGACAACTGTTACAACTTCTAACCTGTATTATATTTATTGTGACATTGTTCATCTGTGGGTCATCAACGTAAGCACTTAAAGTTATATATTTATATTCTCTATACTTTTTTCACAATAATGGTAATGCAGTGACGTTTTCTTCTTTTGCTCTTTATTACTTAACTTTAAATTTATATGTGAAAACCTTTAATAGTTCTTAGTGAATTTATTATATAATATTGTCAACAGTTGGTTTTCCAAAATGAATAAAAAATAAAACAAAGAATAATGACATATAAATTAAATAAATCCTTGTGTTTTTACCAGGAATCGAACTCGGTACTGTGGGCATAACCGCTAGACCACGAAGGCAGCCTAAAAAAGTAAAGTTATTTTAACTTTAAAAGTAAACAAAACAAACAGGACTAACCCAAAAAAAAAAACTCTAAAAAGTTACAATATTAAAAGTTTTTTCCAAAATTAAAATAAGGAACAAACATAATAAAAATGCAAAATAAGCTAAGAAAAAACAAAGTACTTGTATTAATTTCTTACGTGGTCCTTTTTTGGGTATTTAGGTAAATTACATAAATATGATTGAGAGGTGGTGGCTTGGTTGTAAGAACGCTTTTATTAAAAAATCTTAATAATGGTTGCTAACCAACTTTAAATGATTTTGAAATATTCGGAGAGAGCGGATTTTTCTGCGGAGAACTATAAATTGCGCAATTATGCCAACCTTGGTTCCGGTTACGAGTTTGCGCCGTTTGGGGTTGGCCGATGGGTTCATGGGAAACGTCAGCGAGGCGCTTGGCCAAGGAGTTGTCAAAGCGGCTGACAGAAAGGTCTGGAGACAGGAAGGCTGGCAATTATTACTGCCAACGTATTAGCCTCGCTATACAGAGGGGAAATGTTGCCAGTCTCCTTGGGACTATCTCGGATGGGACATCTCTAGAGGACATTTTTTATTTATAGTTAAGTTTATTTTTAATTTTATTATTTAATTTATATTGTAATTCTTTTATACTGGTTGTATATTACTTCGAATAAAACATTATAAGTAATATTTTGAAATACCTATTCCTCGATCATAGACGATACCTCATTCAATATAGTTTGTCAACTTTCATTTTTTTCTTTCCCACAATATGGCATCTGGTTTTCTCCTTACTGAAATTTGACTAATTTCATATCTTCAGTGACACTCGCGTGATTTCAACTAATCGATTGACGTGAGAATCATTAAAATCGAACTACTCTTTGGTCTCTAGTGTGCAACAAAGGAACACACATATCTACATACATAGGTTGATAATCACAAAAACCTTCTTTGCGTCGCGCAGTCGGGTAAAGAGGTCGACGGCATGTATCAATGAGAAATACATTTTTATTACGTACATTTGTCATAGGGCTATTACTCGTGCCGACATGACAAAGTCCTCGGTGTTATTCGTCAAGCAATAAGTCTATATATTGCAAGAGACAGAAAGAGACTATAAATAAAATTTTGACCACAATTGCAAAAGAAGGGCAAAGTACGAAAACTAAATGCAAGCTCACCTCGATCCTTAGCGCCGCATCGGACTGAAAAAAATCTCATGATTACATTTGAACATTATTATAGGTTCCCAGATGAACTAGCTGTATCACCATATAGGCCAGACATCTTATTGTATTCTCGGAACTGGAAAAAAGTTATCCTTATTGAACTCACTGTTCCGTGGGTATCAAATAATCCAAAAGACCACTACATAAAGTCTAATAAATATTACGATCTCACAGAAGCAATGATCAGGAACGTTGGTCGAGAGGAGTTCCAGCAAAATCTTTGCACTGCTTACTGAAAGAATTGGGCCTAAGCAGGTCTGCCGTCAATACATTTATGGAAAGAGCTTCCAAGACGGCATTAACGGAATCATACAGTATTTTATAGTGTAGGGAGAGGAGCAGAATCGTGGATGGTGAGCGTGTTGTCGCGCAATAAAATAAAAAAGTAGACCTCCTTTTTAAATCAATGGCATGTATCAATGAGAAATACACTCTTCTTACGTACATTCGTCAAAGATTAAGCACGTTAAGCCGTCGGTTCCACTAATACCAACTTGTAGAATCGTTAATTTAAAAAAAATACATTATAACCTCGCCAATCCGTCTGGCCAGCGCAGCGAGTCTAGGCCAAATTCTCCAGATAGATGTTCTGGAAGGCCTATCTTCATCAGTGGAGGTCTAGTACGCTGTTTTCTAGGGGCGAAGATGAAGAATGAATATGAAGATAGGCGGTGGTCGTGTCCACATTTGCTTCCCGCCGTCCGCCATCCAATACGGGGCATCAAGAGGAACACCATCAGGTTGTAGTCGGTGCGAGCCCTACACAACCTCCCCCCTGCCCCTTGACTCGTGGGGGGGAGTATGGAAGGGATTACCTGATGTAAAAAAAAAGAAAAAAAATGGGGCTGTAATGATGATGATGAATAACTAATAACAGTAGATGCGAGAATAAAATCAAGCGTCGAATAGCAATATCAAGATCTGTACGATGGACATGCTGAAGAAGATATTACAGAGGAACCGAAACGTTAGCAAAGCCACTAAAAGCCGGGTAGTTAGAGCTACTCTATCACCGGTGGATTCTTGTGCAACATTCTAAGAGAATCTTGACGACTAGGCTTAGACGATAAGCTGCATGCGTCTTAAGTCACAACGGTTGACAAATTGGCAAAAGATTAAAGTTGAAACGCAGATAAACTTAAAATCGCACTGGTGTGGACATAGCTTTTCATACCGGTAGCGTATTGAGACCGCGGGCCATGACGATATGTAGACCCTTCTCTACGTAGCGTCGCGACGTCTATTCGTCCGCTCCAGTGTGCAGTATTTTGCTACGAAACGTATAATTTGTAGTAAGCTACGGCGTAGATGTTATACGTAGCAATTATTGTAGCACCGTAGCAATTCAATTTCTACGTGCTAATAGCAGAAATGCTTTCTTTTAAGATGTTTAACGAATGCAAGCTAACGACCAATATCGTGGCGTATAATAATAATTATTTCGAAGTAAAAAAAAGTTATATGCATTTCATGCGCTCTGAATCCCAAGTAAGATGCTTTATAAAAAAACACCTGCGTTATGGGATCCAGAGGTACAATAAACATTTATTAAATACCAGCTTACCCGCCGAACTTTGTACCGCATGACAGTCAATGATTATCGTGTTACTTATTAGCTGAACTAAATTAATGATTTTATGAAATTGTATTACACAATGAATATAAAACAAATATTTTGTTAAGATAGAAAGACAAAACATATATAAAAGTACAAAAATCAACTACACACATCAACACTGTCTAGGGATATTTTGTATAAAGTTCCTAAACTCAAAAAATACTGGCCAGTTTTAAATTCTTTTGAAGAAAGCTTATTTTGTAAACCTTTTTGAACGAGGTTTAAGAATCGGTCTCTACCATTATATTCTTTTTTACATTTTGCTTGGAGAACCTATAAGACCATTCCACATCTTAAGTGTGCGACAGATGTAAGAGTTTCCAAATTTATATGGGATAGTGACTACGGTATGGGGGTGCATACTTTGGCCTGTGCGATTATTTCGGTGGCTGAATAGAGAAGAAGGTAACCTTATAGTTATGGAGTTATTCTTTAGAATGCTCATGTGGTATATAGCTTGTAGAACACGCTCGTGCCCGGCCACAACCACGGCAGATGAAGCTGCTTGATTCGAGAGTTATACGTATATAGACGACAGTAATGTCGTCCACTATCCGAATCTCTCTGCAGTCCATTATTTTAAGACAGTTTATTTTTTCTAGGGCCCATTCTGTAGGTGTACAGAATTGTAAGATTTGGAGTTGGGATTTTTAATTAAGTTAACATTATTAGATTTGAATGGTTTCGCAGAAATGTTACAATTAACGTTGAGAGAAGCACGAGTTCCCAACTAGACACGATTGAGTTAATAATTTATCTTCAGGGTTAGGGAAGATTCTATAAAGATGAGGCTACACTCAACTCATTTTTAACAGTGTATTCATCATCATTGTTATAAATGGGAAATAAGCTTTGTCTGTGTGTTTGTATGTATAATATGTTTGTCTCGCCTTCACCCCTATGTTTAACTTTAGCTTTCTAGTTTTTGCATCTGTCTCGCTCGCACAATCCAATATTTATAATAAAAAAAAACAAGTCTTTGTATCCCTGTCCACTCTTCTAGCAGATATTCAGAATCTCTTACCGTGTCTGCAGCTCGTCAATGGAACATATAAAAAGATGTACATAATATCATGAAGGTATTCTCTACCAGCTAATCTTTGGGAGAGTGAAAGATTTATAAGCTGAAGATATATTGGCTGTCAGATAATGTCTAGCGGCATTAAGTCCGCCCCTTGTATAACGTGCAATAAAGTTTTAAATAAATAAATATATATATATATATATATTGTATTTAATCACATATTTTTGTGTGCAATAAAGAATTTTATTATTATTACATTTAAGAAATGTACTCTACCAATTTTGTAGGAAATAATTTTACGGATAGTTAAATAATCTTAATCGCTACATGAAACTGCCTCTGTATTAAATGTACATAAAATAAATTGGTGGGTTATTTTATAATTAATTTTTAACACACCAATAACACCACACATGTATTTATACTTAAAACTGAATCGGAATTTAGATGTTGCAGCTATCATAGGCGACCACCACATTACCACAGTAACCTTTACGTTACTATGAATGAATGAAAAAATAAATTATACATAAACTAAAGTTATTTAAAATGCCTTTTTAAAAAACAAAAATAAAGTTCTATAATACCTTACAGAAAAAAAGAAAGTCTACAATAAATAACAAAAATATTATTACCTACTTCAAGTTAAATCAATACGACTGTATCCCTTTCGGGGTAGTCTGAAACCACACATGATGTCAAATAAATAAATAAATATTTCCAGACAGGTCACACAGCGTTATCTAATTTCCGTGGTAAGCTACGAGGCTTGTGTTACGGAAACTAGATGGTTGAAAAACTACATATTATACCTTTTTTTTTTGTAAATATATACATATAAACACTTAGACCGAGACAAATTATACAATGTACAACTTGCCCCCGGTGGGAATCGAACCCACGACCTCCCGAGTTCACGGCAACGTTTGTTACCACTAGACCACGGAGGCGGTCAAATATACGAATATAATAATTATAAGCGAATCACGTAGGACATTTTTCTTATCTAGATGTATTATTTTGACATTTTTCTTATCTAGATGTATTATTTTGACATTTATTTATATTATAAAAGATTTACATACTCGTATGTAATGAACCTATATAAGATTAATGTATGTAAATAAATTGTTTGTTTTAGCCGTAGTTTTAGAATAATTGTTAATTAGTGTTAGGACTCAAATTAATATTTGTACGCCTCTTAGGTAGATTGTTGCAGGGAAAAATATATACAATCATAAATAAATATTTCATTTCATTTCATGTCTCTAGCATACCAAATTTTAGAAATATCACAAACAAATTGTTGTGTCCCGACCAGGAATCGAATCCGGTACCTCCGAGTTTAAATCCACGGACTTTACCACCAGACTACGGAGGCAGAACTTCAAGTAATATAAAAATAATTTTAATTTTATACACATAAAATTGTCTTATAAATTGTTTGTGTATTTTTTGGGATTCCCGATGATGTCAATATCTGAAAATTTAAAGTCATTTAAACTAAGACATTTATTGGAACGCGTTTTAATTAAAATGTGGTTGCGGAAGTACATGTACGACTATGGTATGTTATGTTTCGTATGGTAAAGCCGACTCATACTGACACAATGCAAATTGCTTTTCTCAAAGCCTTTGTTTGCTCCTATCGCAGAATTAACTGCAGATTGTCTGTTTTAAAATATCACAAGGTCCAACTAAACTAAATATCACAATAACTAAGCAGGCCATCATGAGCATTCTTAAATCTTGCCTTGACAGGCTCAAAGTCAAGGTCAAAATATCTTTATTCATGTAAACCTATTACAGGCATTTATGAAACGTCATTAATTTAATTATTTTGAATGATACTTCTGCTAGTAAGCAGACAGAAGACTAAGCAGCAAAGTGGTCCAATAAGTAAGCTGTTAGCAGAAGACCAGCAGCGTAGCTGATTCCAGTGTTTAATCTGACTGAGAAAGGAAACAAGGGGAGCAAGGAAAATTCAGCTATATTAAATTAACAAAATAAGACATATACAGAACTGCACCAAAACGATTAATTAATATATAGTTTTTATAGCAAGTATCTGTCATAATCGCGAGCCCTGATGAACCCGATAAGATTTTTATTCCGCGTCGACATAAGATTTTTGGCCATAGACAATTAGTTTTATTAATAGTTTTTATAATTTTAACGGGTCTTTACGCGATTTACATTAGAGACGACATATTTCTTCCGACATTTCAGCCAAGTTGCATTGGCTATGGTCACGGGTCGACTGGAGCTATGCGGTGACCACAAATCGCGTAAAGACCCGTTAAAATTATAATAAATATTATGATTGTGCGCGAAAGTTTAAAAAGTTTTATTAGTTTTATTGTTTTTGTTCCCTTGCCTGCTAATTTTAAATCAGTTTTTTTTTTATTAATAGACTACATCGCGTCTTGTCGTCTCCTCCGGTGACAAGAGGGATAACTCTTTCATTGCCCAAAAAATCAGTATTGCAATTCAGCGGGGAAATGCAGCCAGCGTTCTTGCTATTGTATTAACAATCATTTTATTTTATATTTGTGTTAAATATCTTTTTCAAATAAATAATCTGTATTGAAATAAAGTCATTGACAATATAATACATACAAAAACAAAAAGATGGCGTTAAATAAATATTAACGCTAATAATCGAACCGGATTTTTCATGACTGTTTTTGAAATAGTTAGATAAAGATCTACGTGATTCATATAGATATAATTGGGTCACAATGAATATTATTATAAAAAAATATTAATTTATTACAAAAATAGTCCAGCGCCATCTATGTGCACCTCAGAGAAACAGACATTTATAATTGGGTTGCTCAAAAACAGGGGTATTTAAAATCGTCAGTCCCTATTCTGTGCTGCTAACCATGTAGGGATACTGCTGCGGGTCTTCGATGGCTCAAATTAAAGAGTGTTTAGCGGACTGTATATGGTAGAAGTAGAAATTCAATTAATTACTTGAGTAAAAAAGACTATGAAATTGTGAGAGAAAAAACGTGTGACCGGCGCCGGTGCGCGGATTGATTCCACTCTCGTGGGCGCCGCTCAGAGCGCTGGCCACCGATCCAACGGTGGTATTGGCCGAGCGGCAATAATGTCGCTGTGATCGCGACTAGGGGAGTTTGACAAACGGCCTTAGATTAGCTCGAGGGAAGTTTAGCGTAACATTAAGGAAGAACTCTCTAAAACGACGTTAAATATATATTTTTTTATAATATTTATATTAAAGTTAAAAATAGAAATTTTAGATTAGGAAAAATTTCGACAAGGATTAATCTAATTAATATTTGGTATTTTAAACTAGACAATTATATAGTAATACTGGGTTTTGTATTATCAATATTGTTGACAGAAAGTATTATATTCCAATGCATATAAAATGACAAAAAAACAAAGAATAATAACATATAGAAAGATAGTTGGGTACAAACCAATTTTTATTTTATAATAGAACATTTTTTTCCATTGTTTTTCTGATGGATTGTGACACTTATTAATTGCATAAAACCTCCCTGAGAAGCCCCCAATCGTGCGATATTTAAAAGTCTAGTATACAAACACTTTCTGACTAAATAAATAAACATAAATCTTTCCTTTACTATTTTTTTATCTTCTATCAATTTCCTTCATTTGCAGCAGCATCATCTTATTGTTAATTTTATCGCACTCTCCTCGTGATGTAAGTACTTTTATTTTAAGTATGTAATGTAGTTACGTTCTTCTTCTTACTCCACGATCTCCTTCCCCACTCATCACACCGCACTCGTTTCCAAGTCGTTTGCGGTGGTGGCTGTGCATCTTTGAAACCAGTTACCGGTGGACATCCGTCAAGCTCCAAATAGAACACTATTTAAGAAACTGGTCTATGCGCACTATTTAAATTTACCATAAGCTTAATACACTCTCTGCTATATTTATTTCTCTCATTATAGTCATCATATAGTAGGTATATTATATTTATGTATATGCATAGAACGTATGTATGTAGTTTTATTTGTATGTATTAGTATGTAAATAAGTATTTATTCACTAGTATATATTGAAGTCTAATATGTTTCTATTAGTTTTGATAGCACCTGCCTTATCTTGTCGTAACTGCTTTAGTTGTCCCAAAGGTTTGACCAGTATAGAATGTCTAGCGGCATTAGGTCCGCCTTTGTACTTTGTGCAATAAAGTTAAATAATAAATAAATAAATATATTGGTATATCTATAGTTAGATTGTATATATGTATTAATGTGTAAATTTTATGTAAATATTGGTTTGCATGTATTTATAAATATATTATATATCATTGTTTTGTTTCTATTTTGTTGTTATTGGAATAATACGAGGGACTTCTTTCTTGTATATTGGTTTATTTACAAGTGACAGGTAAACAACTAACTAGGATACACGACAGATATATGTGACGTTAATATAAAATTTTCTATAATATCAACATATTTCGCCTAATTTCTTATTGCACCCACCACCTATCCTATCCTGTCTAAATGACCCAAAGGTTTGGCTGTCAGAGAATGTACATAAGTAAGCAATTAATTTTTTATATAAATAAATAAAATAATTCTGTCGTGGCTTCATTTAATTGAGTTTTATGTAGGTAGTTATTTTGTATTGTACAATGATACATTATGACATTGTATTCATTGTCCGAATTTCGCAGAATAGTTCTCTACACAACTATTATTATGCCACCGGCAACGGAGGTATCATTCCGAATACTGCGACAAAGGTAACTGAAACTATTTTAAATTAACAACAGAAAATAAGGCGTAGCCTAGACCTGTATTAATTAGTGATGAGTCATTGACGTATTTTACGTTGACGATAGTAGCTCAGTTAAGAACGCTTATCACAAAAAAAAGGTTTGCTTATAACCAAGCCACCACCGCTTGTTCTGCCAGACGGGTTAGCGAGTCTCATTTGGGAACTTAATATTCGTAAAACCGGGATAAAATGCTCTCCTTCCTAATGGGAATGGTGGTGTTGTAAATCTATGACAAATGTACGTAATAAAAGTTTATTTTAGTTTATCATTGATACATGATAGGGTTCAAACCGCTACTTTAGACAGAAGAACAGCGATTTAACAATACAACTACCACCATCTTAGAGTTCACATTCAAATTCTCCATAAATTTAATATATTCTCTACTGTTTTTATCTCTCATTATGTTTTATTGTAGGTATTATTATATTTATTTATATGTATGTATACTTATAGAGCATATGATTTATTTGTGTTTTTTTATATATATATTAGAACGACATGTGACCTTGCTCCCACCTGATGGTAAGTGGTGTGCGAGGTCCATGAATGTTAGCAACTGGAATCAGAGACTTATGACTGACATCAGTCCCTTACTTGTCGGCTTGACTGGGCATGACGGCAATTCGAGCCTGATTCCAAAACGTGTGGATACACTTTACTGGGTTTATCGGCAAGAACAGTGGATACTTCCCCGCCCCGGTAGACTGGGAAAGTTACCACCATCAGTCCGCCTACCACCTATTAAAAATATATTTATTTATATTTATTTAATAGGTGGTAGTAAAAATAGTATATAAATAAAAATTGAGTATATACTGACGTATATAAAGACAAAGGTCGTTAACCAGTACATCCTCCCGGTAATGTCGTTCGGAGCAGAGACGTGGACACTGACAGTGGGTTTGGTCCACAAATTCAAGTTCGCTTAGCGAGCTATGGAGTGAGCTAAGCTTGGTATTTCTCTAATGGATGGAATTCGAAACGTCGATATTCGTCAGGGAACGAAAGTTACTGATATGGCTTTTAAAGTTAACAAGCTGAAGTGGCAATAGCCCGGACACATCTACCGCAGAACCGACGAACGGTTGGGCAAATAAGTGGTAGAGAGGAGACCACGTACGGGAAGACGTAGAGAGTGGGACGACCCCCCACTAGATGGACGGATGACCTGAAGAAGGTCGCTGGTGTGGGTTGGATGAGGGTGGCTAAAGATCGCGTTAAGTGGCGAGCCTTGGAAGAGGCCTACATCCAGCAGTGGAGAGATAATGATGATGATGATACTGGCGTCTAATATTCCTAAGTTGTCCCAAAGGTTTAGGTCCGGCATTAGGTCCGGTTTGTGCAATAAAGTTTATAACAAATAAATAAACCTATGACTTGTGCGTGTTGATCAACTATGCTGAATCTGTCGCCGAGTTGAAAACAATAAATCAGAGCAGATTCCTGATTTTAATTTGCAGAAAACATCGCAGTGGGTAGTGAGAGAAAATTAATTTGAATCCATATTGCCGACAGTTAGTTTGAAAGTAATTTTAGCTTGTTATTTTCATATTGTCATCTATCTATGCTATAGGTGTGTTGTTAGTTAATTTCTCATGACAAACCTCTATATTTGGTAGTGGAATTTTACCTCATTGATAATCAAAATGTGTCTGTCCACTGCTGAGTTTTAAGCCTTGATCCAACCCTCACCAGCAACCTTCTTTAGTTCATACTTCCACCTGGCGGGGGTCGTCCCACTCAGCGTAGCCGGTCCAGGGGCCTAATTCTGGCGCTTTCAACTCGCGTGTCGGTTTGAAATATTCAAATGAAAAGCAACAGATCTCCATAGAAAACTGTCAGTTTCATTCGAGCTAATTAAGCGGACATTCATGTCGAAGGCTCGAGAATTGATGCCCAGAGAGTTTTCGAGCTGCGTCATTGCTGAGAACCGAATGCCGACAAAGAATAACTGACAGAATGTACAGTATACACACCGACAAGGGCATTCCTAGTACAGTTGAGAAGTTAAGTAGTCCCTGCGTTTGTTATATTACTTTTAGGACAGCCATCTGGGCTCTCTTAAGTGCAAGGAGTGCTTTTTTATATGCCCCATCCCAATAGTAATGCAATAAGATAAAATTATAATACTGACAGTAAATGAAGAATCATTATTTTAAAAACTTCAGCAAGTGCGAGTAAAACATTATTTATCTACAGTTTCGTCTCTATAGTCAAAAGCTATTAGCCGGTGGTCAGGCTGTTTCCCCCAATAATCCTTATTAAAATAACTCCCTCGTTGTTCCTTTAACAAAAGGAGCAGTAGGTACTCATTTCAACCCCCTCCCTAAAACCATTTCTTTACTTGGAACCTCCCTACAATTATGTACAATTTATTGTATTATATGATTGACAGTATTAAAAGGGATGTACCATCGAAGTTCCAGCTCTTGTGAGATCTTCAGAGAGTTATCTGAGATGATAGCAAGAGCCTATGGTAAGGCGTTGGTATCCTGGGAACGGGAACTTGTTTAAATGTGGGACGCTACGCCAAGATTACATATTTATGCAGTTTGCTGAAGAAACTCTAAGCCCGTAGAGTCCAAGTGTCAAAAACTTATTAAATTACACCTCCGGAGTCACGAGGGTTGCAATTGCAAATCGGTAAGGAAATGCAGTCAATGTTCTTGCCACCATTCCACGCGGACGGGACTTATATCCGTATTCGTAGTATTAACTTTCTTTTATATTAAACTTTCGCGCACATTCATAATAGTTTTTATAATTTTAACGGGTCTTTACGCGATTTACCTTAGAGACATATTTCTCCCGACGTTTTAGCCAAGTTGCATTGGCCGTGGTCACGGGTCGACTGAAGCTATGCGGTGTAGTCTCGTACATACTGGGCGGTAGATGTAAAGACTTATCACTTTTAAAAGTTTTTAGAAATCACGACATTTACAATATCCTTGACGACACCGGGCGATTTTTCCCGGCGTCGAAACCTATTGATTACTAGATTCCACGATGAAGATAGCTTCTCTCTCTCGATTGAAATTTTTGTGTTTCTTTATTTCGATCGCTTCACGTACTATTCTAGGGTAATAGTGACGATCGGTGGAAAGTATCTTCGGGTCATGCAGCTCAATCCAATGGTTTGTGCCACTATATGTCTCTAAGGTAAATCGCGTAAAGACCCGTTAAAGTTTCTTTTATATTTTGTAAATATTTTTTTCAAATAGATTCATTGTACTAAATCATTGAGAATTTTATTTTTATTAGAACTCATTCATGTGACCTCACGAACAAGTGATGGTAGGGTCAATCGGCGATCATTATATAATGTAATGCGTTATTCAATCATTTATTACATCAACAACTGCCATCAACAACCGTGGTCTAGCGTGGACGTACCGTGGATTTAGGCTCGGAGGTACTGTGTTCAATTCCTGATCGGGACACAATATAAATATTTAATTTATTTGTAATATTTGCTGAGTTTGATACGCTGGAGACATCGACGAGCTTGCCCCTTGTCATGATGGGCCTATAGTAAAGTTGGCTAAATGTGAATCTGCTACTTTATAATCGTGTTTTCTGACCACCACAGAAAGGAAACGGTTGTGATGAAACTATACTTTTTCATCAATCATATTTCTGGAGAATTTAGCCTACACTCGCCACGCAGGCGAGACGGGTCGGCGAAGGTCTGATGTAAATTTTAATCACAATTAATTAACGAATCCACAAGTTGGTATTAGTGGAAACGAAACCGACGACTTAACGTGCTCTCCGAGGCACGGGAACTAAAGCTGTTGTAAATCTATGATATATGTACGTAAGAAAAAAATGTATTTCTCATTGGTACATCGGAATTCCAAACCAATCTTTTCTCGATTTAAGGAACGCGTTCTTACAGTCCACCAGCGCTCTAAATAATAATAAATAATAAATATTTCCAGACAAGTCACACAGCGCCATCTAATTTCCGTGGTAAGCTACGAGGATTGTGTTACGAAAACTAGATGGTGGTAAATGTTACAAGATATTATTATATTTTTAGTAAATGAAAAAGGAAACATTATAAAGTAACTTAAGCGCGTGTTTCTTGAGGATAAAAGAGCAAAAAACACATTTATATTTAAGAAGATATTATAATCTACGAAATTAAGAATTATAAGAACGTTGTGATAAGGAGAATTTATAAAATAATAATTACGGAGGAAACATTGAATAAAAATCGGCAATTTTTTTTAATAATAATAATCTTTACTTTTAGGCATCAAAATACAATATTATATTACCCATAGATACTCGTACATACCTAAAGTAAATAAAATATTAATTGACACTACACTATAGCTTTCGCATCTTCATCGTATTGTCAAAGATACCCATTGGTTACGGCGACCGCCTTTTGATGAAGGCTGACTGCAGCAGTGGGGGTCGGCGCCGGGGACATCTTAGGTGGTTCACAAGGGTTCGGTGCTGCGGTAGGCAACGTTGCTTCTACCAAATGAACCTATGTTTCTACGAAAACAACACCCTGAGGCCAGAAACTTTTTTTCAAAAATATTTTTTTTTGTCTGACCGCACAAGAATGCGATATGACTTAAAATTTGTGTCCCGCCATTGCAAGACCAGCTTAGTTATTTCCTTGATTGATTCGGACTCTCCTTGTCCGCGTATGTGGTCAAGAACATCCTGGTGTATTAAAGTATTGCATAGTCGCGACACGTAGATAGATGTCCTCGGAGTGGCGGCTTTCAGCTGGCACGATTCTAGCGGTGCCGTACCTCGGATGTTGCGGATACTATAAGGCTGCGAATATTATTCATAATCATCTTAAAGTCGTGATATTATTATTATTTATTAATAGTCTCCCAGCACGTTGCTGATATGCCTATATCAAGCTCTGGTGTAAAGTTCATAAAATTGTATAGTATATTTTTAAGTGTTTACAGTTGAGGACTTTAATATGTCTTCTGGTATTTTGTTCCACATTTTTACAACTCTGTTATTCATAAGGTGATATCCCCCATTTGTATTGCTGAATTGTCTCATTAGTTTCATTCCGTGATTTTAGGATATTAGGCGATATTTTATTTGATTTTCTATATAATATGGATTTTGTGGAACAAAATATTTGAAACACTTTTTTGTGCTAAGATCATGCCTCAATAACAATGGAAATTGCAGTGATATTGATTAGTTCAGTGTTTTATAATAAAATAAATTATTTTCATACAAATTTATTGTTACATTATTTTTAAACGCATTTTTGTTTCACTTGTACATTCTTCCCTTGTCGATAAAGAACATCTTTGCGTAGCATGTAGGTCGGTAAAACAAGAAAAATAATTTGTAGGTGCATGTCGAACGCAACGCACTGTCATAGACTACTTGATTTTCTGATACGATTGTCCTAGCTTTGATTCTCCTACCTTTCTTGTCATATGTTGTTTGTTATATTATTTATTTTCTTTGGTTAGGACATTATAATATAGGCTTTACAGCAAACCCTTGTCTTCTTGAAAGAATATCACTATGGGTGCCCCCGCTTCAAAAGTACTTTTTAAGAGCTCGTCAGCAGCCATTATTTGCAATACCTAAATTGCATAGAAACGACACCCTTGTATCACGCACTGACTCTTATTAATAATATCTTGGCGTATGACCGCCGATTGACATATTTTCGTACTCCCAGCCGAGATTTCTGACATCAGCTGGACGCTATTTAGAAATAATATCTACAAAAAGCAGCGTGATTGATGTAAATATCAATTAATAATAACATAATTTTATTCGTATAACGTGTATTTATGTAATTATTAGCCAAGTGCATAGTGCTACCTATATGTAAATTTAATGTATATATAATTGTATAAATTTACTAAGAGCCTACGTGTTTGGCACTAGCTGTTGATGTTGGCATGTAATAATCATAAATAAATAAATATAATTTGTAGCACAAACTTTCCTTGAGCTAAATTTTTTGTGTCACTTTAACGCCCACTGCCTCTTCTGCTTCAGTGCCCTTTGTGTAAAATCAGCTCTAATATGTAATCACTTAACTTGAACCTACCATCTTCGAGTACCAATGGACATAAAGATTTCATTGACTTATTGTGGACACTTAGACGTTATATACCTAGAAGACGCAGGCCCCAGGAAAAAGTTGTGCTGACTTTAGATATATTCAGAAACTCCTTCGTCGCCTTCAAAGCTAAAACCAAGAAGTAGCTATTTTTGGTTTAGCTCGCAAAGTGTGGTTAGTTCGCTGTCAGTTTTAATGCATTTAAACACATACATTGCAGTTGATTTCTTATACACCTGACCTGGGTGATATTTTACGGAAACCTCACTTATTAATAGATAATGTAAGCATATTTTTTCAGTGTTCAAAATATTTTTAAAAAAGTTCGGACAACTTTTGTATCGTTCTGATTCTTTTGCCTTTTTAGTAATTTCGTCAACATTATGTAGAAAAAAAAACTTATATGCTTATCTGGATTAAGGTTAAACAAAATAAAGAGAGATGTTTGCCATTTCACATTATTTTGAAAGCAAAAGGCTGTATGGTATTAAATGCGCTTGTCCATTCATCGCTTGATATCATTTGTTTATTCCAATTAATATATATAGGGTGTGGCGTAAATAGTCTTCCAAAGTTAACTTCCAAGACGAAAATAAATTAACTGTTTATAACCATAGGTTTTGGAATTATATATATTTTTTAATATTAGAAAAAAATCGAAAAACATTTTATTAATGTGACTGTAATTCGACAAATGACATTATTATTTAAGTCGGTTTATTGTGTTGTATGGGTGAATATATTACTATAAATTTTAAAAATATCAAAAACTATTTTTCCAAAAAAAAAATCCCGGACCTTTCATAACATCAATGGATTCCTTAATGTTTACTTTCCTATAGACAATCCATTGGAAGCGAAGGGGCCATAAAAACAACCTTTTCCTCCAAATTGTTATTTGTTATACCATTTTTCTTTGTAAGAAATGGTGTAAATGAGATTTGGGACTGTGGCGGTAACAGACGACGACGTACGGTCCAGAAAAACGTGCACAAGTACCTAAGAGTACGGCAAAAGGTGCTGAATTTCACGCTTCGAATAAAAATATAGAATACCGCGTAAACCACGGAACCTTTGCCTATACCTCTAAGCTTTACCGTGACCCTAGGCTATTAGTCGTAAAGTAGTTTTCACACTGAAAAATGGATAAGTATTTTAAAAATCGATAATTATTAAATTTTAAAAAGTTCATCGCCTTTTCTCTGCGTCTAACAACTAATCATAAAATAAATAGAAAAAAAGTAATATATATATGTTATAAACTTTATATACCGCGTGTGATTGTTTGCCACATTCGTCCAGCAGATGTTCAGATTCTTATACAGTATCAGCAGCTCGCCAGTGAAACTCACTACCTCTTTATATTTACAAAAAGCAAGACAAATCTACATAACATTACATTGCTGTATGTATTATAGATTGTTATAATTGGTACATATAAATATATATATATATATATATATATAGTATGTATGTATATATTATTTATTTTTTATATAGTAAGCTCTCCTATTTACAGTAAAATGTTTAATTTTCTATGCAATAAAGAATTTATTTATTCTCAAAATAACAATTTTTTTTAGGCTTCAGGTGTCATTAGTAGAACATATATTTTTTAAAAAATGACACTTTTTTTTAAAGATAAAAATCATTATCCGTAAAATAAAACACTGCTGTATGGTGAATAATATGGCGATATCCATCGTGATAAATACTTAAAGGCTGGGGAGTGTTCTTATTAATTGATATCGCCCACAGCCGAGAGACGATATAGAGAGAGAAAGAAGGCTTAATTGCGTAAGTTAACGTTCGCGCGATCGTTGACCTCTCGCTACCCACTTGATTAGGGTCAGTATGAGTGACGATATTTTTGGGAAAACTTCTCTGCACCGTAATTTAAAATGTTATTACTGAATAATTGAAATAAAGAAATACGTAGTTTTTTTATTTTTATTCTAGATTATAAAAAAAAAAGTAAAAATTATATTATAAAAAAAAATATTCTTTAATAAATTCCACGCAGTATTTAATATATATATATATATATATATTATTATTTTACTTTATTATACGACTAATGTCTATGTTTCATACTAATTTACGAGTATGTCAATAACTATCTTAATAATTTTAAAAAAATGTCGTCCGGTTTCTGCACCACATGTGATCCTACGACTTTATTTTAAAAAATAATTAAGAAGTAGTGAAACAACATAACATAACTTAAATCTTGTGTTTTAGTAAAAAAATGTATGGTTTCCGTGCTACGCCTGCAATTTAAAGATAATACAATGTTAAAATGAAGTACGCTGTCGTTTTGATTCGTGTCCATTACATTATCATAATATGGAAGCTTTTTAATGTAGGTATGTTAATTTAAAATCTCTCGTGGATATCAGTATTGTTCCAGTTTATCAAATAAAGTTGTCCCACTTAAATGGGGGATATAAGGAATTTACTTTTTCTTCTCTAAAATAAAATATAAACTTATTTAACAGGTAAACTCTCTTAAATAAGTTCCCAGAAAGTTAATTGATTTACGTTTCAAATATACACTTGGACTTGAAAAATCTTTAAAAATATTGGATTGTGCGAGCGAGAGGGATGCAACAATTAAACCCCCAATTAAAATTACAAAGTACAATTTATTATTTTAAATTTAGGGATCGGCCAATAAACCAAATTATATAACCAATTTGGTTTCCGTAGCCAATAACAATGAGAATCGCTGGTGTAGACAACTAGCCAATCTCACACTTACTCGTACAACTTCTACTCCTTTTTTTTGGTTTTGTGGGTACCGTAATTTATTAGATCGCAAAAACTCAGAGAAACAGACTATGATAGTGCTATGCTATAGTGAAATTTTGAAATAATAATATTCCTAATTTTTTAATAATACCAACTTTTTTTTTTTAACTAGTACGTCTTGTGACCACCTGATGGTAAGTGGCGCGCGAGGTCCATAAATGTTAGCAACTAAAATCAGACACTTATGACTGACATTAGTCCCTAACACTATGCCGCCTTGACTGGACATGACGGCGATTCGAGCCTAATCCTCAAACGTGTGAATACTTGCCATATAGAAATAATTGCCAGCCTTCCTGTCTCCAGACCTTTCCGTCAGCCGCTTTGACAACTCTTTGGACAAGTGCCTTGCTAAAGGTTCCCATGGGCCCATCGTCTCGACTCCAAACGGAGCAAATTCGTAACTGGTACCAAGGTTGACATATTTGCGCAACTTGAGGTTCTTAGCAGAAAACATCGCTCTCCCCGCGCCTGACGAGGACCAACTTGTAGAATCTTGTCGCACAAATTGTCGAATTCTCCAAAAATATATTCTGGAAGTTCCATCTTCAGCGGTAGACTCTGTGTTTTAAAGGATAATGATTGATTGATAAAGATTCCATTTATCCCCCCCATTGATAGGGACAATCATCTGGGCAAAACAGAAACGGTCGAAAAATTCCCGGTGAAAATAATTGCAACTTTCCACTTGCGTGGTTTCTGTGTTTGTTAAATTGACGTGACGATCCCGGGGAATACAATTATTATTTAAGTATTTTTGGGTCATTACGTATCTATCGAATATTTCTGACAGCTCCAAACTATCTATCTATTGTGATTTGCTGATAAGAAATGCCTTAGGCTACTCTGCGGCGGCAGAACTATTACTTAACTATTTGATGTAATTAATAATCGTTGGTTTAACGATTAAGGACATCATACATCTTGTATGGGGATTAAGGCTTAAAAAGTATCATCACGACCGTTTCCCTTTCGCAGTGGTCAGAAACCACGCTTATAAAACTTTACTAAAGGCCAATCATGAGAAGTGGCAAGCTCGCCGATGTCTCTAGCGTACCAAGATTTGGGCTAAATTACAAGATTACAATTTATTTATTTTTATTTTATATTATTAGGTAAACCATACAGCACTTAACATTAAGTAAATAAATTCCTTTATTTTATATATGTATAATTTCATTACATAACATTTCTGATTAAATAAGCAAGCTTTTATCGAGTCAGCGGTAGCTGTATCTACTAGAATCTAATCTCGTGTATTTTTCCTAACTTTTTACTTAAAGCTTTATGATGACAGAATACAGAAAAAAGTGTAAATCAGCCATTACTCCAGGCGACGCTATAACGCACACAAGAGTGTACGTGTGCATGCATAGACCTTTATACATGAACCTGGTCTGTCTTTAATATATATTTGATCGCAAATATGCAAGATCATTAATTTGTATATTCAGGCAGGGTTGCACCAAAATGAAATATTGTAATTGTTACGATTAAAGTTAAAAAATGCTAACGATTGTATCATTATCATTTTGAACTTGTCAGGGTTACAGTTACAGATATTTCGTTTTGCTATAAACCAGCCTTAGTCAAAGATACAGTACTCTGTAGGACGTCAAATTGCTGTAAAAATATTATATTTCCAAATTTAAGCAGTCATTATCATCACCAGCCTGTGTCTTTCCACTGCTGTGATCAAGGCCTCCCTTAAGGCTTGCCATTTCACACCTTTCTCAGGTTATCTGTCCATCTGGCGGGGTCTCTCTCTGCGACTTTCAGTACCTAATCTCCACTCCAGAACCCGTTTAACCAGGTCTACTACAGATGTATCCAGCCCGTTGCCACTTTAGCTTGCTAATTTTGAAAGCAAGTCAATTTGTTCAAAACTTTGGTTCTCTGACAAATCACCACGTTGCGGGCATTAATCTTCAGAGAAATATCGAGCATAGCTCTCTCCATAGCTCGTTGAGTGACCTTTAACTTATGTACCAGACCCACTGTCAGTGTTATTACTGGAAGACTGCACTGGTTGAAAACTTTTGTCTTCAAACACTTCACACGTTTACTAATACGTAGTGATAATTAGTGTTGCCCAAAGTAAGGGCATCTGGTCTTGGTCTTAAACTCCAAATCTTGATCTTGGAGTCTCGCAAGATTCTTGCTCTGACTTAATTTGTTTCTAATTGTAGTAAGGAAACCTTATGAGACTCTAGTATCTGTCCGCAAACTATTATCTCGAGAACTTTTATTTTATTTTATGGATAGTTAACATTTTTGTTTCAGAAATGAATTCGTCATCCTTGATTTATTCGAAAATGATACCACACTTGTTATATATTAGTACATACTCGTATAAAGTTCAAAATAAAGAGCGGCGATAAGTTACTTCCCCCCCCCCCCTCCCCCAGTGTGACCCCTCGTAGCTACCGGGCTAAATTAGCTCAGAACCACCTAAGGAACACCTGTAGCAAGTATTTAGTATGAGCCATTAATCACAAAATGCAGGAATATGGCACTAAAGCCCCTACTAGTCTGATTTGGAATGGTTATAGATCTTGTTGACCAACATTTATTACGCATCTAATTTGGTTATAAGCAGAATAACAAGAAGATACAATAAATTGTTTACAGATATCGACCCCTTCTGTCTGTCTAAACACCGATTCAGAGGAAGGATTCTGAGCAGGATAGAGGTGTAGTTCTATGTATATAATACATAAGATATGCACAATGCAATGAAATCTACACATTTTCACTCATTCACACTTACAATTTACAGACCTTCACACACCTACACTGTCAATACAAATTCACATATACATACACTTACATAATGATGCGTAGATGGATTTTTTTATTATTGTCTCTTTATTTTTATTCTTATGTTTATTTTTTAAGTAGTTTAAATTGTTAATAATCCGTTCATGATATATGTTTATTGAAAATAATGTTATTCCGTAATTGGCTAGGTGTTCGGTGATCATTTGAATGTAAATATTTATTTGTAAAAGACAGCTGTGGAATAAGTAAATGAATAAATAAATAAGTAAACATCTTGTTTTAACAAAAACCCAATATTGGAGAATGACGCTTTACATGACGTTTTATTGATCAATACCTACCAAAACAATAAAATAACAAATCCAAATAAATAACAGTAAAATTTGGAAAAAATATCTGAGCAAATATTGCGACTACGGTTAGTCTACATATTGGTGTTTATATTGGGGTCTATCTCAAGAGCTGGTCTTGCCCGAGATTGGGTAACATTAATAATAATACATTGGACAGAGTTAAAATTTAAAAAAATGGGTCAGGTAAAACTCGCTTGGCTGATTTCTGATGTATGTGCCGCTGCACTGGTACTTGTACATAAGTATTCCTACACACACAGGTGTCACGCACACGCTGTCACGCACTCACACGTCGCCAGTGTGTGATAATGTGAAGATGTAGGTCGCATCGATTGCCTACTTGTTGCTACACTCAACAGGGCCTCGGCGAATCCATTCGGCCTCCATTGTACAAAGAAATCAGACTTAATGCATTTTTAATAGGGCGATTTGTGCTGAATAAGCTTACACACGTCTGCGTTAAAAGCACCATTTTGCTGATTCCTATTTTTTTTTAGTTAGAAGTAAAAAAAAAACACAAATGTATAATCTGACTACGATCAGATCGTATTTCCTAGTACCTACCATCTACACAACAAAAAATTACAAAATACAAAAACGTCACAAACAATGTTTACATAATTCTTTTGGCAGAACTCTGATCCCCAGACTAGAATTCTCTGGGTTAAGCTATGTCATTGGAATAGGAGGGTCACAATGAAAGTTTTTAGAACGGGCCAATTGTAAACAATATAATAAAAAAAGTAGTAAAGTGCAAAGTATATAATAATACAATCCAAAAACGGTACGTCACTATCTCGCCATCTTTGTGACGTCACAACACATTAAACAAGAGTGTGGTTTGAGTATTTAGCCCGGGTTGCACCAAAATGATGTCTCTCTGTAAATTTAAAAATGTACCAACTGACGACTACGACAACGTTATTAACTCTAATCATAACAAGCCAGCCAGTATTGTAATGTATCGTTTAAACTTAATTTTGTGACGATCAAGCGAACTTTTCTTAAATTATGAAATAATTAGCACTGGCAGCATTTCTGTCGTCTGTACAAAGTACTGTCGAGCTCTACGGGAATAACACAAACCCAATCTTGGATTCCCTTCAAATTTATCAAAATTCAACGAATGTAGGATGAGCCGCTCTGCAAACTGGTGCTGGAAGACGTTATATATATTTTTATTTTATCAGCAGTATACAAAAAGTATAAAGTATCATCACGACCGTTACCCTTTCAGGGTGGTCAGAAACCGCGCTTATAAAAAGCTGATTCACATTTAGCAAACTTTACTATAGGCCAATCATGACAAGTGACAAGCTCGTCGATATCTCTTGCGTAAATATCACAAATTAATTAAATATTAATTAACTTTTAATAATTTTAATTAATAAATATTATTGTGTCCCGACCAGGAATACGAATCTGGTACCTCCGAGTCTAAATCCACGGACTTAACCGCTAGACCACGGAGGATGACATGTGGATACACTTTACTGTGTTTATCGGCACGAACGCTGTTTGCTGTTCTCGATGAAAGTATGAGCCATTTACAATGATGTCAAATGCCAATGTTTACTTATAAGAAGAACTAATATTGTAAGCTTGCCGTGGTGATATTTATATAAAAAAAAACACCGCTTGAAACAAGACTTACTGTAAAAATATACTACTATAATATTACACTCGTAATTCATATAGAAAATATTATAGATAAACAAACATACCTATTAACTATTAACAACCCGTCTAGCCAGCGTGGCGAGTTTGGCTAAATTCTCCAGATATACGAGTATGTTCTGGAAGGCCCATATCCAACAGTGGAGGTCTAGATCGTTGTATTCTAGGGGCTATAATGATGATTAACCATTTGCCCTTTTGAAACTTGCGTTGGAAGGAATAAATATTGTTACACTTAAATATTCAGCACTATTCGAACTTTTGAGAGCAAAATAAGCTCAAACCCGATGCAATAACCAAATTAATGACTAACTGGATATCGAACCGGGTACTTAACTGTATTATACAAACAAACCGACCACCCTACGGAGCCAGCAATTATTATTAGTTGGGTAAACTAATTTCACGCGTCATCTATCGTTTGCAAACTAAGTGACTTGGCTACGAGTTTACAAAACAGCTAATGTTTATTAATTTTATTTTTATATGTGTATATATATATATATAGTAACAGTAGATGAAGAAGATATCACATACTCTCCTTAGAGCTACGTAGAAGCATAGCGGACATTAGTTACCTTTTTAAAATTGCGGAATCGATAATAGTTTCCAGTGAACTGCTGGGAATAGTAATTGCCTCCGTAATCTAGCGGTTAAGTGTGTTGATTTAGACTCGGAGGTACCGGGTTCGATTCCTGGTCGGGTGGTGTACCTATCTTATATAGGTCTACAGAAAAGTCCATTATGGGATATGTCTATCTCTCAAGAATAACATACTATATCAATTTTAATACTTAAAAAATGGGCAATTTAAAGCGGTTAAAAAATTTAAAAAATAAAAAGTTTATTGAATCAAAGAAAGAAATTAACGTACAGGTAATGTTGGTGGTCCCACACTAGACATTTTAGGCTCGACATATGGGAGCCATAACAGTTTTGCGTTAAAAATTAAGCCAAGTTACCTTAAAAACTTAAGTAATGTGTAGTAAATGATAATACAACGTAAGCGTAAATAAATAATAAGGATATATAGGATAGTAAAGTAAAGTATTATCACGACCGTTTCCCTTTCGGGGTGATCAGAAACCACGCTTATAAATAAGCGGATTCACATTTAGCCAACTTTACTATAGACCAATCATGACAAGTGGCAAGCTCGTCGATGTCTTCAGCGTACCAAACTCGAGAAATATCACAAATAAATTAAAAATTATTTAAATTTATTTATTTACAATAATTATTATTTTTGTGTCCCGACCAGGAATAGGATATATAGGATAGGTAATTATAAATAAATAAAATAGTGTAAATATTATATATAAATAAAATAAGGATTACAGCCTGACAGCATTAGTAAGTAGTATATATGTATGTATAATAATGTGTATTATTAGTATGTAGTATATTGATATTATGATATATATGAAGATATATGGTGTAAGTATATATCAATCCTATTACATTAACTTTTATAATTATAGTATTATTATTATTTCTATGATTGCACCTAAAATTGTTCAAATTTGTCCCTAAGGTTTGGCTGTCAGAGAATGTCTTCGGGCATTAAGTCCGCCTTTGTACTTTGTGCAATAAAGTTTTTTAAAGAAATAAATAAATAACTAAGGGATTGAGTGCTACACGCTAAACCACGGTCAGCAAAAGTCTTTCGGTCTCTTCATAGTGTAGACCAAGGAGAAACTCCCTAACCATACATTTGGCCTTAAAACAGTTGAGATTACTAATTCTGTTTACGGTTATTGGAAAGCTATTTACACAAATACGGTATTAATGCTTATCATTTTAAATACATACGTTAGTTGACTTAAGCATTTCATGAAGATTATTACACTATACAATATAAATGAATAGCCTAGGAGATTTAGCAAAATAATGCGCTACGGAATTAATTTCGTGCCGCCTTTTATACTGGCAAAGCCGGGAAAAACAGCTAGTTTTAGATAGTTTAGGTATGTAAAACGTTTAAAATATTATCATAACTCTTGTACTAGGACTAATTTGATGCCAGTAATAAAAAATCAGTGTTCAGTCACTTATCATTTTGACAGACGTGGTATTTTGTAGAAATATCGGAATAATAACTGTGAATACTAGAAAGTGAATGTTTAACCTGTTAATTAAAACGCGAAATAGGTTGTTTATATATTTATACAATGTAGTAAATAAATAAATAAATATTTCCAGAAAGGTCACACAGCGCAATCTAGTTTCCGTGGTAAGCTACGAGGCTTGTGTTACGGAAACCAGATAGATAAACTACATATTATACTTTATTTTTTTGTAAATATATGCATATTATACATATAAACACCCAGACCGAGACAAATTATACAATGTACAACTTGCCCCCGGTGGGAATCGAACCCACGACGTCCCGAGTTCACGGCAACGTTTGTACTCCACTAGACCACGGAGGCGGTAGGTACTTATACTTCCTTTCCGCATGTATAAACAGAGACAAGGGAGCGCCACCTACGATCTTCGCATATCACTTTCTTTCACATTCACAACTTTCTTTATAGGTGCTTTACGGCTATGGGCAGTTTATTGTAGAGCAGTTCCAGCAAAGAGTAGGTCCAGCAAAATCTTTGCATCACTTACTGAAAGAATTGGGCCTAAGCTGGTCTGACGGAGATCTATTTATGGAACGAGCTTCCAAGACGGCATTAACGGAATCATACAGGATTTGGTTGGGTAGGGAGAGAAGTAGTATGGTGGATGGTGAGCGTATTATCGCGCAATAAAATCAAAAAGGGAGGCCTCCTTTTCTTAAACCAGCCTATTGTCGGTCGCAAGCCCGAGACACCATTCTTCTCATCTCTTACCCACACACGATGGACCTGGCACCCGCACGGTGAATCCATAGAATACTTAGAAATTTGTTCTATCTCTTTATTGAAACTATATGTAATTATATTAACTATGCTAAAAGATAACAATATACAGTTTTAAAGAAATGGTACAATAATTAACTGTTAGTGTCTAATACTTTCATCAGACAAGTGCCTGCTGACATTCTTTATTTTTTTACGAGGCTTTGATTGATACTAATAATCAACTATCAAATAAAATAAAAATCACATATTTTTTTCCAAAAAAAATATTTGCACAGTAATATAATGTTGTCAGAATAACATTAGTCTATCAATAAAAAAGTAATGTATATAAAAGTAAAGTATCATCACGACCGCATCCCATACGGGGTGGGCAGAAACCTCGCTTTCAAAGAACATTTAGCCAACTTTACTATAGGCCCATCATGACAAATTGCAAACTCGACGATGTATCTAGCGTACCATACTCGAAAATATTACAAAGAAATTATTGTTACCCGACCAGGAATCGAACGCTGTATCTCCACGTGTAAATCCTAATACTACTAGTCCTAACTATTATTTACATTTTTATATCATTGTTGTGTACAAGTAGTACAAATAATATACCAAAATTGATGATGTCATTTCTGTATTTATGTACACCACTAAGGAAGAATTCAGTTACCGGCCTTTAGATTCGGTTGTCCTGGCCTAGCCACTCCGCTTATCCCTGGAGGTTTACAATGGTGGTCAAAACTTCCTCTCTATGGTAAAAACTATTGAATTATCAAAAGCTTTTAATTTAAGGCTTAAATTTCGTATATATATTATTTTCCACTATCCACAAACGTTTTTTCGCTAAACCAGGCTTTATTTGGCTGTACTGGCGCCGACAAGCCACCATTTCTTGATTTAGACCGAGTTAAATTTAGCAATATGGTTTTAATCGTATTATATAGGAAAAGTTCGTATCTATCGTGCTCTTTCAATTAGATTCAGTACCTAGTAAAGTATCATCACGACTGTATCCATTGATTGGGGTGGTCTGAAACGTCGCTTTTATAAGAAGAGTTAACATCTAGCTAACTTCACAATAGGCCAATTATGTCAAGTGGCAAGTTTGTCGATGTCTCTAGCATGCCAAACTCGAGAGATATCACAAATAAATTTAATAAATGATTGTGTCCCGACCAGGTATGGAACCCGAGTCTAAATCCACTGACTTAACCTCTAGACCACGGAGGCAGTTTTATTGATTCATTATGAAAAACCACTGCCCCTGATTCCTGGTCGAGACACAAAAATATTTATTAATATATTTAAATACATTTATTTAATATTTAATTTATTTGTGATATTTATCGAGTTTGGTACGCTGGAGACATCGACGAGCTTGCCACTTGTCATGATGGCCTATGGTAAAGTTGGCTAAATGTGAATCCGCTTATTTATAAGCGTGGTTTCTGACCACCCCGAAAGGGAAACGGTCGTGATGATACTTTACTTTTTTTATGGAAAACCAACAGTTGACAATATACAGTAAATTCACTAAGAACTACTAAAGGTTTTCACATATAAATTTACAGTTAAACAATATTATTGTAAAAACAGTATAAATAATATAAAGATACAACAAGTGCTTACATCGATGACCCACAGATGAACACAATAGATACAAAAAAGCTTAGAAGTTGTAACGGTTGTCAACTGCAGTTCCTTTAGACATACATTAAAGGAGAATAAAAAGCAATACCATGAGTATGTTGGTAATAAAAAATACTTTACCCAGCGCTATGTCGGTCACGAGTCCGACACACACACACGGTAGTCCTGGCACTCGCACAGTAAAACCATGGAATGCTACGAAATTTGTTCTCTAACAAGAGCTGGTAATTCACTTAGTAGTAGCGTATAAATAAATTATTGTATCCCGACCGGAAATCGAACCCGTCGTAATCTACGGACTTAACCGCTAGACCACAGAGGCAGTTACTTATATAAACTTTAATAAAAAAAAAACTTACCACTGCATTTCAAAAAACAAACACCGAACGTAAATATAAGAAAATGTTGAACTGATTATAAAAATCTGAATTTGTTAGTTATACCTGTTGAAACGGATTCTTGTTCGCTCTTTCGCGCGCGTTTATTAATATTTCTGTCTCTTTTTTCACGGAGCCGGGTTTCGCACGTCCGCCTCGGTCGGCAGACGAGGAGGTACTGATGGGGCCAGATCTATAAGGGGTGGAACTCCATGGCAAAAGCGTACATCTATATTACAACCCCCGTAAAACTAACGCAAAGAAAAGCTCCGGTTCGGCGACAGTGGCGTTTTAATTCACGCTCGAATCTACCTAGGTTTTCATTCCAATTTAAATCTTTAAATAAAGTTATATTACTAAAAACGTATCATCATTATCACGAGCGGTGGCGGTATCAATCAGAAATACACTTTTCTTATTTACATTTGTCATAGATTTACAACACCGCTGTTCCCGTGTCTCAAAAACCACGTTAAACTGTTCGATCCCGGTTCCACTAATACCAACTTGTTAATTTATAAATAATATATTAACAAGTTATATATATCTGGAGAATTTGGCCTATTATGACAATTTATTAACGATTTCACAAGTTGGCATTAGTGAATCCGGGACCGACGGCTTAACGTGCTCTCGTACACCACGTAAATCTATGAAAAATGTACGATAGAAAATTGTATATCTAATTGGTAAGTGCCGGATGGGTTTAAACCGACCTTTGTAGCATTGAAGGAACGCGTTCCTACAACCGAGCCACCAGCGTATTTTTCTAAATTAATTATATATTATTATTGGTAGAAGTTTCTCGAAATATTATTTACTTTATTAATTATTTATTTAAAATTACAATGGGTATTAATAGCAGTCCAAATGGGAATGCAGCCAGATTATTATTATATATATATATATTATTATTATTATATGTTATTCCTCTTTTCTTTCGACGACTGCGGTCATCGCATAACTCTGTCTTTGCTATATTGTCTCACCAGTCTACTTTTATGTTCGACTCATTTGCAGTTGTTGCCGCAAATTTATGTAACAACCTTCCCTTAGATATCCGACAAGCGCCCAACTGAATGTTATTTTAAAAAATGATCTTCATACACATCTTGAACGGCTCCTTACAACTGTAAATAATATTGTTTATATTTATTTATGTATGTATTATTATTATTTATTTGTATTTAGTTTTAGTATAATTATCTTTTTTTTCTTTTTTGAAAGAAAGAAAGAAATTATTTATTTATCAAAAAACAGCTTAGACATAATAGTTACAAAGGAGAAAAAAAATAGTAAAAAAACTTAAAATAATATAATCTTGGTAAAAAGAGAAAAGAAAATGAGCTGCTATGACAAATAGGTGTTCAGGTCAGCATAGGCTGCAACAGTAGATGCTGCAGCGCTGATTTTCACTGAACCCTTTAATAAAACCAATAAATAAAAATAAAATAAAAATTCAATAAGTGTAACTCTCAGTTTATTATATTTACTGCTCTGTTGTAGCAAGTAGTATAATAAAGAAACATGAAACCAAAATAAATAAATTGAATTATATAATGGGTAAATAATAAATATATGTATATGTGTGGGTAAAGTCATATAAAAACAGAAAAATAACAAATATACCTATATAATAAAGTAAAAAAATATTAGTAATATAGTTTTTAGCTTTATTTTTCTAATTACCAATACAGTAAATAATGAATAAGAGAGAGATAGTCGAGTATAACTCAGGTAATTATGGTTGAAATATATATATATATATATATATATATATATAGGTCAGGCCTGCAGCTGCGAAGATAGAAGAATCCTTTTAAGCTTAAACTTAAACCCAGTTTTCAATATTTGCAGGTAGGTGGGTAGCCATACAATGTTCGTAATATCCCTAAGGTTGATCGAGTAATAAGTCTAGCAGGATTAGGTACGCCTTTGTACATAGTTCAAAACGTTTTCAAATAAATTAATTAATAAAAATCAAATTGGCTACGTGCGAAAATTGGATGCGTGTGATTCAGTTGCGGAATAGAGAAGAAGGGATAATTTGCATGATATGCGACCACAGCCGTATTGATATAAAAGTATTTGGAATAGAGGTCAGATGCCAGCCGCTCGCTGACCGACGACAGAGAGTCTACTGCTACTTCAACACTAAACTTTAAGCGTTGCAGCTCCCACATTCTGTTTCTTAACCCGCCACTGTTGACGTCAATTTGACTTAATCACCGGTCTCAAGTAGCGGGTTTTTCAACTTAAGATTAACAAATCAAATACAATTTAGCACTATAAATTAAATAACTTGGAAATTACAAAAATAATTATATCATTAAAAGAAATACATGTTTATAATTAATGACATAATTACAATGTGTCAATCAGTTCAACATTAATAACAGTTCTCTTTTTAAGACTATACGACAATATCAGTGCTATGCAGTGGCCTCAATGTGAACGTTCATTTCAAAGGATTCATTTGGATTTCCTTGGTCCAGTCAAAAATGTTAATTATTTAATTATAACAGATGCGTTTTCAAAATGGTCAGAAGTTTTTAAGTTAAGTAGAATTACAGCAAATGTAACAATTGAAAAGTTAAGGGAAACTTTTGCACGTTATGGTTTACCAGATAAAATTTGTACGGACAACGGTCCTCAGTTTACATCGAGCGAATTTATAGAATTTTGTAGTAATAATAAGATTAAGTTTGTAACATCACCACCTTTGTGAAATGAGGCAGCTACTTGAAATAACAACAAAATCTATAGCGGGTAAAAAGTTATGCGGCTTTTTTCAAAATGCCAGGTCTCACAGACATATACGTCACCAATGGCGGGTTAAAGTAATAATATTAATATGTATTATCTGCAACAAATAAAGTGTGTTAGATGTGTTTCTTACTTGGTAAAATATATAAATTGAAGCTTAAAGACTACCCCTTCGTACTCGCATGAATGGACACAGACATTCAGTAGATTCTCAAATTAATAATATTTTACCTGTGCCCACCCATGCGCGTATACATAACACTATCTTTAACAATTGTTTCACAGTAAGAGTATTAAAGAGTTTTCCTAAAACTATTCGGTCTATTGATTTAAAAACATGGGAAAGCTCTTTTATATGACAGCTTGGTGCATACTATAGCCCTGGTCTGAATGTAATGCATTAGGTTTTGTCTAACTTGTTTTGTAAATTTATTAATATCGAACCAACAATGGACATAACATGCTGATGATGTTTTCCATGAAGCGCTAGGTGATGATGATATTTTTCTAAAAAATAAATACAAAACTGTATAGTGCCTTTACCATTGCTAAAAATAAAATTATTTTTTCAAAATTTATGACAAAGACCTTCAGTCACTGTCACTGATGACGCCGCTCCAAAGAGAGGCGAAATATTTGGCAATAAAATTTTTAAGCTTCAATTTATATATTTTACCTAATAATAATATGTTTAATTAGTACCTAATGTTTATGTTATGAAACAAAAAACATATATCATGGTTCATTATGGTACAGATAAACAAGTATTTTCAGCCGAAATAAGCCTATAAATATATACTGCGTGGAATTTATTATAGAGCAAATATTTTTATATTATAATCTAGAATAAAAATAAAGATCAACGTATTTTTTATTTTAATTATTCAGTAATAAAATCTTAAGTTACGGTGCCAAGAAGTTATCCTAAAAATATTGCCACTCATACTGAGCATAATCAAGTAGGTAGCGAGAGGTCGACGATTGCGGAAACGTTGACCTACGTAATTCTTTCTCTCTCCAGTACGTCTTTCGTCTGTGAGCGAGATCAATTAATAATAACACTCCCCCAGCCTTTAGGTATTTATCCTTTTTTTTTGTTTTTTTTTTTGCTTTGTTTTATACTAGCACGACATGCGACCCTGCGCCCACCTGATGGTAAGTGGCGCGCAGGATCCATGAATGTTAGCAACTGAAATCAGACCCTTATGTCCGACATCAGTCCCTAACACTATGCCGGCTTGACTAGATGCCTTTTCACACTTCGCTTGAAGGACTCCAGGTTATAGGAAATTGGAAACACAGAGGCTGGAAGAGCATTCCACATCTTTATTGTGCGACAGACTATGAGTCACCAAATTTATAGGTACGCGAAGGGATAGTGACTACGGTATGTGGGTGCATATTCTGTGCGTGTGGTTCGGTTGCGGAATGGAGAGGAAGGAATTAGGTTATAGAGCTCTTCAGAGCACTCACCATAGTATAGCCGGTAGAACACGCTCAGAGAAGCTACATCTCGGCGAAGCTGCAGATATCTAAATAGATATCGCGATTGGCAGACACAGCCTTTTTACCATGCAGTAGTGTTTTGTTTTTCGAATAATCCAACTCAGCCTGGAAGCTTTCACACTAAAATCGCTGTAATTTTCGTTGTATTGGCGCCGACTTCGAACTCTCCTTTAGTATCGCACAATACTGCTCGCGATCCATAGAGCCTTGGTGGTACGAGTTTTGGAATGAATGTGGATAGGATAAATTGGTGTAGTATCCTATTGGATGACTTAACAGCTTAGTATTCAGCAGTTAACCGTAGAATTTAAACCCAGAGGTGCTGATGGTTTTTTTCACAATTATTATTGGTAAATTCCACTACAAGTAAATAAATATATCTAAATCTCTCCTACTTAATGATATTATTATTCATTGAATGACAAAGTTTATGCTAAGTTGATTGAAGACGCAAAGTTAATAAATCTCAGACATCTAGACTCTAAAAAGTATTTAAATAATTCAGAAACTTCCAATTAAATAAAATGTGTTCTTTTCAGAACATAATAATATTTATTTATTAATTATTTATATTTCAGCAATACAAATATTATTATTTATTTATTACAACATAACTAACGACTAATAAAATTAATTAAAAGTTACCTAAAATGGGCTGCAAAATATATAAAACTAAACTTAAATTATTTATTTTTATTATTATTTTATATTTTTATCATCCTTCTGAGATAACAAAAAATCTGTAAAAAAAATATATATATCTCAGAAAAAAAAGTTTAGTTTAAGTTTAACTATAGCTTAAACGCTAGTGAAATACTGACCTGAAAGTGACTGAAACTTTACACAAGTTTCAGATTGCAGGGCGTGCAATAGGGTCAATATAAACTTAGATATGCTAGTGTCACCATGACCCTAATCTTAAAGAGAGTCAGTTTTAAATAATAGATGTTAAATATACAATTTTACATAAATATAATGATAATAATCGATTTATTTATTAATAACTAATAACTATCTACACAGCAGCCATATTTCATTACTTAGGCGCAAAGGTCTAACCTTTGTCAAAATAGTGTAACACGCAGAAGCTAAAATATGCATCCACATACTATACCCACTGTCCCTACGCGTACTTATAAATTTGTAAGAGACATCTGTCGCACGCTGAAGATGTGAAATGCTCTCCCAGCCAGTGTGTTTCCCCACTCTTATAACCTGGAGTCCTTCAAGCGAAGTGTGAAAAAGCATCTTGTTAGGTCGGCATAGTGGTAGAGACTGATGTCGGTCGTGGTAACCGGCGTCAGTTGCTCCCATTCTTGGACCTCGCGTACTGCTTACCATCAGGTGGCGCGATGTCACATGTCGTGTTCAGTATAAAAAAATAAAAATAAAAAAAACTTTAAGCCATAGAAAAAGGATCACTTTTTTAGCTATCATAGCAGAGCTCACTTCAAAAATACATTTTCCACAAGGTATCTCAAAACTCACCCATGGTTGCATCAACTTCAAAATCATTGAAAGACGTAGATTGTGATTGCGATGATCGTTGCTTATCTGCACTTAGTCTCTATAAGACCATTGTGTGTTACCTCCGTCATCAGAGCCAGGAAGGCCAAAAAGACCGATCACGTTTCTGCAGACCTCTGGGAGAGTTAACTCCACAAATTCCTACTTCCTAATATTCCTATTATATTAATACGTCCTAATATTATCTTCATATAGGTATGTATATCTACTATAATAAGTACATATTGATGAGTAAGAGTAAGTGAAGCGCGGTGGTGGCTCGGTTGTAGGAACGCGTTCCTTGAATCCTACAAAAGTCGGTTCAAACCCATCCGGCATGTACCAATGAGCAATGCACTTTTCTTACGTACATTTGTCATAGAATAACAACACCACTGTTCCCGTGCCTCGGAGAGCACGTTAAGCCGTCGGTCCCGGTTCCACTAATACCAACTTGTGGAATCGTTAATAAATTGTCAAATAAAAATTGACATAATATCCTCGCCAAGCCGTCCGAGTGTAGGCCAAATTCTCCAGATATATGTTCTGGAAGGCCCATCTCCAGCAGTGGAGGTGTAGGACGCCGTGTTCTACTAGGGGCTGTAATAAAAATAAAAATTATGAGTATTTATGTAGTCTATGTATACATGCTATTTATATAGTTTATTGGTTAGGATTGCACCCCACATATTTATACTGTCTCACTCTCCCAAAGGTTAGCTGGTAGTAAAAGCCCAAATGGCTTTAAGTTTGCCTTTGTACATACTTTTAAGTAAAGTGCAATAAAGTATTTAATAAATAATAAATAAGAGTTCCCTCAGTCTGGAGGAACCTCAGCCTAGGCACAGCCACACTGCAGTACTTCAGGACGTCTCTTCCTCTGGCATGCATCCTCTACACAGTGGGCTATCTGTAATGTTTAGTGTATAGGTGTTTATTAGGCACAGTGTCCCGTCATCACCCCTACCATTGTGCATGCTTAGCTCTGTTAGGTTTAAGAGGCATCACGTCGCTCCTTTCAGGGCTCGGAAGAGCCTCCATAGACTATCTGCAGTCTGTGGCCGATTGGACATCTGCTCGTGCAGTCTGTCAGTTCTTTAGCGTGAAAAACGTAGAGTAAATATTCAAATAATTTGAACAACATTTATATTCATTAAAATAATATTGTTACATTTTGTAACACATTAAATAAATTAATAGATATTTTTTTTAATAACGCTTGCGAATTGATATTTCGTCGTCTGTATAGTGGAAAGCTTTATACGAGAATACATACTCGTACATACAGTTTCTGTTTTTTAAGAGACTCCATTATATAACGTTTGCGCTTAAGTAACAGAACAAGGCTATACTTTGAGTAAATACTAAGGGAGTATACACTGCTTAGGGAGTACGCGTAGGGATAGTAGGATAGATGAGTGCATATTTTCGCCCTTGCGTGTTGTACAGTTACGGAATCGAGAAGGAGGGGTAAGGTTGTGTAGCTCTTCCTAACACTCACCCAACGGTTTTTTTTTTATATACTAGCACGACATTTGCCCTTACTCCCACCTGATGGTATTATTGTCAGATCAAGTGTAAACTAACCCCAATCTAGTTACTACAATGAGTATTTATGTAAATATTTGAAATCATCGCTGTTTAGAATTATCTATCAGAATTCCAGTATTAATTAACTGGAGGCATTAATTGCATTGTTCGCATTATTAACACGTTCATTATTACTGTCCTAGTAAGCCGGTATTTACCACCAGTTATTTCATCATCACAAAGCCTATACTGTATCCGTAGTCTAGCGGTTATATCCGTGACTTAGACGCGGAGGTACCGGGTTCGATTCCAGTCCATGACACAAAAAAATAATAAATACAGATAAATACAGCGGCGAAAATACATATCTATAATCAAATACTACGAATACGTGTTTGTGCCGTGTGCTGTAGAGATTAGGCCCGTGGAGTTCAAGCGCTAAAACATTTTTTTAAAATGATCACTCCTTGTCTAATTGTATGCTCCGATGACAAGATGGCTGTTCATTTCTCGCTCAGAGAATCAGCTTAGCGATTCAGCGATGAAATGCGGCCAGCGTTTTTGCCACCACACCGCGCGAACATGATTTGTATTTAATTTAGTTTATATTATTTACTTTTTACGGCCCGATGGAATGACGCTGGTTCCATGGAGGATAGGTTTGCCTTTATTGTAGGATGCCACCTGTGTGGACAATACTGGCGCCTTCCCACCTGTCCTTGACTTCTAATGACCCAGGCTCTGCTGCATTACAAGCAGAGAACCTCCAACAGCGGAAACACATTCAGGTTATTCGGAGATGTGTTTTTGAGTTGAAACTTTCGGGCCGTGGAGACCAAGTGCACAGGAAATTTTGAAGGCGTTGTCAATACTGCTCGTCAACACCTCGGGAGACAAGAGGGCTGGAAAATATTTTGGCCAAAGAATTAGCATTGCCATTCAACGTGGCAATGCAGTCAGTATCTAAGCACTTTGCCTATTGGTACCGATTTGGAGCAATTTTCCAGAGCAGAGGTTTCCAATTTGTTTTTGCCACGGAACCCTAATTGATTATACTTTTACTAGAGGAACCCTAGCAGCTAGGGCCTAGCTAATTCGATGACAAAAAAATATTACCTTGTTTGTATATTTTCATGTTTGATTTGAAAATAAAGAGCTAAAAATAAAAAAAACAACTGTATGTGTTAAAAACATTTATTAAATAATGAAATACAATGTAACTAGGTAAGTAACGAGTACCTAGACGTTTTTATGAATTTACTGAGAAGAATGTTTTTTTTTTACGTATATTCTTAAACTAGCACTAAAATTGGGCTTAATGTCTGACAGTTGGCGAAGATCTGGAGCTGCTTTTTTTCGACAAATGTTTTGTAAATTTTTTGACGGAACGCGGAGCCCTTGTGGCTCTTCCACGGAACCCCAGGGTTCCGCGGACCACCTTTCGGGAATCACTGCGCTAGAGATCATCGACGATAGTAAAGTTGGCTAAACGTTGCAGTAATACAGACACACAGTCAAAGTTTCTTTCACGTTTTTATAATATAAGAATGGATATTATCATCATGGTGAAGGTTGAGAAAGGAATTAAGGATCCTCGTAAACCTTAAAGAGGTCCCAAAATCACTATTAAATCTGAAGACCAAAAGGTAAATCGGCGATGTATCCTTTCGTCCCAACCTTGAAAACCTCAGCAATTGTTGGCAACCCTTATCTGAGGCCTGAGACATCATTATTTAAGACTCTATAAAAAATTAACATCAAGTTGCGATCATAAAATTTTGCTATCCAAAATAAACAGAATATTTTTTTCTTTTTTTTTTGTAAAATTGATTTTCTGTATCTTTCTTTCCTAATTTGGCCAATGTATAAACTCATTTTTTGGGCGGTGGTGGCACGGTTGTAAGAACACATTTTTCGAAAATAAAAAAATCCTAAAAAGGTCGGTTCGAACCCCGGCATGTACCAATGGTCACGGCATGGTCTCTGGTTTGCAGGATTTTCTTTCAGCATCGGTTGAGACACTCATTGACCGAAATACATTGAGCATGGCAGTGTGCCTTCGTCTCGGAGCCCGGACTTTTCACCCACACAAATATCGGTGTGGGGAACCAGAGGAACATCTTGGGCACCACAGGCTTTCTTGTGGTAGAAATGTCGGGCGCGTAGCGACGGCATGACCGTTAGGCCATAAAAACTTGGCAGGTCTTTGGTGTGCGATGCGACATGTGTAGACACAAAAGCCCCATCTGCCGAGAACCTCAAGTTGCGCAAATACGCCAACCTCGGTTCAGGTTACGAGTTTGCGCCGTTTGGGGACTGATGGGACGTCTCTTGAGGACATTTTTTATTTATTTATTTAGTAGTTTTTAGTTATTTAATTTTATTTAAGTAGTTTGTATTTATTATTTTATATTTGTAGATATATATATATTTTTCGAATAAATTGCCTGAACATAGAAATCTGTTTTTTTTATTTTAGTATCATATAAACCGAATTATAATTTATTCAATTTTTTTTAAATGTCAAAAACGAAAAACATCCTGAGACAATATATACTTTTTGCTGCCTATAGCCTGTAGATAAAAAGATAAGATAAAAATATATTTATTGACAAAAAAACTAATTTACAAGCGAAACATATTACAGTGATCTCCACACTCGGCACTGCCAGTCATGTGGTGATCTTGTAACTACATAATAAAAATAGAAGAAAAGTAAATAAATAATAATATCAGGTGTATGCCGATCACAGTACAATCTACATAGTAATACCTGTCTTGTCTACGCAGGGACTAAAACCAGGAGACTGTAATTGACATACACTAAACAAACGCTGTAGGAATTGTCATTACCTGAAATAGTAGATTACATACAAAAATAAAGCCGTTACAGTAATGAATATTGTTTTAGTGTAGTAATAATAAGGCGCAGTTTCGTATATCAGCAATATGAGCACGTAGTCTTCTCAGGGCGTCACGGAGTAGCCACGACGTGATGGGAATACATGGCTTTACTGATTCACTCGGCAATTCCTATTAGTACTGCTTGGAACTACTGGGAATTAGTTATTAAATAGTGCGTAAAGTATCATCACGACCGTTTCGCATTCCTCTCGCTCGCACAATCCAATTATATTTTAAAAAAAATAAGATGAGTATACTTTAATAAATGTAGTCATCAATTAAGGCCGCGTTCGTTTTAGCGTTTATGTTAGTTTATGAAAATACCACTTTTTTTAGCACAAGTTAATGAAAATTCTAACATTTCGTATGTCAGTACAGTGTTAAAAGGAGGGTTATTTATGTTACTTTTTAGTTTTCTATTATACAGGGTTACAGGGAAAGTCGACCTAGATCCGTTAAGTGCGTGTAGTTTGCATCTTTTCTGACTGATTCGACTATGGAACACCCTACCCCAAACTTAACTGTGTTCGAGATATTCGACTTTTATTTTTTCAAATAAAATTTGCTGATTATTTGGCTATTAAATTAGAAATTTTGAAATTTGTGTGTCTCATTATTATTATTATTTGATTTTTACATGTAAGATAAGACGCCTTATGACCTAAATAACCAAAATTGTGGGTAAGTTAACGAAATTGGTCGTAGAAGTTAAAAAGGTTAATTAATTTACAATCTTGGATTTTATTAGAATTCATAGAAAAAAAACTAAGCTTCATAGGCTACGAAGGAGGTAAAAAACTAAGCTTCATAGGCTACGAAGGAGGTAAAAAACTAAGCTTCATAGGCTACGAAGGAGGTAAAAACTAAGCTTCATAGGCTACGAAGGAGGTAAAAAACTAAGCTTCATAGGCTACGAAGGAGGTAAAAAACTAAGCTTCATAGGCTACGAAGGAGGTAAAAAACTAAGCTTCATAGACTACGAAGGAGGTAAAAAACTAAGCTTCATAGGCTACGAAGGAGGTAAAAAACTAAGCTTCATAGGCTACTAAGGAGGTAAAAAACATTACTGATTACGTCTAATTTAATCTTTTTAGAAAGCAAAATAAAACAATAGGTAAGTACAAATAACATTTATTACACAACAAAACATGTCTAAATTTCATGTTCAAGGTGATCCTTTGAGTGGAGAATATCTTGTTCTGACCGCCTTGCCGTTCAACAGGAGATCGCAACAAGTGTCTTTGGCACACTACCCCCATCGTACGGTTATAATTTTTAGTTTTATTTGTTGTTTAGGTTATTTTATTTATATTTTTTTATATATTTATATTTTATATTTATATTATTATAACGAACTAGTCTAAGGGTATAATATGAACTAACCCGTAAACAAGTCTACTATCTACGTATTGGGTGTTTAGAAATAAAAATGATATTGTGACCTTCTCGTTTAGGAGCGGCCCGGAGTAAATGTGTGTGTCAACAGTTTATTTTAATTCCAGAGTATGTGATGGCCATCAACTTACACTTCTGGATATTTTAGCCCATACCACAGATCAAGAGATGACGGTCGGTGTACAGTCCGTGTCTGATCGTAGTATGTCAAGTCGTAGTCATGTAAATACCGACTTGACCGTTTGTAAATAATAATAATGATAATAATAATAATGATTTTTATTAACCAAAATAAAGAGTACAATATACAAAAAACCTTAAATCTAAGTACAAATAAATATACTGTAAATATGGGGTTCCCTGGCCTCCATAAAAAGTTAACTTGCGTTATGGAGACCAGTTGATTCCCTACAATTTGTTAAAGTAGTTACATCGAAATATCTATAAACAAACTTAATAATTAAAACCATAAGTACGTATAACTATCAAACAAATGCAACTGCAAATATAAAAATAATACATAAAATGCAGGTAGTCTAAAAAAAAAGATAAAGTTATTCAATAACACTCGCCAAACGAAGTCACCAAGCAACTGCTGTTAATTGATGGAACAACTCTGCAAACTCACTCGCAGTAATTTTTTTTTTTCATTTTTTTTTTTTTTTTTTTTTTTAAGTAATTTTATTATAGGTGTTAAAAAAAAATATACTCGTATAATAGATAAATATATATATATATATGTATATATGTGTGTAAAAATATTTAATTAGTTTAAGAAACAAAAATTTATATGCTTAAAAAAAAATAAGTGGGTTTTTTTTTTTTTTTTTAAGTAGAAAATAAAACCAAATAATAAAATGAAGGTTCAAATTATAAAAGTCATCTTTGTATAGTATACGTAGTTTCTTATTTTTGTATTCTAAAGAAATCCTCTATACCGTTATAGTCATATTTATCAAGAAACTCAATTATGGGACCCTTTATCTGATAATTGTTATACCATTTAATTTTAATTTTTTCATTTATTATATTGTATAGCCTTGGAGCGAGATTATCATAGTGTCTAGTAGCAAATACAGTGACAGAAGGTTTAATTGGACATAGATCACGTCTTTTGTTAGTTACTGGTAGATGAGGTACAGTATATCTATGGTATCTCCGCACACATCTGAATATAAAAAGTCTACGTACCGATAATACCTCAGCTTTCTCATATAGTAGTGCAGTTGGGTGTCTAAACGGAAGACCTAATATTACCTTAAGGACAGCTCGTTGAGCTCTTTCAAGTTCAAGAAGGTATGTTTTTGAAGCTCCTCCCCAGGCACAAATACAATAGTTTATTACACATTCACACAATGCCTTATACGTTTTAAGTAATAGGTCTTTACTCGCCACAACACGCAAGTTTTTAAAAATATATATTAACTTTCTGACTCTGTTTGAAACTGCCTCAATGTGATATTCCCAATTAAGCTTATTATCAATAGTAACTCCCAAGTACCTAATTGTGTTGACTCTCTGCAAATATTCGCATGTGCATGTTGCTCTTGAATAGCTGTCGGTCCTATTACACGGAAAAGTATGAATTTTTAATCCAAATGATGTCGGAGGTTCGCCTGCTTTGGTTATGCTAAAACAAAGATATTTTGTTTTGTTTGTATTTAATGACAGAAGATTGTCTTCTAACCATGCTGCGACCTTGCTCATTCCCTTTTCCACAGTCTGTATAACGTTATGCCAAGATGTCGCATGGAACAACAGGACAGTATCGTCTGCAAACATCGTCATATCCGCATTTATTAAATTAGTTCGACATAGTTGATCTATGTAGATAAGGAATAACGTTGGGCCAAGATTGCTGCCCTGTGGAACGCCGTATTGGCTGTAAGCTTCATTGCTCATCCACTTATCCACCCTGACACATTGTGTTCGGTCGCTAAGGTAGTCCTGAAACAATCTTAAAGGAAGACCTCTGACACCAATGTTTTCAAGGCGTGTTAAAAGAATTGGAATCGAAACGGTGTCAAAGGCCTTTTGAAGGTCCAGAAACACCCCCACACATTTTTCACCACGATCAAGGTAGGAGGAAACAGATGAAGTTAGTCTTAGAACGGCGTCTTCTGTAGACTTCCCTGTTCTAAACCCATATTGGTTTACAGCAAGCAAACTTTTCGTCTCTAAGTACTTAACAAGCCTACTATTGACAATTTTTTCGAGTATCTTAGATATATTTGACAGCAGAGAGATGGGGCGGTAGCACGATGGCGACGACTTATCCCCAGATTTAAATACCGGTATGACTATTGCCTTCTTGCATGATTTAGGAAAAACTCCTTGATTAAAACATAAGTTACAAAGATGCTCAATAGGTGACACTAAAATATGTTTTAAAACTTTAATCAAGCTGGATGTTATTTTGTCCCAGCCTGGTGCACTGTTCGACTTGAGCTTGTTAATAGTATCTGAAACTTCCTGTTTAGTTGTCGGAAATAGAACAAAGGAATTTAATGGTGACTCATTGATTTTGATTGCTTGTTTGGCTAGACATTTATCTGTTTTATCAATTTTATTTAATGTTAGGTTAGCTAAATTACGCCCGATAGTTGTAAAGTAGTTATTGACATTATTAAGTGAAGCAGCCTGTGTTTCATTAATGTTTAATAGATCAATGCAGTTAGTCTTACTTTTATTCATATTGCAAACATCTTTAATGATGTTCCATGTTTCCTTAATATTACCATGGTGTTTCTTAAGTTCCAATTCATAATATTGCTTTTTGAGATCTTTAATTATTTTATTACATCTACTTCTGTATGTAGTGTATGTAATATGCGATTCATCATCCTTTGGTTTGTTCTTCTGTTTCTTGAATAGATTGTCCCTTTTCCTGATGGCCTTAACTACACCTGGTGTTATCCATGGCTTCAACGGTTGTGTTTTATTGGAGTATTTAGTTATCGATGTGGATTTGGTAATAGCCGAGTCTAGGGTAGCGATTAGCTCATCGGTAGCAAGATTGGCATCATTTATCTTGTAATAATCTGTCCAGGGATACTTTTCCATAATTTCACTTACAGCCAAAACATCTATTGTAACACGTTCTGATTTCGCTGCTTTCTTGCAAATTTGTAAGTTATCTATGTGCAAGAGTATTGGTGAATGGTCTGTTAATTTATCAAATACAACTGTTTGCCATTTATTTTTGGTTTTTATCATAAAGTGGTCCAGACATGTGCCACTATCAGGTCTAGTGGGACAGTTTATACCCTGATGCAGCCCATATGAGGCCATCAGATGAAGGTAACTGTTTTTATTGGTAGAATTATGTGTTGGCATTGTATTTATATTAATATCTCCAGTGAAGATAACATTTTTTGTGTTAATATTCTGCAGTACTTTGTCAAGTTGATCGATGTATACATTAACGTCTTTAAAGCAAGGTGGTCGATATGAGCCTACAAGTGTATATTCGTGTCCTATATTAACAACCAAACAATTTCCTTCCTTCATATCTGGTTCATATGACTTACTACTTAGTTCCTTTTTAACATAGACAACCACACCATCATTTTGGTTGAGATAGTTTTTAGTGTGGTATATATTATAGCCGTCAATGCTAGGGGGCTCAAAGTTTTTATTGGTCCAACATTCTGTTAGCACCAAAACGTCCACCTTAACATTCAGACTGGCAATAAATATAAGAAATCTGTCTAAGTTACTGTTAATGCTACATATGTTAACCGAAACTATACATAATGAGTTATTGCAATTAGAAACAATTTGAGAAAATCCATTTACATCTTGTAATCGAGTACATTGTGGCACATCACTGGAGTCAATATCCATTGATATTGTCTTATTTATTGAAGAAGAGATAACAAGGGGAGTAAGTACGGTGCTAGATTGAGGCAGTCTGTTTTTAACACTATCTTTACTTTATAACACTGTTTGTGTTGTTTGTTTGGGCTTATTATGTAGCCAACTGTATAATGTTTAAAATCAGTAGTAAGAAGTTTTATATATTGTGTGTGACAACTGTGGTAATGTAAGAAGAAGGAAAAGTTTAGGTATACTAATGTGCGATTACAGATACTTAATTTTAAAAATATATCCAGTATTCCATTGATATTATTAGCAACTAAATACAAAGACGTTACGTTGGAATCAGTCAAGCGATGTATTACTACATAGTTGATAGAACAATAGTTAAGAATACGACATAAAAACGAATAATGAACAAAGCCAGTCTGAATTTTCATCTTTTGGAAATGCAGTCAATTTTCAGTCAGCTTGGATAAATCTGATTCACAATCAATACGAATCAGCGATGCTCCTTCGGATTTACGAATGAGTACTTTTCCATAGGATGTCCAGCAGTATGCATAGTTGTTGGTTTTAGCAAATTCTCTAGCAAGAAAATATAATTTTCTAGCCTTGAATGTCAAAAATTCTGATATATATATAGTCTTAGTAGGTCCATTTATATTTATCATTGCGGTATTAAGCTTGTCATGGTTGCGGTCTTTGTTAAAGATCCTCAAATTCTTTAGTATTTTCTCCTTCATAAGCGAACTTACAAAATCAACTATAATGGGTTTGTTAAACTCATTCTTAGTGTTAAGTCTGTACAGATCTTTAACCTCAAACGGCTGCAAATTAATATTTAGTGATTTACCTAGATTTTCAACCATCTCTAATAAGTCTTCCTTCGATTCTCCTTGCGCCTTTGGCACGTTACGAATTTCAATTGTGGATGAACGTAGATTACGTTCAAACATTTCCAATTTATCTTCAAGTTCATGAATTACCTTAATGTTCTTCTTCTGTTCTACTTCCAATCCGTTTATCTTAATCACAGCTTCATCATACTTAACAGAGACGTATTCAATTGTTTTTTGGATATCCTCATTCTGGGCCTTTATTTCAGCCATTGACGTTAATATGGTCTCATATTTGGTATTCTGGTCCAGCTTCCATGAATTAAACATTTCTTTGAATTCCTCTTTAAATGACATTTGCTCTTCTTCACAATCGCCTTTCCTTCTCTTACGCATAGTTACGCGTTTAATTTCATCATTTGTATTAATATCACGTATAAGATTAATATTTGGTTCCGAGGATGATAGCTGTTGGGGCAGGTCAGTCTGCAACATCGGTGGTGGAGTACGTTTAAGTGGCATAATGAAGCCGACCAAATCTCTTTTTAAGTTTCTCGAAATAAACAAAAAGTTATTTCCAAATTATGAGTTACAAGAGTATTGCCTTACATAAGTAACTGTAAATATGGACAGAGCGAGACTGCCGGCGTTAACGCTGTTAGAGTGAGCGCAAGCTATTGAAGCTAACTCACCATTCAATTATGTTGTTATTATTGTCCGATGTGAGCAGTTTCAGTGCGCATCAGTGTATGTTTTTTGAACAATAGTGTCGCACTTGCTTGATGTTACTTGGTACATGCGCGGAGTAGTGCAATAGGATTTTGTTTAGTTTAATACCGATAACACGTCTACACTATAGCAACATTCAAGCGGGAATGATAAAAGTAAAAGTGATAAAGTTTGGACTACTATAAGTACTATTCTTGTAGCACTGTGACAGCTATGACTATGACATTCCTTCCACACCGACGTTGGAGGGCAAGCCCGATAATGACTGCACTTCCACATCGACGACGCTGGGAGTCAGGTCTGCCTCGGCGCATGACAACAAGCTGACACATGCCAAGACTAGATTAAATGACAATAGTGACAAATTCTTTAGGACAAGAATATTCCAGGACGTATCAATGACTTATTAAAGTTGACGATTTGTATACTTTAATATTTTTAAGAGTGTTTTTGGCATTATTTGTTTATGACAAATTGTTTGAATGGCTGACTATTTTTACAACGACGCTTGGTCACTGCCACGGAGGTGGAACCCGACTTAATGACGTTTTAGTACTGAATGACTACTTATGACGCCACCTCGTGGTCTTTACCATGGAGGTGGGTCTCGACCTGACCCAACCTGACGACTTCATTAATAGACTCAATTTAAACTAGAGACAGTAGAGACTTTACCAAGGTTGACGTAAAGTGAGGCGACCGTATCAGCAGCTACATCGTCGACAGATTATCTCCTGACACGGAGGCTGATACGGAGCGCCACCCTGACGCGGCGCTTTACTTTTTCATGACTTGACTCCTGCTTCTGACAGACAAGCAGTAGGTAGCTCTACTCTGACGACGATGAGTAGGGACTATCAGACGGATACACAAGTCCAGACAAGGACATGACTACAAGACGCTTGCTTCCTATACTTCGCATTGACTTCCAATGTTGGAGGTGGGAATGTAGCGGCGCGCCCGACCTCTTTTGACAGACTCTGACCTCCTTTTTGACTGACAATATTGGAGGACTATTTTATTTGACAGATTGTTAGAATATGACGATTGACAGACGACTTTTTACTCAGACTTGACCAAGACGAAACAATTATAAGTATTTTTATTTAATTTACACTTTTATTTATACTGAAGACGACACCAAATATGACGACGAATATATTATGTACCAGACAGACGGTATAACCATATTGTGGAAAATAAAAAAACTAAAAGTCGACGAACTAAATTTAATGTTTAAGGCAACTTACAGCTAGATAGATAAAATATATATATACAGTACATATGGGTAGTGTATGGCTATTGACAAGTTGCCACCGAGAACTAAAATTACATATTTAGGTGGTGCTCACTGAAATAATAACACGACACCTTGAAGGAAAATTAACCTAAACTTAAGACTAAGAACAATAAACTACATACAAAGAACAAAAACCTAAAAAACAATTATTCATAGATACCTACTAAAAACAATAAAATGGAATAAAAAAAATGAAAAAGTAAAAATGAAATAAACTAAATAATAAATTTACAATATATATAAATATAATACTATTGATAAGAACCACTGGCAAAACGCTTTGTAAGAATGCGTTGTGTAGCTGTTGGAGATAATATAAATGGATCCAAGTCGTTGCAATAATCATTAACATAACTGCATGTCCTGCTTATGAACGAATTCTGTTGGTAGTTAGTTTTGGAGAATGGGACAAGAAATAATCTCCGCTCTCTGGACGACAGTATATTGAGTATCATAATACCTACATTATCTTTAGAAAAGAGTATAAATTTGATTACATTGTTAGTGTATAATTATGTTTGTAAATTACTCAGTGCGCTATCCTGATTATATGGAGATCCTTCTTCTTCGTGAGCTAGTTTATCAAGCATCTCGTCTCTTTGTTAGCACAAGTGTAATCTGGGAAAGTGCGTTACAAATCGTCTGTTGTTCTGATAATGAACAAAAGACAAAAACACAACCTTTTAACCCATAGATCAAGTAGGTATCTATATGTCTATGCTATACATATATTATAAGTCTGAATAATGTACTATACAAGTATTCTGTATTTCTTACTCTACAAATACAGTATTCATACGAAGGAGTCCTTCGCGCCGTTTTGCGTGGACATGTCAAGTGCAAGTTTTTGTTTTGTAAATTAATTTACTGTGGATATTATTAGTCAAAAGTGGTGTTGTTTTGTGCTACAATGTGAATAATTATGAAAAACGAAAAATTAAGGACTTTAAATATGGGGCAGAAGTTGCAGTTTATTTTTTGCGGTTTTCCCGCGCTGTCAACTCCCATATTTTACCCGACATGTTTGAGCTATGGTGCCGCGAGTAACTCTAAGAAAAGCATCAAATCTGCAGCATCTGGAATTTGATGATGACCTCATTAACTCATTAGCTGTATGGGCTAGACCCTTTGCCTTCCCTATCATTTCATTCATCATCCATAGGGAGAAGAGAACAAAAAAAAAGAAAGTATTCATACCTACATTTATATAAGAATTGGGTGATTAATGACAACAACCACTAGGAACATTTTAAACTAACGATAAGACCGTTTTTAAATTAGCTACCGTTGCTTCAAGCTTTTTTTTTTCATTCAATACAGCCCCTAGTACATATGCTGTGGGCGACTTGAAAGTAAAGCTTGAATTTTTTACCGATATTTGTATAAAAACTATAGAACAACGCCAAGTCGAACGACTTTCGAAGTAAAATAAAGTGAAAAGAAGCGATAAGTCAATTACAAAATAAAGTCCTCCGCTGTTTCTTTCCATATATTTGGAGAGCATGGCCTAAACTCGCCACACTAGCCAGACGGGTTGGCGAGCTAATTACTTATTTAAAATCGAGATATATCATACCTAATACAATCAAACTGTAAAAACTCTGGCAGAATTAAATAAAACAATGGATGAAGGACTAGGACCCGTGGCCTAAAAAAAGTAAAAAGTGTTTGACAACAGAAAATCCAAAATTATTTTGGATGCATTTCCCGAATAATATGTAATTCTTAACTACTTTACTATTAAAATGTTATGTTATGTTATTGTATAATTTAAAGTGTAAATAATAATGGCTGATGACGAGGGACGGATAGACGTGTCCATACGCGCTTGCCGTGCGTGTATGAATACCAAAGCAGAAACTTTTCATTCCCTTTACACTGATGATTTACTAGAAAAATTTCAGTATTGCATCGATCTAAAGGTAGGTAAACAAGCTTATAGTTATTTGTAATGTAATGTAATTTCTAAATAATACAGCCACACAAATATGCTAAATAGTCTTTTTTGATAACATAACCTAAAATCCAGACAAAAATCTATTAAATCTCAGGGATATATAGCTAGATAAGTATATTATGTCTGTTAAATTGTATGTTGTTAGGAGAACCATATTTGTGATACAAATATGTGAAATTGCCTACTTATGAACATGAAAATATGCCCAAATTCATTGAAATTCGTTTTTGTTATGAAATACTAGAAATAACTTAGACCACACTTTATAAAGTGAAGGTTAAAGCGACACAAGGTTCTGCACTAGCAGTCCTATTGCATATTTCATTGTATGAGTGAGTTACCTTACCAATAGCAATCTTAAATTACAGTCATATTATTACTGGTCAACAATACAGCCCCTAAAACACCGAGTCCTCCAGTCCGACATCTCCGGTACTAAAGATTGGTTTTCCAAAAGAACTAGAGAAGGCCAATATAAATGTTTATTAACTATGTCCTAACAATTTTACAAATAACCTAACCCGAGTGGGACCAGCAGCCGAACGATGGTGTTGTAAATGTAGAAAAAGGCAAATTTAGTAATCCCTGAATTCACTTTGCGGGTGCCAGGTCCAATGGTTTTTCAGGCTTGCAACCAACTATGGGCTTGATTAAAAAGGAGGCATGCCCTTTTTATTGCACAATAAGATGCTTACCGTCCACCATTCTGCTCTTCTTATATAACCAATTACTGTATGATTCTGCTAATTTGCTTGTTCCTTAAATGTATTAATGGCAGACTGGCTTAAGCACTATACTATCAGTAAGTAAGCCAACTGCCGCTGCGTAAAGCTGAGTCTTGAATCCAATCCAAATTATTTCTTTTGTGAGATCATAATATAATATCACAAATGTATGATAAATAAATTTATCATTGAAAATTGCTGGGGCTTGAACCTGAGACCTTTGGATCTAAGAACAGCATCTTAATTGCTCAACCACCAAGATTAATTAAAAGATAGTCTAAATGATTAATACATTTTTAGGTATCGGATCAGACTGTCTTTCCAGAGTTACTGTGCAGTGCGTGTGCCAATGATATCACTAACTTTGCTGACTTCAAGCAAAAGTGTATCAAATCTGATGCATTCTGGAAAACTCTAAGTTCCAAATCTACTGTAAGTATTACCATTCTTAGTTATTTATAAATTGCAAAATTATATTTCTCTAGATATTATGAATTATTTTTACTGTTGTAAAATCTTGAACATTGAACCTTTTAGATGTATATGTAATTTAGGGTTGCCATCTCAAAATTTTGATAACTTTAATTTAAAGGCAGAAATGCCAGGATATTTCACTTTAAAACCAGGATGCAGTGAAATCCAATAAAACTTTACTAGTAGCAATTACAGATTGTAATAATGTGTTTAATTCAAAAATTAATGATACCCAAGTCACTCGTAACCTTTAATTAACAAATTTATTCCAAAATATATTTATATTTGGTGCATAATTTTAAACACAGCACCTTATTAGAATGCTTAAAAAGCCCAGGGCACTACTTAAAATTTATCCAGGACACACCAAGAACTAGAATTCAGATCTTTATATTTAACGAGCCAGATTAAACCTAATTATTTGAATCATCACAGCACCTAGAGTCCTAGACTCCAGCACAGTTGGAGATGGGCCTTCCAGAACATATATCTGGAGAATTTGGCCTACACTCACCTCGCTGGCCTGTTGGGTTGGCTTATTGGATTATTATTTGAATGTTGTGCATTTATATTTTTATTTTAGCACATTATTACATTTATGCTCTTAACTGCCTCGGTAGTCTAGCGGTTAAGTCCGTGGATTTAGACTCGGAGGTACAGAGTTCGATTCCCGGTCGGGACACAAAAATATTTAATAATGTAAATAAATACATTTAATTAATATTTAATTTGTGATATTTGTCGGGTTTAGTACGCTGGAGACATGCGAGCTTGCCACTTGTCATGATTGGCCTATAGTAAAGTTGGCTTTATTGTCACATATATTGTACCACATTTATTGCAAATAAAGATTTTGATTTGATTTGATTTGATAAATGTGAAGCCGCTTATTTATAAGCGTGGTTTCTGACCACCTTGAAAGGGAAACGGTTGTGATGATACTTTACTTTCTATTAAATTTATTATTAAGCTAGCTAAAATGTATTTATTATTTGCATTTGCTTTATTGGAAAGGTTCTCTCCCATTTCCGAGCTATAGTTAAATCAAACTCTAATAAATGATTTCCTATGGTTTGCTTGTTACAACTTGGTCAGCACTAATAAAATCAAGACAATAATACAGTGAATAAAGATATAAAATATATTAAAAAAAAAACAAAGGCCATTCTTTACCAGAAGAGGTTGAAATAAATATACAATTTGTTCCATAATTCATCCAATAAGCAATTTCCAGGAAAACCCAGTTGAGGTTGGAGATAACAAAGATGACACTGATATAAAGAATGAACTAGTTGATGATATTGATCTAGTTACCTTTGGCTTTGACAGCCATGAAATTGACAATGATGAACAACTAGAAGTGCCGGTTGAAATCAAAAGGATAAAAAAAAATGAAGAGAATGATGTTAAGCCAAAAGTAAAAAGACTTAAGAGTAAGAAGAAAAGTAAATTTAAACCAGTAAAGAATGAAGAGGTCCAATTTGAATCTGTGAATGGTAAACGTATGCTAAAGAAATTTGGTGGACAGTGTCGCTTGTGTCAAAAAACATTCTGTAAGTAAAATATTAACAATATTCATCAACATTTTGTGAAAATTCTCCCGGCCTAGGTGACACATGATTATTTTAAGCTTTACTTATTTTTCATTCATTTATTACAACCCCTAGAACACAGCGTCCTAGACCTGCACTGTTAGAGATAAACCTTCCAGAACATATATCTGGAGAATTTGGCCAACACTCGCCATGCTGGCCAGATGGATTGGCGAGGACCTGATATCAATTTATTTACAATTCCACACATTGGTATTAGTGGAACCGGGACCGACAGCTTAACATGCTCCTCGAGGCACGGCAATGGTGGTGTTGTAAATCTATGACAAATGTATGTAATAAAAGTGTATTTCTCATTGGTACATGCCGGGGCGTTTGAACCAACCTTTATAGGTTATTCAGGATAGCGTTCTTACAACCAAGCCACCACCGCTATTGATACATATATATATATATATATATATATATATATATATATATATATATTATGTAGACAAAATTATGATACCAACCAGATTGGAAAAGTCCATGGACTCTATACAGTGATACTATACAATGACCGACAGAAGCATCCCAATCTGATTGTAGTTATATAGAAATAGAACCAAAAAATATTAATATATTATTTTACAAAGTTTCTTTAAATTTTTTAATGTGCGTGACATTTTAATTAAGTTAACCGTCTCAAAGGCAGATAATTCATTTTTTCCTCAAGGAGCAAGTTCACATTTCGAACCCAGTACCTCTGAGTCTAAATCTATGGACTTAACCATTAGATCACAGAGGCAATTCATTTCGTTCTGTCACTTTCATAAAACCATTTGCAGTTTTGATTGTAAATCGTTCTGCCTTATAAAGGGTTAAGTCTATTTCTTTATAATATTTATATGTTTATTTATTTATTTAATTTTAAGTTCGATTTATTTTGTAACTATAAGCTTTCCTAATAGAATTAAAAATCTTTTGTAGACGACGTGTTACAGATTTTTAAAAATCTTATCTTGGTACTTATTTATTAAATGTGTTATAGCCTACAGAAAAAACTTAATCAATCATTTAGCACAATGTGGATCTGAAACACCGGTTCCAAGGAAACCTAAACTTAATGTTAGGTTAAAAGAAGTTCTACTTCCAGTAACCAAAGAAAAATACTGCGGTAAGTTGACTTATTGTAGTTTAGTTTAAATATTACCTTATTAATAATACACCATTAAAATTTCATAAATCCTCTCCAAAATGTCTAAAAGTCCTGCAGATGACAACTTTTAAACTGATTATCAATTATTTATTGTAGCTTGTTCATACTTTCTCATTGGTACATACCAGGGTTCGATCCGCGACCTTTTTGGATTTTAGCAACCTGGCACTACCGCTCTTAAACCACTATGCCGACTTGAAAATACATTTTGCTGAAATTTGTAGGTATTTGCGACACAACCACACCAGATTTCGAGGTAATGACATCACATTTGATTGAGCACGAACAAAGGGGTGAGCTCAAGTGTTCCCTGTGCGAGTACAAAGCACTTGACTTGGCAGACTTATTCTCTCATAGGTGAGTGGAAAATACTGTAAAACCGCTTAAATGGTTTATTTTACTAAACATTTACGTAGACTGTGGTTTCTGTAACACGAAATAATACACATACAGGCGAGAATTCTGAATGAAGAATGGACTTTTCTAAGAATATTCCTGATTTATAGAATTTTTCATGTTTCAACAATTATTTCTTAGTGTTATGAAGCAGTAAGTCTTTCTATTGCAAGAGCCAGCAAGTGACTGACTACAAATATATTTTTTATCACATTTACAAAACTAAATGCAAGCCCACCTTCGATCCTTGGCGCATGCATGAATATAGTTATATCAGCCTACAGCCCTGACATCTTAGTGTTTTCTCGGAACTTGAAAAAAGTTGTTCTTATTGAACAAACTCTTCCATGGGAATCAAATATTCCAAATGACTACATGATGTCTAACAAATATTATGATGAGAAATGATCAGGAGCGGATTCAAGACTCAGCTTTACACAGTGGAAGTTGGTGCTAATTCCGGTACAATCTTAGCACCGCTTACTAAAAGAATCAGGCCTAAGCAGGTCTGCAGGTCTTTAACCAGTGCCATTACCAGGAGGACGGTAATGTCGTACGGAGCAAAGACTTGGACACTGACAGTGGGTTTGGTCCATAAATTCAAGGTTGCTCAGCGAGCTATGGAAAGAGCTATGCTTGGTCTTTCTATAATGGATAGAATTGGAAACGTTGATTTTCGTCAGAGAACGAAAGTTACTGACATAGCTTTTAAAATTAGCCAGCTGAAATGGCAGTGCGCCGCAGTCTGCCGCGGGTTCTAGAGTGGAGACTGTTTTTTTAAAATAATTGCTTAACAGTCTAATTCCAGAATTTAAAGTCTCTAATAAAAACGCTTTACTATAATGTAAATATGCCGTAAAATAGGATATTTGCTCCAGGTTTCAACACCAGCCATACAAAACCAATATGGTAGTGTGCCACAAGTGCGACAAGAAATTTATAATGCCTGCAAGATTCGAACATCATTACCGCGGAGTTCATTTAGGATTAAAGCCAGGAATATGTCGACTTTGTAAAAATACTTATCAGAATTATAAGAAATGGCGTCATCATCTTCGCTCCCACAGCAGTACCTTCGAATGCGACTATTGTCATAAAAAGTAAGTTTATTTTAATTTTATTTTGTTCAACATCATCAGAAAAATCATCTTGTTAAGTAATTCCATTACTGCTTTTAGGTTTGCAATGAAATATGATATAAGACATCATATATTGAATTATCACCTGCGTGCAAATATTAAGTCTATGATATGTGATATCTGCGGATTTTCGACCAAAAGGCTCTCTAACCTTAACGTAAGTAATTTTTTATTAATAACTAAATAGATTTTGATTTGATAATGGTTATCATTACATAAAGTAATATTCCCTTAAATAATACTGTACCGACTTCAGAAAGTATGATTAAAATATATATTAATATAATGTTTAATGCCACGTAATTGGTAGTTTGTTTGTCACTTTGTTGGTTTAATAATTTAATCATCCATTCGGAAACTGCTATTAAGTATCTTACGTCTAAAGAAGTCCAATATTTAGTGAAGATATTAAAATATCGAAAATAAGATATCGAGTCTTAACCGCCGGATTATCGTAAGCGACAATGAGATATATTAATTCATAAATTATTTAGAACATAATGTTTATATGCAAAAGTTTTTAAGTTAAGTATTTGTTATTATAATCCACACTAGTAAATGATGCGCAGTTTAGAAGTTCTTCGCTATAAAAAAAAGTTAGGATATGTGGGGTATTTTATTTAGACTTCACCAAAGCTTTTGATACGGTCTTCATTTACTCTTCGTCTTACACTCTTGTAAAAAAACTAAAGCCAATTGGTATCATATGCTCAAAACTTATTATTTTTATATTAGTATTACCTGTGTTGATTTTAATGCATTAGGATTAGTTTTGTTCTGATAAACGAACGGTGTCCCTCAAGGACGTAACATGGTCCCATTTTCTTTTCATTCAATGTTTGATTTTAATTGTGATATTGTATAACTTTAATAAATAATAATAACTAAAGACCAGTAATATACCGCTTACTCAAGATTTTGTTTTCTTTAAATACAGAAACTTGTATGCTTACGGTGGCCACATAAGTAGAGGAAACCATTAAACAAGTTTTGGCAATGCATGAAATTTAAAGAAAGTTTACAAAATAGAATTTGTAACTGTAATGAAAATATAAGAAGACAAAATTGCCATTTACGATAATCCGGCGTTTAGAGTTTCAAACTTTATTCAGCCTTGAAATGAACATGTAAAACATTTTTAGCTTCACATCCGGATTCGTCACGTGGACCACAAACCGCAATGCTGTCATGAATGCGGAAAAGTATTCAAAGACGAGTATTCATTGCGAAGTCACATAAAACGAATGCATAGTAAAATCACTGTAGCGTGTCCCGTTTGTGGTAAAGCTTACCCTTCTGAGGCGGCTTTAAAACACCACATGATATGGCACAGCGAAGACCGACCACACAAGTGTGATTATTGTGATCGGAGGTATAAAGCCAAGAGCACACTGCGCGAGCACATGCACAGTCATCGCGGCGGTAAACCGTTCGAGTGTGATATTTGCCTTAAACACTTTGCGTCGCTACTTCTTCTCAGTCGACACAAGAAGAGACACGTCAAGGCTGCTGCTAAAGCTGGTGGCAAGAATCTGGGGGAAATCGGGGGCAGTTACTTTATCTAAATACATGAGAATTAAAATTAATAAAGTATTCGTCTAACAGCTATTAACAATTCATTTATAGTAAATAATAGTAATGTTTTAAAACAAAAGGTAGATAGATAGTACTGCATATTCAGTAGTTACTTTATCTAAATAAATGAGAATTAAAATTAATAAAGTATTGATCTAACAGTTATTAACAATTCATTTGTAGTAGATAATAATAATGTTTTATGACAAAATGTAGACAGTACTTCATATTCAGCCATTTCTGTCGGACAAATTTTCTTTAACTTTATTTATAATGTGGTTATAATAATTTAATGAAGTAATATACAAACAGTATAAAATAATTACAATATAAATTAAAACTACTTAAAAGTAAACATTAAAATAAATATAAACTAAACCTAATAAAAAATAAACTATAAGTAAAAAATGTCCTCTAGAGACGACCCTTCAGTGATAGTCCCCAGAAGACTGGCAACATTTCCCCTCTGTATAGCTAAGCTAATACGTTGGCAGAAATAATTGCCAGCCTTCCTGTCTCCAGACTTTTCCGTTAGCCGTTTGGACAACTCCTTGGCCAGACGCTTGGCTGAGTGTCCCCATGGGCCCATCGTCTCGACCCCAAACGGCGCAAATTCGTAACCTGTACTGAGGTTGGCGTATTTGCGCAGCTTGAGGTTCTCAGCAGAAACCGCCGCACTTCCCGCGCTTGACGAGGTCGCTTGGATGTGTGATGGGGCTAATGTGTCTACACATGTCGCATCCCACACCAGGGACCTGCCAAGTTTCCACGGCCCAACGGTCATGCCGTCGGGTCTTTTGCCATCGCTCCGCGCAATCCCAGAGGGTTCTAGGATCGCGGGTACTCCAGCAGTGACAAAAGCCCTTCGAATGATGTCGTTTAAAGCAGCGTGACGAGGAATGCGGCCAGCACTTCTAGCGCAAGAAAGCCCATGGTGTCCGAGATGTTCCACGGGCTCTCCACACCGACACTGGTGTGGGTGGACAGTCCGGACAGTCATTTATAATGTTAAATCATTATTATATGAATTTATAATAATAATTAATTAAAGAAAGAATATAAATTTATTGTCGTCACAAAATACAAGTGTGGCGACAAATATAAAATCAGCTCAGTATAAGTTACAGCTTTAGCTCAGTATAATTACAGATTCTTATTAAAATATTTACTTATTGGCGAATAAAAACAACATTCCACTAAAAGTTTCCTAATTTGAACTTTGAACTGATAGTTGTTTGAACAACTTATTGTAGATTTGAAAACATAACATATGATTTTTTATCAAAGGCACTTTTTTGTGTTTTTGTATAGGAAAGAGTGTTTGGAGGTCGACTACTTTAAAAAATACATATTTTTGAAAAGTAATCCATATTAAATGATTTACATAAACCACATAATATGACACAGCGAAGTCAGATTTTATAAGTGTGATTGTGACATGCACATTTTATGTCTAAACTTGCCTGGTAATATTGTTATTTCATAGGTACTCATAGCTAAATTTAAAAGGTTATTAAGTAATTGACTGTTGTGGTGTAGTTCTGTATATGTTGTATTTTGTAAATCTGATTCAGCCGAGTTTAACTAGCAGATTCCTTTCTGAGTCAGATTAAACATTAACAGGTCACTGGAATCCGCTGAGCTGCTGGTCTTCTGCTAACAGCTTACTCTTTGAACTACTTTGCTGCTTAGTCTTCTACTAGCAGGAGTAAAATTATTTAATTAATGACGTTTCATAAATGCCTTTTCAAAGATAATTTGACTTTTGAAGGAAATAGTGTATTTGAAATTTGTACAAATATAATATTTTATTGTGTTTTAGTGTCCAACTATCTTTTGGACAAGTCTTGTGATTATTTTTGTCTTTTACAATTCTGTAAATAATATTTCAATAACCAAAAAATATTTAAATCGTATAATAATTTGCATGTTTTAATATTACATTTGTGTATAAAATATATAGATTGAAATAAAGTAATTTATTCGCTGTGGTTAATTGTAAATATTTCTAGAGTAGGATAGAAAAATTACAACTAATATCCAAGCAATAAATAGGTTTTAATCAAGATTGTAGATTAGCTGTTAATGTTATTGTCGTTTACGGTAATCCATCTGTCACATTTATTATATCAATATATTCTAGAATTGTAAAAAGAAAATTTGGCGGTTAGAGTTTTATATATATATTTTTTTAATACCACTGTACCAACATTATAATCACATGTCAATCTTCATTAATTTGATAAAGATGAGTTTTCCTTGCAGATCCCTTTCTCAGTCTGATTAAACATTAACAGATCATTAAAATTTGCTAAGCTGAGTGTCTTCTACTAACAGGATTAGAAATATTATGCATAAAGATATTGTGACTTTGAAATATGCAAGTCTAAAATAAATAATAATAAAAAAGTATCATCACGACCGTTTCCCTTTCGGGGTGGTCAGAAACCACGCTTATACATAAGCGGATACACATTTAGCCAACTTTACTATAGGCCAATCACGACAAGTGGTAAGCTCGTCGATGTCTCCAGCGTACCAAACTAGAGAAATATCACAAATAAATTAAATGTATACAGTATACCGGGTTCGATTCCTGGTCGGGACACAAAAGTATTAATTAATGTAAATAAATACATTTAATTAAGATTTAATTTATTTGTGAGATTTCTCGAGTTTGGTTCGCTGGAGACATCGACGAGGTTGCCACTTGTTGCCAATTGGCCTATAGTAAAGTTGTCTAAAAGTGAATCCGCTTATTTATAAGCGTGGTTTCTGACCATCCCGAAAGGGACACGGTCGTGATGATACTATACATTATTAAATATTTTTGCGTCCCGACCAAGAATCGAACCCAGTACCTCCGACAGCCCCCGGAGACAGTAAAATAAATTAAAATTGTATTTTTAGCTTCACATCCAGATTCGTCACGTGGATCACAAACCGCAATGCTGTCACGCGTGCGGTAAAGTGTTCAAAGACAAGTTTTCGTTGCGAAGTCATGATAAACGAATGCATAGTAAAACTACCATTTCGTGTCCAATTTGTGGAAAAACACACCCTTCTGAGGGTTCTCTAAGAAATCACATGATTTGGCATAGCGAAGATAGACCACATAAGTGTGATTATTGTGATCGGAGATATAAAGCTAAGAGTGCATTGACTGAGCACATGCACAGTCATAGAGGAAAGTCATTCGAATGTGACATGTGCCCCAAACACTTTGCATCGCTTCTTCTTCTCGGTCGTCACAAGAAACGACACGTCAAAGCTGCTGCTAAAGCTGGTGGAAAGAATTTGGGAGATATTGGCAATAGTTATTTTATCTGAATCTGTCAAAATATTTATTGATTTATTTATTTTATTTAAAAAACTTTATTGCATAAAGGTTGACTTAATCAAATCAAATAATATTTATACATAAGTTTCAATCAGGGGTCTGAACAAGGGTCTCTAGGACAGCCTGCACTTTCGATCACAAACAATATTGCAAATCATTATGCGCTTACAGATAAAAAACACTATTAACTAATTATGTAATTACTTTATAATATAAATTATATAAAAAGAGAAGCTTAATAAGTGTAGTGTGGGTGTGTGTATGAGTGAGGTAACGCCCGTAGACATGTATTTATTTATTTATAAACTTTATTGCACAAAGGTGGACTTAATGCCCGAAGACATTCTCTGACAGCCAAACCTTGGGGACAAATTTGATCAAATGTAGGTGCTATCATAATGATAATACGAGAAATGAATAACTATTTAAATTAACAGCGAATTAATATATTCACTGACACCCAAACATTGGGGACAAATCGAAACTTATATATGTGCAATAAAAGAAATATTAATAGGATAAAAACAACGTGATTATGGTCTTGGTCTTGCAAATAAGAAAGACCATAATCGGACTGCAAGACCAAAATTAGACAACACTAAAGATAACGATGAGATTTCCTTTCTCAGTCAGATTTCTGCTAACAGCTTACTTATTGGACCACTTTGCTGCTTAGTCTTCTACTAGCAGGAGTAGAATCATTCAAAAGAATTAAATTAATGACGTTTCATAAATGCCTGTAATAGGTTTACGTGAATAAAGATATTTTGACTTGATTTGATGAAAAATTTATATAAAATTGTATGAGAATAATACAAATATATAGGAGCACTAATTGTAATATACTCGTAGTATTTATTGGAATAATTGTTTTAAGATAGGATCTCACTACGTGTAATTTATATTAAAAACTAGATGTAAATTTTAATTGTAATTGTTAGTCATGTATGTTACGATCACTTAGCACTGTGCTGCATTATAGAACAATCGTAAAAAATAAATAAATATATAAATACACAACAAAATTAAATAGTTTTAAATAAAAAATATTTGCTAAATGTAATCCATTTGTTTTATTTAACATTTTTTTAATACAACATGTGACATCGCGCTCACCTCATGGTAAGCGATACGCAAAATCAAAGGATGGGAGCAACGCATTATGCCGGCCTTACAAGATTTTTCACACTTCGCTTAAAGGACTCCAGGTTAAAGGAATAGGGAAACACACTGGCTGGGAGAGCATTCCACATCTTCAACGTGCGACAGATGTAAGAGTCTATATGTACGCGTAGGTATAGTAGCGAGGGTATGATTAGGCGGGTGTCTTGAATTTATCTTCTATAGTACGCGTATATCTCATATTTAGCAATGGAACTATCTTAAAAGTCGCCTTTAGTTTACCATCAGGTAGGTGTAAGATCACATGTAGTTCTACCAAAAACAAAATCCTAAAAAACCTTAATAGGTACTAGCCTACCTTGGGATTCGAACCTACTACCTTTGGATTTAAGATCTGCATCCTATAGATACTATACGCCCGCCTTATCTTATTTATCTATTGTTTTGATATAACATTTTATATGAAAGCAGTAAATGCGGGAATCGAACGGGTGACCCGTGAGCTTCGTGCAGTAAAATAAAACACAAAAGCAATATTGCAACGTAACCAACCTAAATATCATAAAATATCTTGCAGTAACGTCTGAGAGACCGATTCTTGTTTCACTCCACAATTTAAATTCGATTTTAAAACGTTATCATGCCCTTTTTTCTATCATGTTTTAGGAAAAGATCTCTCCTTGCAAATATATTGTTAATATAATAAATAAATAAATAAAACCCCGCGTTCGTTTTATAGCATTTCCAACATCTCGTAGCAACTTCATAAACCAGCGCGAATTGTCGTTTTTGTTAAGAAATACCACAATGCTATCATTTATTAAATAAAACGAGCGGTGAGGCTACTTTTTGACAAGTATTTTCGTTCATGTTTTATCATACCATGGCATCCAACACACATGATATTATTATGGTCTTTGAATTTATTACATAAAATCGTTTAAAATACCTTTTTAACAAATATAACAGAAAACTATAAATAAAGTATATAAAAATGGTAAACAAACCATTTTATATTTTAATGACATCTGTCAAAAAGTAACATCAATAACCCTCCTTTCAACACGGTACTGACATACGAAATTAGCATCAAATAGCAAATTTTTATTAAACGAACGACTTGTGCTAAAAAAATTGGTATTTTCATGCTAACATTTCTTAAAACGAACGCGGCCTTAATTGCACAAAGTACAAACGCGGACCTCCAGAAGTTCTATAACGGTCAAACCTTCTGGAAAACGAGAGCAGTAAGTATTTAGTTATTTATTTTATACTATATCTATTTATGAATGGGGAAACACCAGACATTAATATCTTCTTCAGTCTCCAGTCAGCACAGAAACAACATTAAGGCTGCCTTAAGGCGGACTGCATCGCAGCAACTGCGCGTAGTCGATATATTCAACTGCATGCAGTAGGATCTTTCTTTGCGCCGTTTACGCCACGCATCTAGACCAGGAGCTCAGTGTAAGATTTGACGTCGAAATGGAAGCATAAACGTTACTTCTCTTATTATTATTACGGCGCCGCCGCCGGCTGCGGTGTAATCGTACGTGCAGCGCGGATGTGGATCCTTTGCTATTATTTTGCCATACATAAGGTGATTTTATATGAAAATAAAACTGATAAATTAATTTTTACAGCTACTTTGGAATGTCAATTACTGCATTTATTAATTGCGCCTTGTCACTATATTCTTTTTATATTTATATACTTTTATTTAGACCGTTCGGCACGACCAGCGCGCGTTCTTTTTATACTAACTGTATGCGATTAGCGATGAACAGCCTGCGTAGACAGTATACGATAATATTGACTTCACACGACTGCAGCCGACCGCGTGAAATTGATATCATGACGGAACGAAGTCGAACGTACAACTGCAATTAATATATCGACTGCGCGCGGTTGCTGCCATGTATATCTAATTTGTGTATTTCTCTTTAGTTATTAACTTTAAAAGAAAATAATAATAGTTTTATTCAAGGTAAGGTAGGTAAGTACAATGATTTAATAAAATTTAAAGTAAATTAAAAATAAAACTATACATAAAAATATTTAACCATGATTTGTTCATCTTGTTTAAAGTTATAATTTTATTTATTAAGTGAGAACTTTATTGCGCGCGCTTGGTTAGGGACCTATTTCGTTGAACGTACGTCCGTACGTCAGAACAGCGCTCAAGGGGAAACAGCGCGGCGTGGAAGAGGAAGATGGGCGGATTGGCGCGCGCCGTGCGTAATGCCGATGCTTCTCGCTCTCTCCCGCTCCTTTCTGTTTATTTCTTTACGTCTGCAACTATGCGTGCGCACGCAACTACGCGCATTCATTTAATCTCCATATTCTTACCGACTACGAAATCAATAACCTGCAAGTTTAGTTCTCACTTTTGCGGTACGTCCCGCGACCCCCCCCCCCCCCCCCCCCGTTTTTTTACTTATATTACTATATATGATACTGTCCAGTTTGCAAATACCTTTGCATTTTTATTTATTCCATTAGACCTTTTAATTTTAAATGTAGATGTATCAAGAATATCCCCTCACCCAGTGTGCCCCCCCATGCTCGGCTGACCGCGGTCTTCACAATCGTATTTGTACCGGACGCAACCAATCTCACCGCACATGTAATATACCACATCAAAACATATCTAAGCCATTCCACAACGATATGGGAACGCCAGATTTCATACTTCTCTTTATTCTACCTTAGAAGCTCTATTATACCTATCTGCAGACGGTTTCATCAGTTTTTGTCTCATTATGGTATTTATGGGATCTGTATGTATCATCGTTTCCCTTTCGGGGTGGTCAGAAATCACGGTTAATAAGCGGATTCACATTAAGCCAACTTTACTATTACCCATCATGACAATAATAAGCTCGTCGACGTCTGTAGCGTACCAACCTCAAGAAATAGCCAAATCATAAAAAAGTAAAAAAAACACGAGTAATAACTAAATAAATAACTATTTTAAATTATATAAATTCTTAGTAAAATTGGAAATTGGGTCAGAGCAAGAGTCTGGAGAGACCCTTGCGGAAGACCAAGATAAGGATTGCAAGACCAAGACCACCATTCTGATGTAAGACCCAGAGCAAGACTGGCTAAGTCTTGCTCTTGCTTTGGGCAACACTGTCCATAACATGTAACATAAACATATCTGAGCAAGAGTTGTTGCGATTTATAATAAACAGTGGCCAAGGATTTGTTTTCGGCTGCAATCGACTTCCTTTGCCTCGCACCATTTTTAAGAAAACAACTGTCAGATTGATTCTTATTTCTCACTTATTTTCTTGTCGCTACAGCAGCTGCTTTGCATCAGTTTTGCTTAATGAATAATTACTTCAGCTTTAATTTAATATTTGCATATCTTCACCTTACTATCTGCCAGATATTGTCACCCCTGAGATTGGTCACTACATTGCCACGTATAGTTCTCTATTTTTTTTTGTGCGAGATTCTTGCGCAAGACCAATTTCAAGTTTGAGCAACACCAGTTATGGAACATGGTGTCCTTAAGAGGATTAACCACGCGGTTTGTGCGTGCTAGAGCTATTGAGCAAATAAATAATGTCCTTAGAATAGTATGGCAAGACTCAAGTAATTACTTAACGCAAGTAAATAGAATTAATGATTATTACAGCCGTCGAAGTTAACAATGGGACAAAATTACAGGACCTTTCTACTGAAGAAATCGATCAGGGAATACAACATTTCATTCAGAGATATTTTTACAATACAAAAGATATTTACAATTTAATACCAGATGTTGACTCAGGGAAGGTATCGTCACGACCGTGGTCAGAAATTACATAAAACGAAATAATATTTATCTGTATGGTAAAAATTTTTTATAAATTTTATTTATTTCATACAAAACCTTAAGTTAAATAAACTATATTACTATATATTTTTTTTTTTTTTTTTTTTTTTTATACTGGACACGACATGTGACATCGCGCCCACCTGATGGTAAGCAGTACGCGAGGTCCAAGAATGGGAGCAACTGACGCCGGTCACCACGACCGACATATCAGTCTCTACCACTATGCCGGCCTAACAAGATGCTTTTTCACACTTCGCTTGAAGGACTCCAGGTTATAAGAGTGGGGAAACACACTGGCTGGGAGAGCATTCCACATCTTCAGCGTGCGACAGATGTAAGAGTCTCCAAATTTATGAGTACGCGTAGGGATAGTGGGTAAGGTATGTGGATGCATATTTTGGCCTGTGGGTGTAGTTCGGTTGCGGAATAGAGAAGAAGGGATAAGGTTATGGAGCTCCTCAGAACTCGCCTTTATACCTAAAATGCAACAAAATCTAAATTTAACCTAAAAAATAATACATCGAAAATAAAAAATTTATACTTACAAAAAAAATAGCTCCTTCAAATCGCTGTCTTGTGGCATGGTGCCCCTATATTACACTAGCAGCATTTCCCCTTTGAATTAGGATACTTAATTTTTGTGAGAAAAATTGTCACCAGAGACGTCATGGTGCTTTGGAACAATTTTTTTATAGAATGCTTACCGATCCCCACGGGCCCATCGTTTCTACAGCAAACGTCGAAAAAAGTAACTCGCAAATTGTGTCATATTTTCGACGCTTGCTGATGCGCTTGTTCCGCTGCAACACCAGCTCTGCCTCGAAGTTATTTATAAATTAATTCACACTACTTATTATGCGATTATATGAACTTTATTACAGGTAGGTGTAGGTAGAACCTGCATTAAATTTATAATTATAATGGTTGCTAACCAACTTAACATCGTTATAGATCCGAAACAGTCACTCAAAATGACAAATGATATGACCTCAACATGTTTTTTTTTTTAAATAAATATTTCCAGACAGGTCACACAGCGCCATCTAATTTCCGTGGTAAGCTACGAGGCTTGTGTTACGGAAACTAGATGGTTGATAAACTACATATTATACTTTTTTTTTTTTGTAAATATATACATATAAACACCCAGACTGAGACAAATTATACAATGTACAACTTGTATAATCGAACCCACGATCTCCCGACTTCACGGCAACGTTTATATATCTATTTGATGATACCCCAGTCAATATAGTTCGTCGATTTTTTTTTTTTCTTTTTTACAATATGCCGTCTGGTTGTTTCCTTACTGAAATTTGATTAATGTCATATCTTCACTGACACTCGCATGATTAAGACGAATCGATTGACGTGAGAATTATTAAAATTGGCCCACGCGTTTGGTCTTCACAGTGTGCCACAAAGGAACATCATACATAATCGTACATAGGCTGATAAACACATAACCCTTAAAAAGAGAAAATGATTCATATAAAAAGCGGAAACAAATATTGAGATGTTAAATATAGTTTTGCGGTTTCTCTCGATATGAAACACGATCTGTAATAAATTCAAATAGCATATTATAATGTCTCCATTTTCGCTACATTGTTGCGTATTTCGGGAAATTCAATAGACATACTACACTGGATTTCTTTAGACACATTAAAATAGGTAAACAAACAACTGGATTTTAGTCGATATGTCTAGTCACCTAGCCCCAAGGCTAAACTTGCGGAAATGTTTGTTGCGTCACAAATATACGTCACCTAGTGCTAAAATACTAACGGCATACATACTAAAGGCTGATTATAATTTTCATTTCCAAAATTTATATGAATATAATGAGACGTTCGAAACTCGTAGTAAGCTGGGTCTTATTGCTAAATGTCAATGGTGCTAAATGGTGATGGTTGTGTTTTATTTATTTGTGCTTTACATTAAAACAGACTACACTAGGTGATACAATAGGAACCTGTGAGGGACGGCGAGTCCCAAAGGACTTGAGTTCGCGCTATAGAAATAAAATTACACAGCAGCGGTCCAAATATTTTCCCTATTCGATGGCCGGGTAGCTGTGTTTTATATATCTCATAAACAATAATACAATTTGGTAGATATTTAAGTTTGTAATTTGAAGGCTTCATCACATTCATTGTTGTTGAGTGACCGCCTTCGTGGTCTAGTAGTAACAAACGTTGCCGTGAATTTGGGAGGTCGTGGGATCGATTCCCACCGGGGGCAAGTTGTACATTGTATAATTTGTCTCGGTCTGGGTGTTTATATGTATCAAAGTCAAAGTCAAAATATCTTTATTCACGTAAACCTATTACAGGCATTTATGAAACGTCATTAATTTAATTTTTTTGAATGATTCTACTATGACTAAGCAGCAAAGTGGTCCAATAAGTAAGCTGTTAGCAGAAGACCAGCAGCTTGGCAAATTCCAGTGACCTGTTAATGTTTAATCTGACTGAGAAAGAAATCTGCAAGGAAAACTCAGCTATATCAGATTTACAAAATAAAACATATACAGAAATATGTATAATATGTATATAATTACAAAGAAAAAAAAGTATAATATGTAGTTTATCAACCATCTAGTTTCCGTAACACAAGCCTCGTAGCTTACCACGGAAATTAGATGGCGCTGTGTGACCTGTCTGGAAATATTTATTTATTTATTTATTACAGCCACCTTCTCCCACGAGAGATAGGTTTTCAAAATATTTCATTTTATACGACATGTGACACCGGTACAAGCGGTACTCGAGGTCCAAGAATGGAAGCAGCTGATGCCAGCCACTAAAGACCGACATGAATCTCTATCACTATGTCGGCTTAACGAGATGATTTTTCATACTCCGCTTGAAGAACTTTAGGCTATAGGAATGGAGAAACACACTGGCTAGGAGAGCATTTCACATATTCAGAGTGCAACAGATGTAAGTCTCCAAATGTATGCGTTGGGATAGTGGATTCGGTATGGGGGTGCATATTTTATCCTGTGCGTGTGATTCGGTAGCGCAATAATCCCTCCATAAGGTTTTAATAAAGCGGTGGTAGCTCAGCAGCCCTATTCTGTTACATAGTCGCAAACGTTATTAGTGGATGTCGATATTTATGTCAGAGATTGCGCCATAATTACAAAATATTATTCAATTCTTAACTCTATAAGCGCTAGACCTTGACAGCGTCCGTGCAAATATCAACCTTAATAGCGTAATATATATATTTAACGGATTTCATTATATAACGTTTGCGACTAAGTAACAGAATAGGGCTGCAGGTGTAAGAACGCTTTCCTTAAAATCATATGAAGGTCAGTTCAAATCCCCAGAATGTAGCAATGAGAAATACACTTTTCTTACGTACATTTGTCATAGATTTACAATACCACCGTTCCCGTGCCTTGAAGAGTACGTTAAGCCGTTCCTGTTCCACTAATTTACTAAATTGACATCAGACCCTCGCCAACCCGTCTGGCCATGGCCAGCGTGGCGAGTGTGGGCAAAATTCTTTTAAAAAATCTGGAAGGCCCATCTCCAACTCCGTTCTACTTTAACTTGTGGAGAATCTGGTCTTCATTTGCTACGGCTAGTCAGATGGATGGGTTGGATTTAATTTTTTTGGATAATACATATATATAATAGAGATAGTACGATCATACGCAGATGAAAAAACTGCAATTAAAATTGTTTCACAGCACCAATGTAACAGTAGCCGAATATTGATTGAATGCAGTTTATATTTAGTGTAATTCTAATAATCACAAAATTCAACCCTCCAGTGGACATACAGCTTAAAGATGTTATAGATAGGCAGTGTTAGAATCTAGAATATGCCATCGCCAAGTGCTCTGGAGGCCTCTTTTATGTGCTTAGCGGAAGAATAACCTTTTTCTGGACTTTTTATAGCTCTTAAACGGTTTAGTCATGGACCTTTACACAAATACTGGGCATATTTCACCGCCTCCGTGGTCTAGTGGTAACAAACGTTGCCGTGAACTCGGGAGGTCGTGGGTTCGATTCCCACCGGGGGCAAGTTGTACATTGTATAATTTGTCTCGGTCTGGGTGTTTATATGTATAATATGTATATATTTACAAAAAAAAAGTATAATATGTAGTTTATCAACCATCTACTTTCCGTAACACAAGTCTCGTAGCTTACCACGGAAATTAGATGGTGTGACCTGTCTGGAAATATTTATTTATTATTTATTATATTTATTTATATATGTATATGACGTAATAAAAAACGTGTATAAAACTAGTAGTATTTATTTTATTATTATTTGTTATTCTTATAGCATTAGATAGATAGATAGATAAATTCTTCATTGCACAGAAAATAATAAATCTTACAGTACATAGGCGAGCTTAATGTCTAAAAACATTTTCTAACAGCTAACCTTTGGGGGATGTGAGCAGGGATTGTAAGGTGCATGACCGCTAATATTTGAGATAGAGAGATTTATTGAGTTAAAAACTTATAACTAAAAAAAAGAACGATATTAAATCTACAATATAAATACATACAATACATAGATAACACATACATATATATATATATATACATACAATAATTTACCGATTTAGTCAAGTTATGTAGACTCGTCTTGCTTTTTGGAAAAGTGTTAAGTGAGCAAATTTTTATAACATATAAGTGATGGTGCTTTACGAATATGAAGAGGGAGTCGGTTCCACTGGCGAGCTGCTGATACTGTATAAGAATCTGAACATCTGCTGGACGAACGTGGCGGGATTTTTAATTGATTATTAGAGGAAGAGCGAAGAGAACAACTGTGTGTATCGCACAGAAATTGGAAACGATCTTTTAGGTAAGGTATCATTACATTTAAATACAAAATTATTCTGCCAAACTATAAAATAGTATCAACCATGACCAAACGAAATATCAGAAGCGATTAAACAAAAACAAGCCATTTGTATCTACGAGTATCTACCATAACGATAAAATATGTTTTGCGTAAAACACCATCACCAATACTAAGGAAATGATGACTCTGCACCACTACTTTCATTAGGTAATAGTAAGACAAAACAAATATTTACCGTAAATTAAAATATTTAAAAAAATACTCAAATTGAGTCGTTGAATTAAATTAATATAAATTAAATGAAACCTACATACATACGCCAGGTCCCTTGGGGGGTAGACAGAGACAATTGCAATTGAGCGCCACTTGTCACGATCACGGCATATCTCTTTCGCTTCTTCGACATTTATCAACCTCTTCATACATGCCCTTTTGTTTCGATGGCTTTTTAATTCACCTTTAGCTAATGTTTTATTTATTTGATCATGATAGGCAAGTCTTGGTCTGCCAGGGCCTTTTTTACCCACAACTTTCGCATTATATTTAGCATTATATAAATTAAGTGAAACCTTAATAATAAAATTAAAAATATACTAAACTTTAAATAAAAAATGTCCTCTGGAGACGTCCCAAGGAGACTGGCAACATTTCCCCTCTGTGTACCGAGGCTAATACGTTCGCAGAAACAATTGCCAGCATTCCTTCTTCTCCAGACCTTTCAGTCAGCCGCTTTGACAACTCCAATGTTTATTAGAGTACCAAAAACCGCACTGATTATTGTTTTAATTAACGAAATCATTTATATTTTAATAAAATATATAAACAATTTTTAAATTTTAGAACGTTACCTTAAAACATTTCTCAGCGTTAGTGACGTCACTAACCTACTAATAAGAAGACCGTGGTTCGACTTGAAAGCAAAGCAAAGGGCACTTTTTTTACTGATATTTAAATAGACGCTACTCGAACGACTTTCAACGCGAAATAAAGCATAAAAAATCGCTTACAGCGTCAAATCGAACATGCGCGGTACGTGACGCCTCCAGTAGCCATTTGCAACTGCAGCGTTTCCGAGCGAAAATTCAAACACGGTATTTAAAACTAGGCAATTTAGAGCCCATAAAAAATCTAAAGTTCCAGGAATCCGTAAGTAAATATAAACAATTTAAAACGCATTTTGAAAACTTGACATGGTATTATATTTTGACCGGGTCGTTTGATAGTGGTCAATTGATTTCGGTATATCTTGCCCCTTCTATTGAAATGTTATTTTTATTTGTCATTTTTTAAGGTGAACCTTTTCTTTTGTTGCGCTGTTTAAAGATATAGTTCACGTACCTAATATAAACGTATTATTTATCCGGATAACTAAAACTATGTATCCACTCCTATCACTCTGGCTTTCAGACTAACTCTACTGCAGTAGTGGCCGCAAACCTGTGGAAAAAAATGCCGGTAGAAATTCGTCAAGTGCCCAACAGATCACTATTCAAATGTGACCAATTGAAAAATTGCTTTTGTTAGCGTATATTATTAAATAAAAAGTAGATTTCGATCGTACAGAACAATAAACAAGTCGCTCTTCTACTTTTCTGTTCTATTACTCATATTTATCTTTTTTTTTACTATTTGTTGTTTAACTTCACTATCTGACGTTTTATTTATATAATCTGTGGTTTACGTCGTTGGTAACATACTTAACAATTTGTTTATTTAAATGTATATATGTATGTGTGTTACTGTTTGACGAATCAGGTATATAATGCGAAAGTTGTGGGTAAAAGAGGCCCTGGCAGACCAAGACACACGTATCACGATCAAATAAATAAAACACTAGCTGAAGGAGAATTAAAAAGCATTCGTAACAAAAGGGCATGTATGAAGAGGTTGATGAATGTGGATGAAGCGAAAGAGGTATGTCGTGATCGTGTCAAGTGGCGCTCAATTGTCTCTGCCTACCCCGTAAGGGATCTGGCGTGAAGATATGTATGTATGTATGTTACTGTTTGTAAAAAAATAAAAAAAGTTTTATTGAATATAATAATGTATTTGTAATGACGAAATTGTTAACCTATAATGTTATTTTGTCATTAATGATAATTAAAAATAATGAACAACTAATTCTACAAAGACAATGGCCTTGCAAAGATCTACGTCGCCCGGAGCCTCGCAATGGCTAAGATCGCCCCATTTAGTGGTGGGTCGTTGTCGAACTTATTAATAACAAAAATCATCTGTTTTCCATAGAACGAAAACTAGTTGCGAAAACGGTTCTCGTTTCATCTGGTTCTAAGACAGTGCTGCGGGAGCCTTATATAGAAATAATTTATAATATAATAGCTGCCTCCGTTAACAGTTAAATCCGTGGATTTAGACCCAGAGGTACCGGGTTAGATTCCTGGTCGGGACACAATAATTTATTTGAAAATTTTTCGAGTTTGGTTCGCTAGACATCGTGTGGCAATGTAATGATTCGCTTATAGTAAAGTTGGCTATATGTGCTTCTTTAAGAAGCGTGGTTTCTGACCACACCGAAAGGACGTGATACGGTCGTGATGATACTTTTTACTAATAGTTATATTTATATGTAATATAAGTACTTTATAATTTAGTAATAAGGTAAATATTTACTTTCTAATAAAACCTTAAATTAAATGAACTTAAAGATAAACCTAATTAATATAAAAACTAAATACTTACAAATATCTTGATTATAATCTACATGTCATCGAATCCAGGAGAAGATGAACCCAATGTTCCGAGGACTCCGGCGACGTTGCCTCGTTGGATGGCAACACTGATCCTCTGAATAAGATATTCCCTACTCAAAATATTAGACTTCAATATATACTAGTGAATAAATACTTATTTACATACTTATACATACACAAATACATACAAATAAAACTACATACATACGTTCTATGAATATACATAAATATAATATAATATAGTACTACTAAAACTAAACTATTTACTAGTAAATATTATACTATCTTACTATGAAATCTGTCTGAAACTTGGGATATGTAATTCAGATATCATTTCTATTGCAAAAAATGCATTATTTAATAAATGTTTTATTTTAAATATAAATCACAAGACACGCCAAAAATTGATGTTCGTCTTCGTCACTAATTTATTAATGCTAACGAGTCGAGTGTCGGCGACAGTGATGGATCGGGTTCGATCCCGGCCGAGGCACTGGCGGAAAAAACTCCCCAATAACAGTCCAGTATGCAAAACAACTTTAAGTTAAGATGCCGGGCTATTTTTATAATGTCATAAAATAATGCCTCCGTGGTCTAGCAGTTATATCCGTGGATTTAAATTCTGAGGTGCTAGGTTCTATTCCTGGTCGGGACACTGGGGTCTGACTACCCCGGAAGGTGAAGATACTTTAGGATAAAATAATAGAGGAAGAGATTATAAACATTGATATATATATATTTTTTTTCAGAATTTAGGGTATTCTTGGTCTAGCGTTTAAGGCCATTATTTTTAAATGCTACGTTCGATTCCTGCAGCCCTATTCTGTTACTTAAGCGCAAACGTTATATAATGGAATGCGTGAACTATATAAATATATATATCACGCTATTAAAGTTGATATTTACACGGCCGCTTACAAGATCGAGCACTTGTAGAGTTGAGAATTGAATAATATTTTGTAATTATGACGCAATCTCTGACGTAAATATCGAAATCCACTAATAACGCTTGCACTTAGGTAACAGAATAGGGCTGCTGGTCACGAGCATAAAATATTTAATTTATTTGTAAACTTTCTCTCCTCTGGTACGCTGGAGACATCGACGAGCTTGCCACATGTCATGATGGGCCTATAGTAAAGTTGGCTAAGTATAAACTTAATCCTTAAAAAATATTACGGTCGTGAGGATACTTTACTTTATGTAAAAATTTGAAACTTTTGACAATAGAGCTTTTTAGCATATTTTGCCCTTTTTCTTACTTTGAGGCTAACTATAGTTTGTTTGGGGAATGAATAAATATAAAATAGAATAAATGAATAGGGATATAAGAGTAACCTGGCACATGCGTTACGTCCGTGATCGGGTGCTGCTGTGGGGGCCTAGGACCGAGGATGAACACGTTCAGTTCATTGTCCTTAAATTAGTAGAGGTTTTGTCGACTTTCGGGTTAAACATAGTCATGACAAATGAGCACTTCAGGTAGGGAAGTGTGTTCAGCTAATTCCTAACATAAATAAATAAATAAGTGTTATATCTTAATTGTGACGTACCTGGTGGGGTATCGCTGTACCAGGTATTGTAATCTCATAGGTACTTATAGCTAAATTTAAAAGGTTATTAATTGATTGTTGTGGTGCAGTTCTGTTTATGTTTTATTTTGTTAATCTGATTTAGCTGAGTTTTCCTTGCAGATTATTGAATTGCAGAGAATTGTAGAGTCGGGACTATCACTCAAGTCGTACTGCTAACACTGGTTTAGTTCCAGACAGAACCGCTGTCTTGTAGGGTCGTCTCAATATTCATTTTAAATAATACACAATGAAACCACAACCTTGTTTAATGTGTTGTGACGTCACAGAGAAATCTTCAATAGCAAAATATCAATCGATTTTTTGTACAAAGAGTAAACATTTCGATCTATTTTTAAGGTAATACGAGTATATAATCTATCTTAAAAAGGAATAACTGCCGCCGTGGTCTAGCGGTACGTGGATTTAGATTCGAAGGTTCGATTGCTGGTCTGGACACAATAATTTATGATATATCTCGAGTTTGGTAATACTTGTCATGGTGGGCATAAAGTTGGCTAAATGTGAATTCGAAAATTAAAACAACAATAAAATGAAAAAAAATCGTTATTGTTGACGACCCCGGAAGGTGTAATACGGTCGTGAAAATACTTTTAAATGCAATAAATAAATGTGCACAGTCCCTGTTAAGAAGCGTCGATCCGGTTGCCGCCAGCGCGAGTCCACTTAACTATAAAACACCGATGACACGGGGCTAGTTGAGAAGCTACAAGCCAGCGAGTTCTCTAGTAGCTTGTAAACTCGCCCATGCACGACTATTGTACGATCTGTTTGTAAAAAGCTGTAAAATTTGAAAGCCTGGCTAATTTACTCGCCAATTTGGGCGAAGCTGGCGTTGTATTGTGACTAGCCCTGTGTCATTTATTTATTTATAAACTCTTTATTGCACAAAAAAACTTAAAAGTAATGTACAAGGGCGAACTTAATGCCTTTCGGCATTTTATAACAGCTAACCTTTGGGAGTGTGGTAGAGGATTTGCGGGGTGCATTATTATAAATATACAATTTACATACAATACATAATAATCGTTACATACTACTACTTAAATACATAAATAAATATATATATATATATATATACACAAATACGAAACCAAGCAAGTATATAGTACTGTTTACACACAATAAAAATAGTATGATAGATATAGGTACTAGGAAGATCTATGTTGTTTGTTTAGAAAGTGAGCGATAAGTAGATTTTTAAATATATTAATAGACGGCGCCCGTCTGATAACCAGAGGAAGTTTGTTGCACTCACGAGCAGCGGAAACTGTAAAAGAATCTGAATATCTGCTGGAAGAATGGGTAGGGATTTTGAGCTGATTGTTATTAGTAGAGCGAAGATGAAGATTATGACTGTCTCCAAGGAACTGGAAACGAGTCTTAAGGTATAAAGGAGTTTGGGGATTGTAAAGAATGCCGTAAAGTGAAGTCAAGAGATGTGCAGATCTGCGGAAGCGGATATTGAGCCACTTTAATTGAAGCTTTACGAGAAGCCCAAGATTAGTAGATTGAAGACGTATGGCTTCAAGATCCCTGTTCATTTTATGAAGAGCATCATCAATTTCAGTTACATCAAAATGCAACGATAGCTGAAGATCGTCAGCGTACAGATGGTAGGAACTATAATTTATCGCTTGAGAGATGGTGTCATCAACTAGCGAGTATCTTTGCGTTTGGTTCGCGCGGGAGTAGTTATTTTAGCTGATGCTATCAAGAAGATAGAACGGAATGCTAAAAAATTTGTCTTCTTGGCCTCCCTTTTCACTCTCTTTAATATAAGAAATCTTATTTTATAAAACGGCGTATTAGGTTGTGTCTCTATTTGCCGAACCAATTTGTCCTTTTCAAACAGAGCTAATGAATTACCTACACGGAAATATGTACATATTTTTCTTACTTATTGTGTGCACGTAATTGTTATATTATTATGTAGATTTGCGTGTTAATAGTGGATCTTATATTTTAATAAATATCCTAAATTATTGTCGCAAGCCCGAGACACCATTCTTCACCTCGCCTCCTGCCTGCAGTCGTTCGTTTATTGCCTATTGAGTTTAGTTTCAAAATTTAAAATAATCCTCGGAAGAAATGAGTGTTCATCCTAAGAAAGAGTAAAAAAGTAAAGTATCATCACGACCGTTTTCCCTTTCGGGGTGGTCAGAAACCACGCTTAATAGTAAGCGGATTCACATTTAGCCAACTTTACTATAGGCCAATAGTGGCAAGCTCGTCGATGTCTCTAGCGTACCAAACTCGAGAAATATCACAAATAAATTAAATATTGCAGTGCTTCGCTGACCGGTTCAAACCTCCCCGGATATTGACTTTATTTTTATTTTTAATTTTAATTTTTATGTTTAATCTTTGACATTTATATAATTTAATGTGTTTTTTATTCTATTCGACATTTATTTATTTATAATTTAATTTGATTTTTTGTGAAATTTTGTATTATTGTATAATGTCATACTTAAAAAAACTTGGGTTTTGTATGAGCTCTAGTTATAATAATAATTCAGTCTCAGCCACTGGCCACAGCTTAATTTGTAATGCGGGGTAGGCAGTAGAATGAGCCGGAGCGGCGATGGGGTCCGCAACCCATCACGCATGGCCTAAAAAGCGCGGATTGAGGGCAGATGAGTGCCGTTTTGGCACCTGGAATGTCCGAGGGGGGATGAATGATAAGATGAATGAACTCCTAGATACGATGGATGAAATGAAGTTGGATGTAATTGGCGTGACCGAAACCAAGCGGAGGGGTAGTGAGATGCAGGACTTGCCGGGAGGGGGGATCGCGCTCTGGTCGGGAGTGGGAGATAGCGATCGCGGTAGTCAGGGGGTGGGCATCTTACTATCCGGCCGCTTGGCCGACAGTATGTACGAGTACTGCCTGGAAAGCCCAAGAATACTCTGGGTTCGTCTTAAAATAGGCCTTAAAAAGTTATTTGTGGCCGTGGTGTACGCACCTGTTAGCTCAGCACCACAGCTGGAACTAGAGAATTTTTGGAACCAGGTCAGGACAGTTCTAGATTTGGCAGTTGGGAACGAAAATATAATATTATGTGGCGACTTGAATGGATGGGTGGGGACACGTCGTGCAGATTACGAAACGGTCCTAGGTGATTTTGGAGATAAGAGAGTAAATGATGCAGGTAAGCTTATTCTTGACGTGTGTTTAGAAAAGAATATTTTTGTGTCCAACACAATGTTTGCTCACAAAGATATTCACATGTATACAAGAACGATGAATAGTGAAAAGAGTATAATTGACTTAATAATAGTTGATGAAAGACTGCGAACACAGACTCTGGATACCAGGGCGTATCGTGGGCCAGAATTGGGAACAGACCACTACCTAGTAATTACTAGGATTAGTGGCCTGTTCACAAAATGGCGCCACCGGCGATCAGGTGGCAATCTGTCAGCAGTAGAGAGAATAAAGAGTGAAAAGTTACAAGATGATAGTGTGAAAGAGGAGTATATGAAATGCGTCAATGATAAACTTATCAATTTGAAAGATGTGAGCAAAGATGTAGAAGAGTGTTGGAAGTACCTAAAAAATGGTATGGTAGAATCGGCAAGAGAAGTATGTGGAGTAGCAAAAAAGCGAGCAACCAAGGGTGACGCGTGGTGGGATCAAGAGGTCAAAGATTCGGTAGAAAGAAAGAAGAAAGCTTGGATAGATTACGTTGCTTCGCTGAATATGAATGAAAGTATAAAAAGAGAAAAAAAAGAGTTGTACCATCGCTGCAAGAATGAGACAAAAGTTTTGGTTAAGGAGAAGCGTGAAAGATGTAAGGAAATAGGTGAAAATAGGATGACGAGCAACTTTAAGGAGAACTCCAAACTTTTCTGGAGGGAAGTTAGGAAGGCCAAAGGTAGCTTGTCATCTTGTCGAATGAACAGAGTGAAATCAAAAAGCGGTAACATTCTTGCAAACACAAATGAGGTGTTGCAGCGATGGAATGAATATTTTAGCGAGATGTATGCTAGTAGTACTCCTAACGACGTTACGACGGGTACTTTACCTCCAGAGCTATCCACAACTATAACGTCCACTTTTAAGGAGGAAATAAGTGTGCAAGAATTGCAATCGGCAATTAGAAGCCTGAAATGTGGCAAAGCAGCGGGAAAAGATCGAGTGCTCGCTGAAATGATCAAATACGGAGGTATACCGGTCTGGAACGCTTTCCACCTACTGTGCAACCTTTGCTGGCAGGAGGGAAGAGTACCAGAGGACTGGCGGCAATCAGTCATCGTTCCTTTATACAAAGGTAAGGGATCTAGATTGGACTGTGCCAACTACCGAGCGATTAGTTTGATCAGTTTGGCGAGCAAGATGTATGGCAAGATTCTCACGAAACGCTTGCAAGAGAAGACTGAAGGTCTTTTATGGGAGGCACAAGGAGGCTTTAGACCTGGAAGAGGATGCACTGACCAAGTCTTTTCGCTCCGCAATATCACAGAGAAGTTTTTGGCCTTAAACCAGAAGGTTTTCTGTGCTTTTGTGGATTTGGAAAAGGCCTTTGATAGAGTTGTAAGAAAGAAGCTTTGGGACATATTGCCGGAGTATGGAGTGAATGACAAACTGCTACAGGCTATACAGTCCCTGTACAAGGGCTGCAAAGCTTGTGTGCGGGTGGAGGGGGGTATGTCGCCTTGCTTTGAATCCCAAATGGGCGTCAAACAGGGTTGTGTGCTTTCTCCTAGATTATTCACTCTATATCTCGACAAATGCCTAAAAAGAGTGAGAGAGAGTGACTGTGGGATAAAGATGAGTGATCTAGTGGTGAACTGCCTGCTTTATGCAGATGATGCTGTTCTTATGGCATCGTCCGAACAACAACTGCAATCACTAGTCACAAGAATGAAGGAGGGATGTGCAGAAAAAGGACTCCGTTTGAATGCGAGAAAAACCAAGGTACTAGTGTTTGAAAGAAGAAGGATGACAACCGTGACGATAAAGATTGATGATGAAACTCTAGAACAAGTAAATGAAATTATATATCTGGGCAGTGTTTTCACTGCGGATGGGAAGTACGATAGGGACGTTGAAAGAAGAGTGAACGCGGGAAATAGTGTTAACGGTGCCCTGGGGTCACTGATCGGCAGTCGAAATGTCAGTGACAAAGCTCGGCTCGCCATACACAATGCCATGTTGGTACCAACACTGATGTATGGAAGCGAAACGTGGATATGTCAGAATACGCATGAGAGTAGGGTTAATGCAGTAGAAATGCGGTCGTTGCGGCGGATATGTGGCGTCACTTTGGCGGACCGCATACGTAACGTCGAAATACGGAAAAGGGTTGGTATGAAGGAAAGCATAGGGACAAAAATAAGGAAAAGCATGCTACGATGGTTCGGGCATGTTGAAAGGATGAGCGATGAAAGATTGACGAACCAGATATATAATGCGAAAGTTGTGGGTAAAAGAGGCCCTGGCAGACCGAGACTTACATATCACGATCAAATAAATAAAACACTGACTGAAGGTGCATTAAAAAGTCTTCGTAACCAAAGGGCATGTATGAAGAGGTTAATGAATGTCGACGAAGCGAAAGAGGTATGTCGTGATCGTGTCAAATGGCGCTCAATTGTCTCTGCCTACCCCGCAAGGGATCTGGCGTGAAGATATGTATGTATGTATGTAAATTAAATATTAATTAAATGTATTTATTAACATTAATAAATATTTTTTGTGTCCCGACCAGGAATCGAACCTGGTACCTCCGAGTCTAAATCCACGGACTTAACCGCTAGACCACGGAGGCAGTTATGGCTAAGTTAGTTATGCCTAAGAAAGAGACAGACTTAAATTAATGGTACCTGTAGGCGGACGGGTTTTAGTCCGTAGGCGCCTTGGGGTCTGCTTAGGAGGCCTCACAGTGAGTCGGGCATGCGATCTCCCGCGGTGGCCCTTCAGGCTAGGGTCGTCATTGATGATTTATCGATTCACCGTCTTTAAAAAAAATATCGTTGTCTTGAAGGTTTGTCATACAATGTCTAGCGGCATTAGGTCCGTCTTCGTACTTTGTGCAATCAAGTTTAAATAAATAAATTTAGTATAATCAGCTAATCCCCGCCAGTGACCTTCTACAGGTCAACCGACTTTCTTTACTCTAGAACCCGTTTGCCCGTTATTTCTTTTAGTTCACTCTCATTTTACCTATACCTTAACAAATCGATTTCATTATAGATAGAAAGCTTGGCATTATTTGCTGGTAGTTTTCCTGGACGAGGCAGTTAATTGAATCACAGAAGATGGAGGGTTTTCGTTGTATTGGATGTGGCCAGCACCTGAGCACTATGTACAGATCTAATTACTTATTTATCTAATTTACCATCAATATGTATTTAGATTGACGTTTCTTACAATCTATTTTTGGTTTGAAATTCAGCATCATCACAACCCCCTAAAACATAGACACAGTCATCCACTCCGTTCATCTCATAATATTCAACTTCCACTAAGTCTATCAACATCTTTAAAAAAAAAGGTTCTTATCATCATTCATCATTACATTACATGATAGGCCAATACAAGCATGATTTATATATACAAAAATGTAATCTTAGCTTGGTAAAGAAAAATGTGTTTCATATCGCAATAACAATTTATAATAACCTTCCTATAAGCATAAAATAATTGCCAAATAAACTATTTCGTGGAAGCCTACATCGCTGGTTATTGAAAAATAGTTTTTACTCATTGACTGACTAATTATAAGCGAATCACGTAGAACATTTTATTATTTGATTTTGTCATTTTTCTTATCTAGGTGTATTATTTTGACATTTATTTATATTATATAAGATTGACATATGTAATGAACCTATATAAGATTTTGATTTAATGTGTGTAAATAAATTGTTTGTTTTAGCCGTAGTTTTAGAATAATTGTTAATTAGTGTTAGGACTCAAATTAATATTTGTACGCCTCTTAGGTAGATTGTTGCAGGGAAAAATATATACAATCACAAATAAATATTTCATTTCATTACAACACACCTCTACTGTTGGAGATCCGCTTGTGGACAGACTGTGACAATCAGATAACGACATAATTAAAGCTATTATTGACATACGGTCGTTAGAACTTCTAAAATATAAATTCATTTAGATTATAGTTTAGAGTAAAATTATAATTATTGTTATAAATTAATTATGGGTCTCGTAGATGCCTGAAATTAAAATATATTTAAATTATTTTGTTGTTGTGTTTTCTTCTCTCGATGGATGATGAATGAGGAGATAGGGAAGGCAAAGGGTCTAGCCCATACAGCCAAGTCTGACGTAATATATCTTCCTTTTGAGGTCATCATCAAATTCCAGATGCTGCAGAATTTGAAGCTTTTCTTGGCATTATAGCTCAAACAAATCTAGTAAAATATGTGAACTCCCACATCGCCGGAAACCGCATAAAATAAACTGCAACTTGTGCCCCATATTCAAAGTCCAATTTATCGATTTCCATAACTAATCATATTGTTTATTTATTTATTCAAGGTACAACAAACAGATTACACAATATATACACACTATTTGACAGCAGGTCTGGATTACTACAAGACAATACAATAATAATATAATTTCAATGTTCTTAAGTAACATAATAAATTTCAAATGTTTAACTTATATACTATAAACCAAGTATGAATTTTAAGGATAATTTAGAAAAAGTCATAAATCTGTATGTGATTTTATTTATTTTTATTTATTTATTTTTATTTATTTATTATAGACTTTATTGCGGACCTAATGCCGCTAGACATTCTATACTGGTCAAACCTTTGGGACAACTAAAGCAGTTACGACGAGATCAGTTTCATTAGGATTTGAGTTTTTTTTTTTTATTATATTTTATTAGGGGCTTTTACCTAAACTTATAGTGCGTTATAAAACCATGTTTTTTTAACGTTGTTATAGTTGTAAATGAGTTTTGTAAGTCTGTGATGTCTACAAGTCTTGGAGTCAGTGATCAAAGTGTTTGTTTGACTTTGGCTAACTTCGTCAGGGTCCCGCGGGCTCTGGTCAAACAGACACTTTATATAACTTTATTTCAATCCGACAATGATCTTTTAACTTTAGATACCGCATCAAATACTAAATTATTATAAAACTAATTTTACGCAACTTGGCTGATATTGATAATGTGTTCTTATTTACTGTAACTGCCTCCCTAGTCTGTGGATTTAGACATTTAATTTATTTGTTTTTTTTTTCTCGGGTTTGGTACGCTAGAGACATCGACATTACCACTTGTCATAATGGGCCTATAGTAAAGTCGGCAAAATGGGAATTGCTTCTTTAAAAAAAAGCGTGGTAACTGACCACTCCAAAAGGGATACGGTCGTTATGATACTTTTATATTTGTTTCTTATACTTTGATTAAACTTTTACAATGGTTCAATTTTCACAGCTTCCTAGACTTAGCTTTCACGGCTAGAGATAATTCTGGAGAATATCACCTACACTTGCCATACTGACCAGTCTGCCGGGTTCAGGAAACTCCATAACGCTATCCCTTTTTCTCTATTCCACAACCGAACCCGTGTGGTTAAATATACAACCCCAAACCGTAGCACTCTAACTATGCTCGATCTGTCTATCTGATGGATAGAGTTCGAAATGTTGACATCCGTCAGAAATCCAAAGTTACCAACATAGCTTTTAAAATTTGTAAGTTGAAGTGGCAATGAGCTGAAAACGTCTGTCGCAGAACTGATGACCGATGGAGTAGACGGGTTCTGGAGTGGAGACTATGTACGGGAAAACGCAAAGTGGTTTGACCCCAGTAAGATGGACGGATGACCTGAAAAAGGCCGCTGTTGGAAGCTGGATGAGGTTGACAGAAGATCGCGTGAAATGGCTTCCCTTGGGGGAGTACTATATCCAACAGTGGAGAGATATAGGCTGATGGTGATGATGAGGCCGATATAATAGTCAGAAATTATGTAGGTCTTCAGTAGATCTTCAGGAGGTCTTCTTTGACTTCACATACTATCAGGTGGGCAAGTCACATGTCGTACTAAAAAACGTAATTATAATTCAAATCAATTTTCTAGAATATGGTACACATTATGGCTAGTGGGTGCAGTTTTCTGGCGTATCCTGCCGTCATGCAGAATCAAAATATTTTTTATAATAAGGCAATAAATTACTCTGACTCAACCATCCATAGTAGATAGGCCCTTACTGATATAAAAACGTTCCCGCAAAACCAATCCAAGTCATGTAATATTAATATTTATATCACACACACACACATCTTCACGCCAGATCCCTTGCGGGGTAGGCAGAGACAATATTTATATCGAGTGAAACTAATATTTTGGTATGCATTGTGACTATGATTTTTCGATAAATATCGCATGTGACAATATCATTTGTTGAGAATTGAACGTGGCAAGCGGCACGGTTTTAGAGTGCGTTTTGTATTAAATATAAATACGAGTATATAGACTCAACACACCTAAAATAATGTCAATAATGTAATAAAAAATAAATAACGTGAAACCTTTTTCACCAACTTATGCCACATCTACATAATTTTAAGAACATTGCATTCCTATTTTAAAATCTTATTAATAAATGTCTTGAGAAATTTCTACGAGTTTTTGTTTAATTTGTACTTCTTATTTTTTGTTATTCTAATCTTTTCTTTGTTCCTTTTTATAGTAATTTAGGAAATAGATGGAGGTTGGCCTTCCATATTTGTGGAGAATTTTACCTAGTCACCATCCCTTCGCGTACGTATAAATTTAGGGACTCATACATGTGTCGTACAATAAAGATGTGGAATGCTTTTCCAGCCTCTGCGTTTCCACTTTCCTATAACTTGGAGTCCTTCAAGCGAAGTATAAAAAAGCATCAGTCAGTTATGAGTGTCTGATTTCAGTTCCTAACATTCATGGACCTTGCACGCCGTTTACCATCAGGGTAGGGTCACATGTCGTGGAAGTATATTTAAAAAAATATAAAAAAAACATGCCACGCTAGCCAGAGGGATCATTAATGATACCACAAGTTAGTATTTGTGTGCTCTTGCGGGAACGGTAGTGTTGCAATTAAGAAAAGTGTATTTCTCATTGGTACATGCTGGGTTCAAACTGCAATATTTTTGGGATTTTAGGCAATTTGTCAGAACCGAAACACCCCTGTTTTTTTAATATTGAAACTCAATCTAAGGTGTCATAGCGAATTTTCATGCCCTGTGTATTTTTTTAGTTTTGGCTATAACCGGGCAATTTAAAAAGCAATTCCCCAGCGGTGACCGACTATCTGGGCCAATAAAACTGACATCCGGCCATTAAATCTGTCTCTACGTGGATCCGAATACAAAAACACCCAAAAGTATCATCACGACCACAACCACAGAATACATAATAATAGTAATAATTTAACAAGTACAGAAGTTTCACTCCAAAATTAATTTAAATAAATTGCGATTCTTGCACCAACAAAATGAAGTGCAATTCAGGTCGCACAGGGCTAATTACCTACAGTTATATTCACCTTCTCGTTTTATTGCGTAGCTCTTATCTCTTCAGACAGTGGTTGTCTACTTTTAAATAATATAATTAATTGTCTCGATCCCATCTATTTTAGAACCAACCAGTCTGAGTCGAGACGATGACAAGCGTCCAGACGAATGACATTAGTTCTTTGTAGATTGGGTTAATCCCTGGTATGGGATTTTACCTGTTGGGATTCCCTAGCCCCTTCCCACCTTCAAGGAACTTCTGTTAGAGCGGTTGTTGCAGCGAAACAAGCGCAGATCAGCAAGCGTCGAAAATATGAAACTATTTGCAATAGTTACTTTTTTTCGACGTTTGCTGTAGAAGCGATGGGCCCGTGGGGATCGGAACTTAAAGCCTTTTATAAAGAAATTGTTCCAAGGCTCATTGACGGCTCTCGGGTGACAATAGGGCTGGCAGTTTTTTCTCCCAAAAATTAAGTATCCTAATTCAAAGGGGAAATGCTGCTAGTGTACCATGCCACAAGACAGCGATTTGGAGGAGCTATTTTTTTTGTAAGTATGTATTTTTATTTTCAATGTATTATTAATATTATTATTTTTTAGGTTAAATTTAGATTTTGTTTTAATATAGTTTATTTAATATTGTAATTATTTTATATTGTTTGTATATTACTTCGAATAAAACAGTTAAATTAATCTGAATATTTAATTACCAGTAAGCTATTATTTTTTGAATTCAATTTTTTTATTGCACTGCTGCATCTTTTTAATTCTATATCATTAAAATTATAACATTTAAAAAATTGAACTTATAGAATCGAACCCGGTATCTTCGGGTCCAAATCTACGGCTGTAACCATTTTAAGCCATCAACGTAGTTGACAAAAACTTTCGCAATTCTATACCTATACCTTTTCGAGGGTTTGCGGTTACAGTAGTTACTTTTTTTGTTGTTTTTTTTTAAACGAAGCAGCATAGATCTTACTTAAGCCTGTAAATGACACGCTATGCTTGTTGACTGTGCATTGTATGAAAACGATGGAATTGATACGTGTGTAGCATGTGGTTATTTTATTTGCATTTTTGTTTAGCCGAGCGTAGCCAAGGTTAACCCATTCAGCGCTATTAACGCATATGCGCGTCATCAAAAACATGCTGTGACGGCCCATAACGCATATGCTCGTCACGAAGTTTTCGTTATTTATACATACTTAAAGCGATAATTTAGATATACATATCAACTATGTAAGTAAGTTATATGCATAGTAAAGTCCTTGTTTTAAAGCAATAAATATTTTTTTAGTATTTTAAATTGATAAAAACTTGGAAATACCGTGTCAAAAATCATGTTTCGATTAAACACTAAAATAAATATTATTTTATGGGTATTGGCTAAATGGAATTGGTTAATAAAAAGCGATTATTCATATTCAATAAATAATAATAAACACTTTAGAACATGACGCACACGTTTTATCATTAGGTGTCTCGCAACGATAAAAAAAGATAGTATGGAGGCGCGGCGCGAGTGTTTTTGCCGCTGAGCTTGGGGCAGTGAATGGGTTAAAGCTGGGTTGTACCCAAACGAAGGGACTGTAATTGTAACTGTTAAAGTTTTATTATTTATTTATGTATATTATATAAGTATAAAATATATTATTATTTCTATATGTATTTTATTGTTGTATGATATATATTTATTGTTTATTTAGTTGATAAGTATTTTAGTTGGTAATTTTAAATCATAGTTTCCAAATATTCTTATACACATGCACCCACACTCTCTTCTCACTCTCCCAAAGGTTAGCTGTTAGAAAATGCCTAGACATTAACCTCGCCTATGTACATTGGAATGTTTTTTTATTTTTTTGTGCAATAAAGAATTTATCTATCTATCTATCTAAATGGCGTCGATTGTACCAGGTGACGCCCGACCTTTAAAATTAAACTCGATGCCATTTTTAACTCAATTACAAACCAGCTTAAGTATTTTTTTCGAATATCAACGTGGTTAACGTTGGAAGTCTAATTGAAATAGACAGTTTACGTTAAAGAAAAGTGGGATGACATGTCATGTTTAGATGTTGGCGGCATGTCCAAGTCTGAGTTCCAAGGAACGTTATACGTCCATGTGGTCAGATGATAGACATTTGCCTAATTTAATTAAAATCGGTCTAGTATACTATATAGCTTTTTTGTGATATTTCTCAAGTTTAGTACGTTAGAGACAACGACGAATCCACTTCTTTACATCTTGAATTCAGACCACCCCGGAAGGGATACGGGTGGTGATGATACTTTATATATGCGTGAAGGACGAATAAACATGCCTACAAAGCTTCTTTCACATTTATAATATTAGTATAGATTATGGATTCAATATCACCTGGTGGAATGGACACTATTGAATAAAACTTTGCAACTTTTTTCCCCCGCGCGGTTACAGTGCGATGAATTTTTTAAAACTCACCTGAATTTTTTAGTTTCTCTTCCACGTAACATGGTTAGGATTTTATGAACACACTTTAGCGCTTTTACGGACACTAAGCTGGTGGAAACGAGTAAAGGATTTTATAGATCTGTGGCAACCTTGATTTAAAATTGTTCTAAAAATCTTTACGCAGTGGAAATTTGTGCAAGGCGAATTCCAGCAAAATGTTTGCACCTCTTACTGCAAGAATTGGGCCTAAGCAGATCTGAAGGAGATACATTTATGGAACGAGGTTCCAAGACGGCATTATTGGAATCATACAGTATTTGGTAGGGTAGAGAAAAGAGCAGAATGGTGGATGGTGAGCCTCTTGTTGAACAATAAAAGGCCTATTATTATTATAATATTGGTCGCAAGCCCGAGACATCATTTTTCTCCTCTTTTCCATACACGATGGAATGAAGGTTGGTTGTTAGAAAATGCCTGTCCATTAAGCCCGCCTATGTACAATATTAGTGCAATAAAGTATTAAAAAAAAAAAAAAAAAATTTTGGTTTGTGTGTGTGGCCAAAAGTTGTACTGCAAAAGTAATCATGAAATTACATCGATATAATAAACGATAACCGCTTAACTAGACCATTGAAATAATATTATATATTTTATTATATAGCGACTTTAACAGTCGGAACCCGTATCTTACTTTTTGGCCACAGAACCCTTGGGCTTGTTGTTTTTCTTTTTAGTTTATTTATTTATTTTCAGTTATTAATTAAATATCATTTATTTTTTAATTTATAAAAATAGCCTTTTTTGCTATTTTTATAAATTTTATTTTTGTCTAAAATTTGATATATCTAAGTGACTGCTTCCGTGGTCTAGCGGTTAAGTCCGTGGATTTAAACCCGGTCGGGATGCAATAATTTATTTGTGTTATTTTTTTCTCAAGTTTGGTACGCTAGAGACATCGACGAGCTTGCCACTTGTCATTATGGGCCTATAGTAAAGTTGGCTAAATGTGATTCCGCATATAAAAAAATAAAAAATAGCGTGGTTTCTGATCAAATCGGAAAGGATACAGTCCTGATGATATATATACTTTTTATGAATGTCTATAAATTTATTTCCTAGTAAGTTAATATAGTTGGTAGAAAATGCATTTATAGCATTAAGCTCGCCTGTTAATTATAACTATTTTTGGTTCTGTACAATAAAGAATTTATTATTATTATTGTTAATAATATACATTTTTCAAAAATACACTCATACTTAAAATCTTTGAAATTATTGGATTGTGCAAGCGAGAAATATTTACTCTTTATGATATTATTTTAATTTATTTACAAAAAAAAAAGTTTAGAAAACGTTAAAATCGCTTGAATTATTATATCTTTTCCTGAAAGATGTTTTCAAATTTATGAATCTAAGAATCGCCCTCCTCGAGTCATCCATCACTTGAGCCAATAGAACCGACGAGCGCACCTGTCTGCCAACATCCTATTTTCCTTTCAACAATTAAATTAATCAGGAATCGAAAATTTAAAATAATTTTAGGCATAGCTAACCTAACCTATAATTTATTCTTAGAATATCTTGCTTGGACTCTGTCCACCATAATATCATCATTTGATTTGAAGAACACTTCTAAGAAAGGGCTTCCAGGTTCTAACAACCGGACCACCAGCCCTTATCAGAACTACATAACTCCCAGATCTCCACTGCTGGAGATGTTCTTCCAGGTTCTAACAAAGGACCACCACCCCAATCACATTCATTAAACTCCTAGATCTTCACTGCTGGAGTTTGGTCTTCCAGAACTACACTCGCCACGTAGGCGCTGGCCAGACTGGCAAAAAGGTTTTAAGTTAATTATAATGTTAATTTATACAATTTGGTATTAGTGGAACCGAAACCGAACGGCTTGACGTGATCTCCGAGGCATAGGAACGGTAGACGAAGAAGACAAATTTCTAAGCATTCCATGGATTCACAGTGCGGGTGCCGGGTCCATCGTGTGTGGATAAGAAGAATGATGCCATATTTTTGTATTTCATTGCGCGATAATACGCTCTTCATCCACAATTCTACTCCTCTCCCTACCCAACCAAATCCTTTAATGCCGTCTTGGAAGCTCTTAAAAAGTAAATCTATGACGTAAGAAAAGTGTATTTCTCATTAGTGCATGCCGGGGTTCGAACCGCAATCATTTTTAATTTTTAAAGAAGGCTTTCTTTTACATGCGTTTTTTTTTTTTTTTTTATTAGGTATCAATATTATTTCCTTAATTCCTTTCTTTAATTGTAAAAGTTTCTTAATAGGTACCTGGAGGTAATTGTCAATAGTAATGACAGTAGTTAGACGCGAAGTAATTAATTGTAGGTACAAAGGGGAGGTGGCATCAGTCGGTCGATGAGGCCTCGGGGAGGGGGAGCTAAGTGCCGACGACAGGGTTGCAAGGGTAAGGCAAATAAATTACCCCAAAAAACTAAAAAAAACAAAATTTAAATATTTGAAGTGTCGCGTCTTTTGTGCATAAATTAGTTACAAACAGTTGCTATATTATACACATTAAAATACACTTTTTTTTTTAAGAAATTGTTACATAATAATATTAGTGAGTCGCGTTTAAACGCTATCATGGTGAGAATCATACAATCCAAACTTACCTTCACCTAAACTACGTGTGTAAATAGCTCGTACCATTTTTTTGTTGTTAAGTGATGAAAAGCCACTAAGGAAGGATTCAGTTACCGGCCCTATGTATATTACTTGAGCTTGTCAAAATAGTGGATCCCTTTATTAACTGACAGTTTGACGCGAGTTTAGCCGATTATCAACGTCAAAATTAAAATATTATAATTAGTTACGTAACTTATTACCTGTATGTTTAAAATTTATTATGTTTCCCGCCTATCACCTTACTGGAACGCAAGGTTAGCCGGTAAAAAATGGCTACTGACATTATAGCTCGCCTCTGTATATATATTTTTAAGTGCATTAAATAATTTAAATAAATAAACTAGTTTAAAAATTAATTACTTAAAAGTTGTTTAGGTATATAACGTTTGTGTTACACTAGGGAACGAGAATTCACATGCTGTCTGTCCTTAATCTTTTATCTTATTCATATTTTAATTACTTATATTATAAATGATATTAATTGAATTTATTTTAATGATTATACACGTAATTTTTATTTATTTAATATTTTTAGGGAAAATTTACAGCATTCACAATATTATGTATACAAAAAATTATATGTCATCTTCTTGCCTTACAAATTTTTACTGTTAGCAAATAAATGAAACAATAGATATTTATAATAGAATGCAAAACAAAACAAGAAATTAAAATATGATAGTATATTACGAAAAAAGGTAGCGAATATTCCACTTAAATAGGGAGTCGTTTCGTGTGGCAACACCAGCGCTGAAGGCTTCAGTTTCCACCAACCCCTACCGCGTCGTGCTCGCCCGTGCCGGTTCGCGTAATGTGAAATCCGCGAAACAACAGGTGATGAAAAATTACCCCTTTTAATTGTTTTGTTTTTAAAGATTCTTTTTTTTTTCACAATATTTTTTATTGTAAATTTTCGAGTTATTTTTTCAAGTATATCTTGAGAAAGTAAACTTAAAAGAAGGTTTTTTATATTTTTGTTTTCCGTTTTTTTAAATAAAAATTATTTCACCTTTTTTTAGAGTATGTAATGTATTAACTCATATAACGTAAAATCAATTTATAATTTAAAAAAAAACATATACACTAAAAGGTTTTTTTTTTATAAAATACGTAATAAAAAGTTTTTAAGTTTGCAACCTACTGCGCATGCTCGAAGTTAGAGTAAGTCTATATACTTTGTACTTTTTAAAGATATAAGAAACAAGAACTGTCTCCGTGGTCTAGCGGTTAAGACGGGAAGGCTCCGGGTTCACATCCTGGTCAAGGACACAAAAATATTTAATTTATATTTGATATTTCTCTAATCTGGTACAGATACATCGATAAGTTTGTCACTTGTTATGATGGCTATATAAAGTTCGCTAAGTATGAACTCGCGTGAAAATGACCGTGGTTTCTGACCACCCCGCTAAGAATTAAGCTAGTAATGATACTTTACTTTTTTTTACTATGAACAAGAAAATGACCTCCAAAGTATTTTATCCTAAATAAGGATCTCTTTGAGCCCAAACGAGAAAAGTTTTTGTTGAAATTTTAATTAAGGGTTTCAAGTTAAGTTCACTTTGTTCTTATAAGACAAAATACACTAATTAATGCATTATCCTGCATTACTGAAATCTACTTTATCATCTGAGCAAAATTTAATTGTTTGCAAATTCGAAACGGGTAAACTTTTCCAATATCTACTTCCACCATCAACCTTGGGCATCAACATAAGCCTCCCTTAAGGCTTGCCACATTACATGCTCTCCTGTCACCCTCATCCAGCCCCCACCAGCGACCTTATTCAGTCGGTTTACGTCAGACGTGTCCGGCCCATTGCCACTTTAGCTTACTGATCATTTATATCGGTAACTTTTATTCTCTGATGGATTACCACGTTTCGGACTTTATCTATCAGAGAAATACCGAGCTTAGCTCTCTCCATAACCCTCTAAGCGAACTTAAATTTGTGGACCAGACCCACTGTCAGTGTTCTCGTTTTTGCTGTGCGTTCGTACGACAGTAGTGGAAGAACGCATCGGTTAAAAACTTTCGTCTGAATGCCGCCCATCCTAGCTGAATGCGTCTGTCGGTTTCTTTGCTAATTATATAGTCTGTCCAATGTATTTTTACCTAACTTCGAGGTAGCGTTACCCATGCAGATTGATCTCGGTACGACATGATATATTTCATCATCACCACAGCCCTGAAACAAAGAGTCATAGATCTCGACTGCTGGAGAATTTGGACTGCTCTCACCACGAGAATACGGCGACCTAAATGGATGGATGGATCTACACACAAACCTGCTGATCTACGCCGACACCAAGGCGGTCACGCCCGGGCTGTGTCGGCGGCTTAATGTCAAAAAAACATGCCGGTGAATTGAGCCTGCGCATTTTACCCGGCGAAATGTCGGCATGTCTATAAGTTGCATAAAACAAAGTCAAATAGAACATTAACGAATGAGCATGGATGAGTGTGTAGATGTGTAAGAATTCTCATATATTTTTCTCACTTTTGCTGTACTTTTGGTGTAAATAATATAAATTAGTTATCGTTTATTTAGTTATTAGTCATTTAAAAAACATTACTGTAACTATTTCGAAAAAAACGTTTTTTTTCAGAGCATAGTCGTATTTCCGGAGAGTTCCTTCATTCTCTCATATTACATTTTATTGCATCGAATACCACATCATTACATAAATAATAATATTATATATTTTAGTAACATACTAAAAAGTATAAATAAGTAAAACTACTTAAAAGTAAAAAATAAAATAAATATAAACTAAACCTAATAAAAAATAAACTATAAGTAAAATATGTTCTCTAGAGACGACCCTTCAGGGATATCCCAAAAAGACTGGCAATATTTACCCTCTGTATAGCTAAGCTAATACGTTGGCAGAAATAATTGCCAGCTTTCCTGTCTGCAGACTTTTCCGTTATATATAATTTTAAATACTAAATAATCGAGCAAAGATTCACCCAATAACAAAGATTTTACAAATAAAGTAAAAAGTAAAAAACTACGATATACTCGTGTAACAATTAAAACAAATAATACAATTTTATTATATCAAAAATTATAATATTTGAAAGGTAATGAAGGATTTTTATTTTTATAATCTAATAAGAATCTCTTTTTTTAACCTAGCAACATTTAACAAATCAATATAACGCTCGTGTTCGAGCTCTAGCTTTTTGTTCGTTTGGTCTAAACCCACCTTAAGCTATAGCTAACCGTAGTGACGTCATCCCTGTCGCCCACGCAATACTTACGCCCTTTCAGAACCAGGGCGGCCATTTAATATGCCACGTCTTTCAGCGAATGTACCTTCACGGCTTTGTTTTGTCAAAAGGGGTAGATAAATAGTGACATTTATTAGAGACCCTTTCATTAGTGATTGGGAGTCTTAGAAATACACCGTGACACTTCAGTAAGTACTTAACAATTTATTAAGCGTTATTCTATTTATTTATGTCCAAAAATATATATATAGACAACTTCCATCCACTCGTAGTTCTACGTAACATACCTGATGTTGCTTACTTTGCTAAATATAGCCAACGGTACAGTTGACTGTCCTGGATTGCTGGCTAGATTAGGTCTACAGATACCAATGCTTAATCTCCCTGCTTCCAGACAAATGTTAGCAACTGGAATCAGACACTCATGACTGACAGCAGTCCCCAACACTATGCCGGCTTGACTAGATGCCTTTTCACACTTTGATTAAAGGACTACAGGTTATAGGAAAGTGGAAACACAGAGGATGGAAGAGCATTCCACATCTTTATTGTGCGACAGATGTCTGAGTCCCCAAATTTATAAGTACGAGAAGGGATGATGACTTCCTTATGTGGGTGCATATTCTGACCTGTGCGTGTGGTTCGGTTGCGGAATGGAGAGGAAGGAATTATGTTATAGAGCTCTTCAGAGCACTCACCATAGTATAGCCGGTAGAGCACGCTCAGAGAAGCTACATCTCGGCGAAGCTGCAGGGATTCGAGAGTTCCAGATATAATAGCATTGTCCACAATTCGAACAGCTCGCCTCTGTAGAACATCGAGAGCATCTGTGAGGTACTTGGCGGAACCATCCCAAAGGTGTGAACAGTATTTTACGCATGATCTGATCTGTGCTTTGTATAGTAACAGTCTGATTGAAGGCGGCAAAAACCGCTTCACCTTGTTCAATATTCCGAGCTTTTTTGACGCTGTTTTGGTGATGCTCTCAATGTAGTTATATATTCCTATAGTTCCGCAGATTGTGTAAAATTCCAACGATTTAAATGTTGCTAGCAGTGGGGCCGAGGTTAAACAACTTAATGCCTGTTGTTATTAAAATCAAGTTAAATAACAAATTGCGAACAAAGTTTGTCCTAAATAGTTGTACCTACACCCTCATCAAGTAAGCACATTCCATATAGAGCTGTTTGTAGGACGTCATTGTAGCTGGACCATGCGTTTACGTGTTAAATGAAAATAAAACATATTTATTTATTAAAGTAATGCAGCGTGATTCCATAGTGCGGATGATATTTAAACAAAGAAAGAAAGATAAAAAAAATTGTCACAAAAAAAAAACTCACCTATAACACAAGTAGTAACTTTAAAATACAACAAGAAAGTGTGGTGACAAATGGGGAATTAGCTCAGCGATACTCGTAAACTGCAAGACTCGGTTACAGCGCTGATTTTCACCTAATCTAGTCTTGTTTCATCAGTAAGTCTTATTTCAATCGTTGTTATTTTTACATAAATATCACCACGGCAAGCTTACCATATTAGTTGTCCATTAAATTGACATCATTGCAAATAGCACATACTTTCGACAATAACAACAAAAAGGTGGTAAATTTCCCAGTCTGCCGGAGCGGAGAAATATCCACCGATAAACCCGTGTAAAGTGTATCCACACGTTTCGGGATCAGGCTCATGCCCAGTCAAGCCGGCATAGTGTTGGGACTGATGTCAGTCATGATTGTCTGACTCCTGTTCCTAACATTTATGAACCTCGCGAAACACTTACCATCAGGTGGGCGCAAGGTCACATATCGTGGTAGTATACCCGTATAAAAATAAAAACATATCACAATAATACATTAAATGCATCATCAAATACTAAACTAATATAAATAATAAACTACCAAATTTAAAACAATAATTTACATATAATATATTAAGGTAGGATCAAGGATAAATAAAATAAATAATTTATATACATAAAAAAAACAGTTATATGAATTTGCTAATTTGTAAAATAAATAACATACAAAAAAATATTATAACTCACGATCTACTTTTCATTTTAATTCCCAAAGCTTTCATAGATTTGCCGGTTCCATATTTGCCAACTCTCCGGGATTTACCCGGAAAAAACACATTCGATTTAAAAAAAAGTTTTGCGATTCTCTTGTGCAATACCAAGACCAAGATTAAGAGTGCCAGACCAAGTCCAATACCGATACCAGGTATTCTGATGCAAGATCAAGACTGAGCAACTCTTGTTTTTAGTCTTGCTTTGAGCAACAGTCGTGATAATGTGGTAGAAACCAGTAGAAGTAAAAGTTAGTTTGGTGCTTAACTTTTTCTAATCTTCTACTTAGTAAAGCAGACGGCAGAAAGTCTCTGGTCCCTTGGCAAGTTTGAGCTCTTCGAGCAACATTTTGGCCACATTGCTAGAAGAGGCGCCGACAATCTGGAAAAACTCTTAGTAACGGGAAAAGTAGACGGTTAAAGAACAAGAGGAAGAAGCCCCAAACGATAGTCTAGTCAGGTAACTGACCACCTAAACATCCCAGTACACCAAGCCATCCATTGCGCCGAGGATCGCAGCCACTGGAAACGGCTAGTGGATGGACTGCGACGGAGTCACGATCCCCAACAGTGGGGTACCGACTAAGGAGGAGGACTTAGTAAATTCCCATTACATCTTTTGTTTATTGGGCTCTGAACTTTACCTAATTTTTATCGCCAAAGTTTCGTCAACAAAAGTTGTCACTAGTCCACCTAGTCTGACTGTCACCTACTTTGGAGAAGTGTCAGCAGACAGACAAAAGTTGCCTAACTACAAAGACGACACGTCACGACGACATAGCGCCGACACTTCTGAACCAACTGTAACGTTGGCAACAATAAGTCCAGCTAAATGTGTACCTATGTATTTATAGTCTAAGATACGTAGAAGAGCGACCTTCACCGATCTGTTATCCGAATTAAATCCACTTTTTATATTATAAAATACGCTAACAAAAACAATGGTTAAATAATGACGTATTACCTCAAATAGTTTACGTGAATAAAGTTATTTTGACTTTGACTTTAAATATCAACTCTAAGAATATTTGACAAACGTTAAGTAAGTTATACCCTGTATAATCTTCAATAGAGCAAATATTTTTTTAGGCATCGGGTGTCATTGGTAGAACCGGGGTTTTTGAAATAAAAAAGGTAGAGAAGACATTTTTCTTAGCATTCCATGGATTCACCGTGCGGGTGCCGGGTCCATCGTGTGTGGGTAAGAGATGAGAAGAATGGTGTATCGGGCTTGCGACCGACAAAGGGCTGGTTTAAGAAAAGGAGGCCTCCCTTTTTTATTTTATTGCGCGATAATACGCTCCCCATCCACCATTCTACTTCTCTCCCTACCCAACCAAATACTGTATGATTCCGTTAATGCCGTCTTGGAAGCTCGTTCCATAAATGTATTGACGGCAGACCTGCTTAGGCCCAATTCTTTTAGTAAGTGATGCAAAGATTTTGCTGGAACTCCTCTCACACCAACTTATATTTAATTTTATTTTTTAAGTAAAAAAACTTTATCCGAAAAACAAAACACTACTATATGGTGAATAAGACCGCATCTCAAAATCACTATATCTGTCGTGGTAAATACCTCAAGCCCAGCCTTTATGGTTTATAGTTTTTAAATTTTAAAAATTAAATTTTATTTTCTGTATTTTAATTTTTTAGGTACTAGGCTGTTTCTGGTTTTTGTCGTGTTGTTTCGTATTAAGCTGTCTGACCATGATTGTGTTATCTCGTTTACTGTAGGTAACTAATATTAGTTATAGAGTATTATATAATTGACTTAAGTGTTCAAGACGGTCCCTACGGTGATGATTAAATGAAATGAAAAAGTTGTACGGCCGGTTGCAGAACTGATGATTATATTTTGACTGTATGCCTATGAAGCCTTACATACCTAAAGTGACAAACCAACTACAAATCACGTGAAATATATCAAAATGGTGATCATAGGTTATTTTAATCATGTTTGCTGTAAGTGTTATTATTAATTAATAGACAAAATAGAGAAATAATTACGTAAGTCATCGTTCGCGCGATCGTTGACCTTTCGCTACCTACTTGATTAGGGTCAGTATGAGTGGCGATATTTTTAGGACAACTTCACTGCAACGTAACTTTAGATTATATTCCACAATAAATAAAATAATAAATATGTAGTTCTTTATGTTTATTATAGATTATAATATAAAAATATTTGCTCTTTAATAAATTACACGCAGTATAACATTTGTGGATAATGAAAAGAAATTCGGTTGCAGGCAGATGGAACCTATAACACTAACCTGGCAGGACTACTGACCTAGTGTGGGAACCGTAAGAAAATGTTTTTTAAAATGAAATTAAAAAAAAAAAAACACACTTTTTATTCGTCAAATCTGTGCCTTTGAGCTTGTTCATTGTTTATTCACTGCCGTTGCTGTAAGTACAGGCAGACTCAGAAAGCGCTGTTTTTCTTTGACACCGATTCGCTCTGGTTTTTGTAAATTCCTTTTTACATTTGTACGTGATAAAAATGCACTTTAAATTTTATTGGTTGCGTTCTTGTTTGGGAAAATAACACAGGTCTGCTTAACATATCATCATGACCGCATACTTTCCGAGGTGAAACTTTACTATAGGCATATCATGACAAGTGGCAAGCTCGATGTCTGCAGCGTTCCAAACTCGGGAAATACCACAAATAAATTTAATAAACTATTATGTTCTGCGACCAGGAATCGAACCCGGTACCTCCGCGTCTAAATCCACATGTTTAACCGCTAGTTTGTGTATTCTTATTTTTTTTATTTAAAAACCTAATTGCACTATGTACAAAGTCGGACTTAATGCCTCTAGGCATTCTCTGACAGCCAAACCTTTAGGACAATAAGATAGTATCAAAGGTAAGTAGGTGTAATATTATAAACAATAACAACAAATACAAAAAAAAAATACTTATATCTATAAAACTACATGTACAAATACGTACGTACATATTGGTTCCCGCCGTCCGCCATTCAACACGAGGCGTCATGAGGAACACCATCAGGTTTTAGTATAAAAACAGTACAATGATTTAAATAAAAGTTAAGCAAATAAAAAATTATTAACTAAATTAAAAATAAAATTGTCTAAACTATATATATATAAATATTCACTCATGACTTGATCATGTAGCAGTGTGCAGCACAGCGATGCTGATTTGCTGCGCAAAAAAACTGCCAACCCTCTTGTCATATACAGCGTTAACATGAGATTACAATACCCGGTATAGTGGTACCCCACCAGGTATGTTAGAATTAGGACTTGCGACCACTAGTGTGCGCCGAAAGCTGACAAAATAGTGATAGGTATACTAACAAAAATGGATTGTAACTATATTATAAATTAAATATTTTATTATATGTATAGCTGCCTCTGTGGTCTAGCGGTTAAGTCCATGGATTAGACTCGGAGGCACCGGGTTCGATTCCAATATTTATTAATGTAAATGTATTTATTTACATATTATTTAATTTATTTGAGATATTTCTCGAGTTTGGTACGCTGGAGACATCGACGAGCTTGCCACTTGTCATGATTGGCCTATAGTAAATGTTAATCCGCTTATTTATAAGCGTGGTTTCTGACCATCCCGAAAGGGAAACGGTCGTGATGATACTTTTTATTTTATTATTTTTATTTATTTATTTATTTCAAAACTTTATACACTAGGTACACAGGCGGACTTAATGCCGCTAGGCATTCTTACTAGTCAACCTTAGGGACAATTTAGAGCATTTGTTATGTGAGGCAGGTGCAAAATATAATAGGAGCATTAAGATTTGTGACAAAAAAAATAAACAAAAAAAAACAAAATAAATCAAACTTAAATACTAAATCTAATATACTATATACAAAACTATATATTAATCAGTAGGTATACACTAAATAGACTACATACTATGATTATACTCGTATATAAATAGAATACATAGGTACATATAAATAATAATACATACATATTTATATAATACAATATCATATACTTCTATATCTATGTAATGGAGCTATTTAGGAAACGTGTAAAAACCATTCTTTTAAATAACGATCTGTTTGGCGCTTGTCGGATATCTACAGGCAGGTTGTTCCACAAGTTTGCGGCAACAACTGCAAAAGAGTTGGACATAAAGCTAGAATGATGGGAAGGAATAGAAAGAACACAGTTATGCGATGACCGCAACGACCTGTCGTGTAGAGAAGAAAGATAGGCGAATTTGTTCTTGAGGTATTTCGGTGTCGCAGGCTCATTAAGTACAGAAAATAATAAACAAAGTATTCTAAGATTTCTGCGACTACGAATTGGCAACCACTTCAACCTGGCTCGATACTCGGAAATGTGATCGTATTTACGCAAACAGTAGATAAAACGAATACACGAGTTGAGCATCCGATCCAATTTATTGAGCAGCACTTCCGAGATATCGACGCTACACACGTCACCATAGTCGAGGAGAGGAAGGAGAAGGCTTTGAGCAAGGGTTATTTTAGCTTTTAACGGCAGAAAATTCTTTAGTTTATTGAGAGAGTGCAGAGAAGCAAATAGTTTACGACTGGTATTAGTCACGTGAGCAGTCCAGTTTAGATTAGGATCCAGGTACACACCTAAATTCTTCACCTCGCTACAGTATGGAATCGGGACGTTATTAAACCTAACAGGGTCAGTGGCGAGTGCGTCAAACTTACTCAACTGTCGAGAACTACCTATTATAATTGACTGACACTTGCTTGGGTTAACAACGACCCCGAATCGAGTTGACCATGAGTGGATATTGCGAAGATCTGAATTAAGCCAAGCTATTGCACTGTTTAGTGTAAGGATGTCCGTCTGCACATAAAGCTGCAAGTCATCGGCATACAGGTGATACTGACAATGTAGACAGGAGGTGATAGCGTTAATAAATAAAGAAAACAGCAAGGGGGAAAGAATACCACCTTGGGGGACACCTGTGACCACGTCACCCCACCCCGACGACACCTCATCAACTCGAACTTGTTGCTGCCGACCATGCAGATATTGGGCAAACCAATTTAAAGCTCCTGACGAAATCCTTAGACGAGACAACATAGCGAGAAGCAAATCAGGATCTACTGTGTTAAAGGCATTGGTGAAATCTATTAGTACTAAAATTGTAACTTTAGTTTCATCCATGCCATTTCTGATATCTTCAGTTACTTTAAGCAAAGCTGAAGTCGTGCTATGACCGGAACGGAAACCAGATTGAAGAGGATTTAACATATCATTATTATTAAGGAAGTGGGATAACTGTTTATGTACAACGGATTCAAGGACCTTGGAAAGGAATGGCAAAATTGAAATGGGACGGAAATGATTAGGTAAAGTTGGTGACGAGATTTTCGGAAGAGGAATAATAAAGGCTTTTCGCCATTCACAAGGAAATTGACTGGATGTGAGGGAGAAGTTGATAATGTGTGAGACAATGGGTAAGAGGAGATCAATAATTGTAACGATCATAACACGATTGATTGAATCACATCCTATAGATTTTGAAGTAATAGATCTAATCGTCTTAAGGATAACATCATTAGAAACCTCTAAAAATACAAACGGCTCAACATCGGCAGGCTCAGGAAAATTCTCTATTTCAGACAATGTGTTAATTTTTGTGACACTATCCAAGACAGGAGCTGAAGAAAAGTAGACGTTAAGCTGATCAGGTGTCACGGGACCAGTGTTAATCTGACCTCTGCAGCGGCCTATGCCCAAGGAGTTGAAGAATTGCCATACTTTTGAGGCAGGTTTATCTTTAATTTTTTCATAAAAATGATGTCGTTTAGCAATTCTGCACACCTGGTTGCAACGGTTCCTTGCGACCCTATATGCAGCGTAACTATCATCACATCGCTTACGTCTATATTTTCGATACGCACGATCTCGTTTTCTCATGGCCATTCTAACATCCTCAGTTATCCATGGCGCAGGTCTCCGCTTTAACTTTGTAGGTCGAAGCGGAGCGTGTGTGTTGCGTCATATTAGCGGTGGAGTATTGGTTCCTAACTACCAAATTTCAGGAATGTACACTTGCGTCTTCTTTTTACGTGAGTAAGAGATTACTAGTTGAAGGTCAAATAAAAATTACCAAAGTGAGGAAAAAATGGGTTTTGTTCTCACAACTGGAAAAAATAAAGGAAAATGATGGGACTCACCAAATTTAGTCTTCTTTCACACTAAAACACTGTTTCTTTATATTGTAGAATGATTTCTTAATTGATTTTCGTTGATAGCAATATTTTTATCGATGCACGCACTCTGCACGGGAGGCGAACAGACAGGCGACTTTTTTCTGCTGCGCGGTGTGCTACCCACTTTTTTGGTGCGTAACTTTTGTGTATTGCGCGTTCGGAAATTGGAATGATTCGTGGATAGGGAAAATTGTCAGGATTGTTGTGAGAATCCAACATTTCCCCCCACTTGGAATCCTTCGGATTACAAAATTATAAACAAATTACTTTATTTTGTGCTCAGAATGTAAGATAACTAAATAACAAATTAAAGCAACTTAAATAGCTAAATTAAGACAAGATTAATTATAGGCTAAGGTTATATAATGTTGTAATAAATATGTAAGTATGTAGGTATATTAGAAGTATGTAATACGAATAAATTATACTATAAACTAGAGGTAAGTAAGATTAAGCTATACTATAATTTATGTTTGTGTTTTAGATTTAGTTGATAGGTAATGGACATAGCTTGACTACTGGACGGTGGAATGTACCGTGAGTAGTGCAAACTGTTGCGACGCGTACAACGCCGTCACGGCCTGGGTGAACGCGTTGTACTCGAGCTAGCTTCCACTGATTTGGCGGAAGATTATTATCCACTAACATAACCAAATCGTTTTGTTTTAAGTTAGGTGTGGTAGTAAACCACTTCACCTTTTGCTGTAAGGTATGGAGGTAGTCTCTCTGCCAAATGTTCCAGAAAGATTGCGTGATCTTCTGGACCATGTGCCAGCGATTGCGAGGATGAGAACGGTCGTCAGAGATGTCGTATTCTGGAAGAGCTACGAGAGGGCCTCCTACCAGAAAGTGACCCGGGGTCAGTACGTCGTTTTCGGTAGGTTCCGTTGAAAGAGCGCAAAGAGGTCTGGAATTGAGCATGGCTTCGATTTTCGACAATACGGTAAACATCTCTTCGAGTGTAAGGACTTGTTCGCCAACTACTCGCTTTAGGTGATATTTCGTCGATTTGATACCGCTTTCGAATATACCGCCGAAATGTGGAGCACCTGGAGGGTTAAACTCCCAAACAATTTGACGGGTTGTAAGGCCGTCAGAAATGTTGGTTTTATTTGTAGACAGCATGCTATAAATTTCCTTTAAATGACGATTCGCACCTACGAAATTCGTCCCGCAATCCGTTAGAATTTTTTGACATAAACCGCGTCTCGCTACGAAGCGATCTAAGGCTGCTAGAAAAGCGTCAGAAGTAAGTTCGGTCACAGCTTCGAGGTGCACGGCCTTAACTGTGAGACAAACGAAGAGGCAGATATAGACCTTGTAAGTTCTAGCATTACGTCGCTTACTCTCTTTAATCAAAAATGGACCACCGAAATCAATTCCGGTAGTCTGGAAGCATCTTCCGGGCTGAAGTCTGGCAGCCGGTAAGTCTCCCATTCGCGGTTGGCATGGAACCGGTTTTGCCTTGAAGCAAATAACACATTTTGACAAACGAGATCTGATAAGCAGACGTATTCCGATGATCCAAAATTTCCTTTGGATCAACGACTGCAGCGTGCGAGGGCCGCAGTGTAAATAATTTTTGTGATAATAATCGATTATCAGTACTGAGATATGACACTGTTTGGGTAACAGAATTGGATGTAACATATCTGAAGGTAGGTTAGCATTTCGAATGCGTCCCCCCACTCGTAATATACCCACTGAATCCAAAAAAGGCGTTAGTTTTTGTAAGGATTTTATACACGAAGCGTTTTTATTGATTAAATTTATTTCGTTTTGGAAATATTGAGCTTGAATTAATTTCACAAGAATACGAAACGCAGCATTTATCTCGGTCGTTGATAAATGAGTAAGCATTCGGGAATGCTTTAATTTACAGTTGCTGGTGAAACGTAAGCACCAAGCAAATGAGCGTTTTAAACTAACCAAATTTGAAAAGCGTTCAATAAAATTTAGGAAATTATTGTTGTCATTGACGCTAAGTAAAGTATTTGAAATTGACGCAGCGGGTTTTAACTCAGGCAATTTGTCGAATGGCAACAAGCACTGCTGAGACGGCCAGTCTTCAGATGGATGAGAAAGCCAAGATGGCCCGGACCACCATAAATCGTGAGCCGCAAGTTCGGAACAAGTGACTCCGCGACTACAGCAATCGGCGGGGTTCTCATGTGTCGAGACATGACGCCAGGATTTTACGTCAATCAAATCGTTAATTTGTACTACCCTGTTTGCGACAAATATTTTTAAATTATAGGGAGCGGTGTGCAGCCAAGATAGCACAGTGCTGCTATCTGTAAAAGCAGTCAAAGAATTGATTTTAATTTTGGAATTCAGTAAATTATTAACATGGTTGAGAACCTGAGCTAGTAAAAGTGCAGCGCACAGTTCTAGACGGTTAACCGTGAGAGTTTTAAGAGGTGCCACCTTAGATTTGCCAATAAGTAGGCTAGTTGTAATCCCAGAGTCAGAAACGATGCTGAGATAGACACAACAGCCGTAACCTTTCGAAGAGCCGTCGCAAAATCCAACCAGGTTAACCTCGGTCGCATTTGGAGGAAAAACAAATCGGGGCAATTTAATGTTCTTCAGATCGTTGAAGTTTGAAGCTATATCTTGCCACTGTCTTGCTATAGTTGTAGGAACCTGTTGGTCCCAATCTAGGTTGTGACGCCACTGGTCCTGGAGTAATACCTTAGTAGCAAATACTACAGGTGATATCCATCCTACAGGATCGAATATGCGGGAAACCGTGGACAAAATACCGCGTTTAGTGTACGTTATGTTGACATCCGAAACAGAATAGGAAAAGTGGTCACCGCTAGGATCCCAGTTGATTCCCAATATTTTGATATTTAGCTCACTACCTTCGTCAGAGAACTGCTTGGGAACTTGACAATGTTCGGTAGGAACGTCAGATAGAAAATCAGCAGAGTTCGAGCTCCATTTACGTAGTTCGAATCGACCTAATTCCAGCAATGATATAAGATCATTTTTTAGGTTGACTGCGTCCTCGAGCGACGAGCACCCTGTGGTTATGTCGTCCATAAAGGTTTCCTGACATAGAACCTCAGCTGCGCGCGGGTATCGATCTCCGTAGTCCGAGGCCAGCTGACGGAGAGTTCTAATTGCAAGATAGGGAGAACTACTTACTCCGTATGTGACGGTGTTCAGCTGATACTCGGTGAGCGGTGCGTCGGGCGAAGAGCGCCAGAGAATGTGTTGAAGCGATCGATCCTCCGGTCTGATTAAAATCTGTCTGTACATCTTACAAATGTCACAGGTGAAGACGAATTTGTGAAGACGGAACAGAGTGATGAGATCGACCAAGTCATTTTGTAACTTGGGACCTGTGTAGACTAAGTCGTTTAACGATAATCCAGTGGAAGTTCGACAGCTAGCATCGAAAACGACTCGCAAACGGGTTGTGGTGCTGCTCGGGCGGACAACTCCGTGATGCGGGATTACATAGCGGGTATCAGTATGAGGTGACGGTAGCATGTGACCCAAGTCCTTATACTCCTGCATGAAAGTTGCATACTCGGATTTTAAATTAGAGTCGCGGGCATGGCGCTTCTCGTTATTTAAAAAACGAGTTAATGCGAGACGGTATGAGTCTCCTAATGTTGAGGCATTCGCCTTCAACATGATTGGGACCACATACCTGCCGGTGGAATCACGGTATGTGAGCTTCGAGTACAAGTCCTCGCACTCTTGATGTTCGGGCATGGCGAACTCAGCGTGAGGAGGTTCCTCGACTTCCCAAAATTTCCTTACGGCGTCATCGAGCATGTGCGTTGACGTAATAAGAGAAGAAACTGCTTGCTGTGGCACATCGATATTATTATTGCTATTGTATTGTCCGGTTATGACCCAACCAAAGATACTTGAAAGAGCGCACGGTAAGCCTGGACCGGGCGAGTATCTAAGGCCGTCATATACTTGATCGAAGATTTCGACTCCTAGCAATAAGTCAACGTTAGCAGGAGAATCGAAGTTTTTGTCAGCTAGATTTAAATGATTGAAATGCTCACGTATAGCATTAGGTAATTTCATTGAGGGTAGTTTAGAAGTGATTTTTGAAATTACAATAAATGATAAATCGAACACTGGAGTATTTTTTGAATGTGGCATAATTGTAGCGTGTGTGTACCCCTTAATATCGTGCGTAACGTTTTCACCAATACCAGCCACTGAAAGCCGACAGCGACGCGTAGGCAACTCGAGTCGCCGGACACACGAGGATGTCATGAACGAGTCGTGTGAACAACTGTCGATAAGGGCGCGTACATACCGAAGAGTGCCGCGCGCATCGCGTACGCGAACGATTGCCGAACCTAAAATTTTGATGGTTTTGGTTGCGGTAGCAGTCGCACAAGCTAGGGTGGTCGACTGTTCTGCTGATGACGTTGATGGGACAGGCTCCAGGTGAAGCAACGTGTGGTGTTTTTCGCCACATTTTAAACATCCAGTCTTGGAAGTGCAGGTACTCACTGCATGTGCCGGTCTGAGGCAGTTGCTACAAAGTTTGAGATCATTTATTAATTGTTTTCTAGAACTGACATCCAATCCTTGCATTTTTTGACATTTAAAAATACTATGAGGAAAATTACAACACGGACAACTATATTGGTTGTATTTATGGTGAGAATTAGAAGAAGTTACGAAGGACCGTTTATTATTTTGTTTATTAGTGGAAGAAGAAAAATTATTTGTTTTTGAAGTGACCTTTGGACTCGAAAGGCAAGTGCTCGGCTTGCTCACTTCGAGAACCTTGATATAATTTTGAAGATAGTTGAGAAGTTCGTCAAAGCTAGGCGCTTCGCTCATGTTCTGAATTTCGAAACATTTACGCGTGTCAGTGTCCAGTGAACGCGAAGCAAGGTAGAACAATATAAATTCGCTTAATGATTCTAGCCTTAATGCCCTAAGTGCATTGACGCTTTCGTATAACGTATTTGTATATTTAGTTAAACCGTCTAAGTTAGAATTAGTTAATGGAGTTAATTTCATTATTTTCTCTAAGTAGGTAGTTGCTAAAATACGCTTATTTTGATACCGATTTAAAAGTGTTTGGAAAACGACATCATAATTGCTAGAAGTTAGCGGTACTCCCTTGGCGATGCTTAGCGCCGGCCCTGATAAGCAGGAAATCAAATAATGAAATTTATCGATGGCATTTAGGGACACGTTTTTGTGAATTAATGACATATAGCTGTCAATAAAAGTTTGCCAATGCTCAATTTGACCATCGAACGTGGGTACTTCCAATTTAGGTAACCTAATCTGTAACCTAGATTCATCTGACTTAGGGTCATTATTGCTGTGAACCTTAGTAGGTTCAAATTGAATTGTTTCAGCAATTGACATGATTTCGTAGTAGATTTCATCAAAGGCATAAAGAATTTCATTATTAATTGTAAATTTAGGAATTGTTTTTAAAGATTTTAAGTTAATTTGCTCTGTTAATTCTAAGTATTCTTCTTTTAGTCGATCTATATTCTTAAATCTAGCACGAAACTGGGATAGTTTAGATTTATCCGTAGATATTCCTTTGCCTACATCATATAAAATCTGCAACGACCGAAAGACATGTTCACGGCGTGAGGTGAGTACAGTAATCTCAGATTGATCGCACATTTTAATATAGTATTATACCAAATAAACCACAAACATACGTTAAAGTAGGAAAGAAATAACACAATTTTTTTTTTATTTAAAATTAATATTTTTGTATTAAACGTGCCGTGTGAACGGGCCTTAACCAATATTTTTCGTGTCGTGGAAACCGGCCGTTATCACTTGTTTTTTTGAAATTAAACTAATTTGTATTGTAAATGTAAGAATTAAGTATCTGTATATAGTGTATAGATAGGTTTAGGTTTAGACTTTAAGAATACTTTCTGAGCAAAAAATAATTATAGTTTTTTTTTGTAAAAAGATAGGTACGCAAATGTAAAATTCCTTCAATTTGTGTAGTAATTGAAATGTACGGCATGTGGTACTTAAATTACGTAATATGAGCAATAGAATTTTAGATGGGCTGTATTTCCTTACTAATTTTTATCCGGCAAGAAGAACCAGAAACAATGTTGCGTCATATTAGCGGTGGAGTATTGGCTCCTAACTACCAAATTTCGTGAATGTACACTTGCGTCTTCTTTTTACGTGAGTAAGAGATTACTAGTTGAAGGTCAAATAAAAATTACCAAAGTGAGGAAAAAATGGGTTTTGTTCTCACAACTGGAAAAAATAAAGGAAAATGATGGGACTCACCAAATTTAGTCTTCTTTCACACTAAAACACTGTTTCTTTATATTGTAGAATGATTTCTTAATTGATTTTCGTTGATAGCAATATTTTTATCGATGCACGCACTCTGCACGAGAGGCGAACAGACAGGCGACTTTTTTCTGCTGCGCGGTGTGCTACCCACTTTTTTGGTGCGTAACTTTTGTGTATTGCGCGTTCGGAAATTGGAATGATTCGTGGATAGGGAAAATTGTCAGGATTGTTGTGAGAATCCAACAGTGTGTGTCATAAAGTTTTAGCAACTCTTGATTAAAAATTCTAACCATGTCGTCAATATTGGTGGCCGTAAGTAAAGCGCTCCAGTTAATACGAGCCGCATCATCACGAAGTTTATTTATATCAATACGGCAATAATGGCGCATAATCACTGTAGGTGGACGATATTTCGGAGGCTTGACTTTGTACGATGCGAAAACGAGATCGTGGTGGGAGAAGGGAGCGGGGAACTGACCGTGGGTGGCAACAAAATCTGGGCTTGAGGTTAAAATGAGATCGAGAAGCGTATCTGATGTTGCAAGGTGATGGGTAGGGCCAGACGGCAGTAAAGACAGGTTGACTGAAGAGATGATATTTAAAAGTTTAGATGCCCTCGATTTGCCAGGCCCACGATCATCAAGGAGACATGTGTTAAAATCGCCCATGATGACGTGGTGGGTATAAAGTGGTACGAACTCCTCAAGAACTTCTTCGAGAATCGGAAAGTAGTTAATAGACGGTGGACTGTATACAACGCCAACCAATACTCGAGATCGTGCAAAATTTACCTCAATAAACAAGTATTCAGCAGATCCCGTGTACAAGCTAGGTGAGCAAAGAATTGTTTTGTAAGGCAGGTCTGCACGCAAATATATGGCAACGCCGCCACCGTTTAGTCCAGTGCGATCGTTACGAATCAAAACATAACCAGGCAGAGAGTAAGATGTGGAGGGGAGAGTAGGCTTAAGCCATGATTCTGATATAAGTATGGCGTCGACTACATCAGGAGCAGAGAAAGTTGCGAGTAGATCCGAGTAGTGTGCCGGCACACTTTGCGCATTAATGTGACAGATGTTTAGGTTTTTTCTACAAGGGGAAAACTCATTATTAAGTAAAATGTCCAACGTATCCACAGCGTCATAATAAGAATCACTTGATGTACTACTTGCGATAGAGTAAAATGAGTCATCATCACTAATATGGTCCATTAATAATTATAATAAATAATATATAACACTGTAAGTACCTACCTACTATAAAATATATGAATAAGTAGTTAAATATATATATATATATATGTATAAAAATAATAAATATACTTATGTTTAAAACTACGAATTATTAAATAATATTTAATTTACACTGCTCGTCCTGCTGGTTGAAAAGTACACGAAGAAATATATGATACATTATGTTACCATCGAAATTAATTGCCATAAACACCAACAACACCTTTTAGTATTATGTTCCTTGAACAACGCAACAAAACTTCTATAAAAAGAAACAAAAAATATATATATAACAATGTCACGGTCGTAAAACAAACTCAATGCCCATACCACACAATAAAAAAAAAAAAAAAACAAAGTTAATGACAGCTGACAGTCAAGTGTCAGTCATGGTTCTTCATTTATATAATTTTATTCCTTTAGGTTAGAAACACAGAAGAACCGGATAAAAAACCGTGAATACCAATCGGTAATTCGGTACAAAAACCGTGAATACCAATCGGTAATTCGGTACAAAAACCGTGAATACCAATCGGTAATTCGGTACAAAAACTGTGTTTTTATGTAAATAATATAAAGAAAACCTAATATTAATAGTAAATAGATCTTTGAATGAACTGAGTGTATGGTGGCATGTTTACAGATAAACATTGCGTTTGTGTCCCACAATTTATCTGTCATGGATAAGAGAAGACCAGAGACATAGTGGAAAGGGTCCAAAACGATTTGAACTATGTGTATAACTATGAATATGGCAATTGATCAAACAAAAAGTACAAGTGAATGCATTTTGGACACATTTTCAGTTAAGCTATTTCAGTTAGGCATGTGACAGAAAACAGTTATAATGTAACCAACATGCACAAACAAAACAAAGGTACTGCACCCCGCCCATACTCTGTCCATTACAACAGCAAAATAAAATAGTGGCTATGACATTTACAAGATCCAGATAGTTCATTACTATTACTGACAAAGCACACTTGTATATTAAAAGTTTATAATCACTAAAAAAAAAAAAAAAAAACAATCCACACCATATTTGCCCAAAAAAAGTTTTCAATACAATAGGGAAACACAACATACATTTTTGCTTAATAGGCAATATAAAAAAAAAATATATATATAAGACAAAGCTTACACAGAGCAGAACATGTGACATGTGCTTACCTGATGGTAAACAGAACGCAATGTTCAAGAGTGGAGGCAACTGACACCTGCAGCCTGGAATGATATCTATAAAGTATGTGACGGAATGGTGAAGTTTTTGCCAGCTCTCAATTACCCTGTTTCGGGCTAAAACTTACACTTCATTTGTGTGGATAGTATGAACAAAGCACCTGAAAACTACTCTGATTCCAGGCCGAGTATTAGTTTGGCATTAGTCTGACTCTATAAACCTGAGCAAACCAACCACCCAAATTATATCTACCATAGTGTGTATCTCCATGCCTAATTTCTAGCTGAAAACAATTTATTTATTTGTGAAGACTCCAGTATACCAGAACCATACCTGGTGTTATGATAAGATTAGCAAAGTTGACTAAATGTGAACCCACTTCCCTATAAGTATGCATTTTAATCCTCTCTTTAGAAGTCGTAGTGATAAGATACTTAAATATTTAACTATTTATAACTAAAAAATACACATATTTGCTTCCCTGATGAAAATGAAAATCATTAAAATAAAATGATGTTGGGCAAGCCAGTCACGGAGAACAAGTAACTCAACTATTTTATATAGTTAAAGTAACACAAAATTAAAAAAAATAACAATAATAATAACAAAATCAACAACTAGATCATGTAAATAGACCAAAAATGAGCAGGGTTATCAGTAGGTAATATATAATGCATCTTAAAATAAGCTAATAGTAAACGCACAACACAAACACTACTTTTTAGCTAGTCGCCTTGGCCGGTCTTTATGCACTATTATTATATGAGAGTTTTTAGTTATATCCCCTATTCAATACAGAGAGTTACCGAGACAACCAAATAAAAAAACATACACAAAAGGTGGAAAATTTCGCAGAATCAAATTCACACAATTTGAATTTTTTTCGCTCACGGGAGAGTAACAGCTCATTTTGGAAGTAACTTTCCTGCGCTCCTTAAATAAAAAAATGACTTGTATAATGCCGACCGTTAGCCGGAAAATATGGCCAACCTTACTCTACGGCGATATTTCCGGAGAAATAACAAATTTACCATCTCGGAAGGTACCATTCGTTATAGCTTTTGCTCGACGAACATGCTCGCAAAGCATTTGTTACATGATCCATAATATTACATTTTTCTATAGACATTTTTGTGAAATCGGCATGGTTGTAGCTTTAAATCTTGTGTGTCAAAGGTTAATTTATTTATGTATTCATTTATTTCATAGCAAATTACAGAACATAAGCGTTAATATATAAGTGAGTCTATACATTGGCCTAATTAGAAAGTAAACAGAAGAAATATTTAATTATTCTTAAGTAATTGTATTGAAGGGTGACAAAGTCAAAGTCTAAGTCAAAATATATTTATTCACGTAAACCTATTACAGACATTTATAAAACGTCATTAATTTAATTATTTTGAATGATTCTACTCCTGCTAGTAGAAGACTAAGCAGCAAAGTGGTCCAATAAGTAAGCTGTTAGCAGAAGACCAGCAGCTTAGAAGATTCCAGTGATCTAAGGAGTGCATTAATATCCTCTGCCATACTCCCAAAGGTTAGCTTTTATAAAATGCGGTCCGGCATTAAGTTCGATCTTGCACACTACTTTTTAAGTTATTTGGTGCAATTAATAAATACATTACTTATTTCTTTTATTTATTTAAAAACTTTATTGCACAATGTATAAAGGCGTTCTTAATGCCGCTAGGCATTCTCTGACAGCCAAACCTTTAAGACATTTAGACAGTATAAATGGTAGGTGCAATATTAAGTAAGTCCATATAATATATTATATCAATATATACATACCAATATTTACTTACTATTACATAACACGTACATAAATAAATAATATATATATATACATAATAAATATACAAATAATGCACTTAAAGACAAGACTAATAAACGAATATTGAGTAACACTTAACGAGAGCGACCTTGAGAGGGAAATGACACTAAAAATTAAAATAGTTATTATCGATACTGCATATTCACGAAGTTGTATTTGAACAAGGTGCGAATGGGGGCTCTAAGTAGGAAAAATCACCAAACGCAGAACACGACTTAAGCACCTCTCGTGAGCTTTTTCACGAGTTCTTTAAAGCATTTTTCAGGCCTTATTCTTCAAGTACTTGAGCGGTGTAATCTGGTCCATTTCTCTGTTCCGTTCCCCACCACCTGGTTATTTCTTACATTTATAAACATCTAGTCAGTACTCTGTGTTAACAATCACGATAATGATAAATGTCTAATAATAAAACATATTAAATAAAAAAATCTATAGCAGTGCAACGTGGGAAAGCAGACAGTGAACTTTGTACAATTAATCATTAACTAATTAGAATAAGCGATGGTGGCGCGGTTGTTCCTTAAATCCTACAAAGGTCGGTTCAAACCCACCCGGCATGTACCAATGAGAAATACACTTTACGTACATTTGTCATAGATTTACAACACCACCGTTCCCATGTGTGGAGAGCACGTTAAGCCGTCGGTCCCAGTTCCACTAATACCAACTTGTGGAATCGTTAATAAATTATCATAAAAATTGACATCATTTCCTCGCCAAACCGTCTGGCCAGCGTAGCGAGTGTGGGTCAAATTCTCCAGATATATGTTCTGGGAGGCCCATCTCCAGCAGTGGAGGTCTAGGACGCTGTGTAATGATGAATTTAAATAATGACGTATCACAAATGCCTGTAATAGTTTTATGTGAATAAAGATACACACATCAAAAAAGTCTAGGGATCAAGCATGTTTATGCGGATTTCTTGTGATTGAGATGTGGCTTTGTAATAAATTTATGATTTTATAAATTTATATGGATCCTTTTTGGTGCATTTCATAATTTAAAACAGGAACTGTCAATCAAATTCGAGTAAAAGATGAAAATCAGCTGTCAATATTTTCCCTATAAAAACATAAGACGCATTGAAGACATTATTAGTGCTACTGTTTCCCTACTACTGATTAAAACCAACGTTATTATGGAGCGGCGACGTCATTTAAGCAGAGAAGAAATGATCAGAGCCGTGGGAATGATAGAAGCTGGTTCCCGGCAACGTACTGTGGCTTTAGCTCTGAATACAAGTCAGTGTTATCAGTCGACTTTGGACACGTTACCGAACCACTGGTACCGTGGCTGAGCGCCATGGAGGACGGTATCGCTGCACCACACGGAGACAAGACCGATACATTCAAATCACAGCTCGAAGAACTCCAACAATAACCGCCATGATGTTAGCCGTGAGCCTTCATCGCTCTTCAGGGAACTTAATTAGCGACCAAACAGTCAGAAACCGCTTGCATGAAGTGAACCTTCATTCCCGAAGACCGCTACGGGTACCACCTATAGCAATGCACAATCGTAGGACTCGATATCAATGGGCTCTTGAACACAGAAATTGGACAGAAGAACAATGGCGTTTCGTGTGCTTTTCTGATGAGTCTCGTTTTGGTATGAGGCCGGATACAAGACGTATACGACACTGGAGAACCCCTGGACGCCAACAGCGATTAAAATCCTGCCAGGAAGTCCATCCTTATAGTGGTGGAACCATCATGGTATGGGCGGGTATTTCGATCGGCGGAAGAACTGAGTTGATTTGGATCAGAGGCAACCTCAACGCTCAAATTTATGCTGAGACGGTTGTATCAGACGTCATCGTTCCTCTACAAGTGCATATCGGTCCCTTATTTCAGTTAATGCATGATAATGCACGACCGCACACCGCAAGAGTTGTAAGACAGACTCTCGCCGCAGCTAACATCAATGTCCTGCCCTGGCCTGCTCAGTCGCCAGACTTGAACCCGATTGAGCATGCATGGGATATTCTTCAGAGAAGAGCTCTGCCGAATATGGAGGGTATCCAGTCGCAAGAAGACCTTTTTTTGTTGTTGCAACGAACATGGGCGGCCATTCCACAGCGTGATTTGGATGAACTCATTTTGAGTATGCCAAACCGATGTTCTTGTGTTGTTAGTGTTCGCGGTAGAAACACGGATTATTAATTGTTTAAGTTACCCAATAAAATTAAAAAAAAAACTGTTATTTCAGTCTTTTTTTCGAACTTTAATGTTAGTGGTTCAAATGTCAAAAATCCCTTTATTAGGAAAATGGCAATTTTTTTTACTAATGCAAAGGTGACTTGGTTTATCGTTACTGTAGACTAGGGGCCACTCGGCCAAATCATGAACTGATAGCGGGCCGGCCGCCAGAAGTAGGTATAGGTAGTTAAAGACAATAAAGAATTGATAAAAATTTATTAAAATTAAAAAAGAAATTATTAATTTGAAGCGTGGCACTGCATAGTGCTTACAATCTTTTTTATATTTGGCTCAAATTTACTTGTAGCAACACGTAAAACTGCTTCCAAACTTTCATTTGCAAGGCGGTTTCGATTTTTTGTTTTATTATTATTTAGTATTGAATAAGTTTGTTCACATATATAGGTAGAACCAAATAAGCTGGCACATTTCAGAGCGTTTATGCGCAACTCTTCGTACATATTTTTATCAATGCAGCGGTAAAAGTTCAGCAAGTCTCCTTCGTTGAATTTGTTGCGTAAATCTTGGTCATTTTGAATGTCGATAATTTCTAACTGCATTGACTCTGGCGCATTTTCAACTGAAATAGTGAAAGGATTGCTGAATATGTCCAACAGAGGTTTCACTTTTTTAAACTCCGAAAATCTGTCTTCAAAAGATTGAATCAAAATATCTAGCTTTTCTACATAACTGAAATTAATCGCAGTTTTGTTGAATTTTTCAGCCATTTTCTTATAATTCGGAAAATGATTATAATTTCCAGAATTCAATTGTGATCTGAAAAGTGTCAGCTTGCATTGAAAGGATGTTACATGAGCATAGAGCTGGGATATCAGTTGATTTTTGCCTTGAAGCCGTGTGTTCAAGACATTCAAATGATTTGTAATGTCAACTAAATAAGCTAAATCACACAACCAATCAGGATTTTTAAGTTCCGGGACATCCCTTTGCTTTTTCGCCAGAAATATTCCAATTTCTTCTATTAAATTTAGAAATCGTTCCAGTGTCAATCCACGACTTAGCCACCTTACTTCTGTATAATACAGTAAATCTCCGTATTCGCTTTCGATGTCATCAAGGAATTGTTTGAATTGTCTGTGATTGAGTCCTCGTGATTTTATGAAATTTACAGTCGAAACTACTACTTTCAATACATTTTGAAATTCATTTTTTTTAGAACAGAGGGCTTCCTGGTGTATAATGCAGTGAAACTGCATGAGATCTTCAGTGTTTATGTTTTTTTCTTGCAGGTGCTTTTTCAGCAAAGTAACTAGCCCGGAATTGATACCAATCATGGAAGGAGCACCGTCAGTCGCAACTCCCGATAACTTAGATAAGTCCAAATCAGTTTTTGAACACTCGTCCAAAAGTCCATTGAGTATATCAACTCCTTTGGTTTGACCTTTCAATGAACACATTCCTAATAACTCTTCGAAGACTTCAAAATCTTGAGTAACACCTCGTATGAATATGAGAAGTTGAGCTGTGGAACTAATATCAGTCGATTCGTCGAGTGCTAATGAAAAAAATTCCATGATCTTAGTTTTTTCAATTAATTGTTCCGCAATATTACCTGACAAGGACATATTCGTCTTTGGATAGTCATACGATTCAGTTGAATTTTCTCAAACTTTTTTGCTGCTTCTGGACACATTTTCTTAGCGGCAATTTCCATGCATTCTTTTACAAAATCGCCATCATTGAAGGGGCGACTTCGCTTTGCTATCATTCGAGAAATTTCATAACTAACTTCTGTAGCCGTTTCTGAATCTTGAATGTGTTTTGTAAACATAGCTTGCTGACCAATAAGCTCCCGTTTTAAAGACAACATTTTTTGCTTTCTTAATTCGCCTGTAAACTTGGTAAAAGAAGGATGCTGCGTTTCATAGTGCCTTTTTACATTATAATCCTTTGCAATCGCAACAGAATTCTTGCAAATTAAACAAACGACTTTGTTATGCGACCATACAAAAAAGTATTTCTCAGTCCAAATTTCTTGAAACTGCCGATTTTCATCTTTAACCTTACGTTTTTTACTAGGTCCTGGCTTCTCCATGTTGCGTTCTAATCCTGGCTAGGATTAACACAGCACCTAAAAACAATTACAGTACCCACTTAAATTACCTATCCTTTTTTAAATTATCAAAAATAATTGATTAAATATTATTTCTCAGAAATTTTAAGATTTTTATACAGATTTTATCTGAAATAATGACGTAATTATTACAGTTAGAGAAATTCTTATAAAAATAGTAATTTCTTTGTTTATTTTAATATTTAGCCAACATTAAAGCTAAATTTGATTAAAATTGATTAAATAGGTAGGGAAACACTTATTAATAACAGAGTTTTACTTACGTTTTCACAACACAATTATACACGGCACTTGACGGGTTAACACTGCAACAGGAAATCTACGTTGAATGTGGATCAAAATATATGACACCGGCTAGTCGAGTTAAAATCTACACTAGAACTATTGCCTCCCAAAAACACTAATAAACTGCACTTATTCTCAATCACTTATTACTTCGCTTTGTATTTTCGCGCTTATTTCTTTCTGTTGTTGACACTTCACTCAAATGAAAAGCGAACTGTTCGGCCGCTGCGGTTAACGTGATTTTTATACCGCGCAAACGACTCTGGAAGCTTCGTGTAGATACGCGAGCAATCGGGAATACGGGACTATATCTATCTCGCTTGCTCACCGCGCTAGAAAATTCTTGATTTCTATAGCGAGCGATGTTACTTGACTTAGCAATTTTGGGCGCTAGATTCAAATTGCGCGCGCGCGAGTTTCACATTACTTTTCGAACATATTTTTTTTTTGTTTTATTCTGGAATAGAATTCAATATTTTTCGAATGCACGAGAGTATTATTTTTGCTGTCGGCGGGCCACCAGTATTCGACCCACGGGCCGCATGCGGCCCGCGGGCCGCGGTCTGTGCATCCATGCTGTAGACAAACGAAAACATTTTATTTGATCAATCCTTAAAGAAAATTTTAATGAATATCAATCAGGAGAAAAGTTATTGCAAAAATATATGTTGATCCCTAGACACTTTTGATGTGTGTATTTTGAAAGAAGAAGGATGACAAATGCGACGATAAAGATTGATGATGAAACTTTAGAACAAGTAAATGAAATTATATATCTGGGCAGTGATTTCACTGCGGATGGGAAGTACGATAGGGATGTTGAAAGAAAAGTAAACGCGGGAAATAGTGTTAACGGTGTCCTGGGGTCACTTATCGGCAGTCGAAATCTCAGTGATAAAGCTCGGCTCCCAACCAACACTGATGTATGGAATCGAGACGTGGATACGTCAGAATACGCTTATGAGAGTAGGGTTAATGCAGTAGAAATGAGGTCGTTGCGTCGGATATACGGCGTCACTTTGGCGGACCGCATACGTACCGTCGAAATACGAAAAAGGGTAGGTATAAAGGAAAGTATAGGGACAAAAATAAGGAAAGGCATGCTACGATGGTTCGGGCATGTTGAAAGAATGATTGACGAACCAGATATATAATGAGAAAGTTGTGAGTGAAAGAGTCCCTGGCAGACCGAGACTCACATATCACGATCAAATAAATAAAACACTAACTTAAGATGAATTAAAAAGCCTTCGTAACAAAAGGGCATGTATGAAGAGGTTGATGAATGTCGACGAAGCGAAAGAGGTATGTCGTGATCCTATCCCGCAAGGGACCTGGCGTGAAGATATTTTAACTAAACTACTGAAGCTGAAGCGATTTAAATAAATTTGACAAAAGTTTTCCCTGAAAGCCAGGGTTGAACATAATGTCAACATCAAAGATAGCATGTGTGGTTTTACTCTCTGACCACAGTTATATGGGCAAAGCCAATTCAAATAGCTATGTCCAACCGATGTCTAATCATGGCTTTAGTTTATCCCACAGATGTGCTATTTATTCTAAAACAAAATAATAGAACAGCTAAAAAATCTAAAACACAAGTACTTAGTTACTTAAACCTGTCATTACATCTTAGCGGTTAATTAATTCGGAAGTCTCATACCATAGACATAGACGTCACTTTTTTGAGACACGGAAAATGTAGAAGAATACAGAAGACAAGTTTCTTATCATTTCATGGATTAACCGTGCGGGTGCCACGTCCATTAATTTATTCATTTAAATACTTTATTGCACAAAAATTTAAAATTAGTGTACATAGGCGAGTTTAATGCCAGTTAGGCATTTTCTAACAACTGACCTTTGGGAAAGTGACAAATCATGGGCAGGGTGCAAATAAATATAATACACGATACTTACTTAATTTAGTACATACATATACTACATAAAAAACGAACTACATATACTACAAACTTTAAATATATAACTTATTATATACTACAAATACAAAATATAATTATTTATGTATAAGTACTATATGTTTGTAATTAATGTGTGGTTTATATAGTAATAAATAATTTCAATTATCATTTTTCTTCTGCTGCACCCGCTTATTACATATCTCGGTCACAAAGGTTAGTTGGTAGAAAATGTATTTACGGCATTAAGCTCGCCTATGTACCTGCACTTGTTTTGGTTTTGTACAATAAACAATGTATTATTATTATTATAATTATGCCAAAATATCTATATTATCATCTTGATGACGTTATTTCCTGTTTATTTAAAAAAATAATGTCGTTACTAGACTTTTAAAAATATTGGTAGATGGTGCAAAATGTGTGGTGCTTGTCTGATAGCCAGCGGTGTCTCGGGCTTACGACCTACTATAGATGCAACAAGACGCTCACTATCCATCAATCTGCTCCTCATCCACCTCAACCAAATACTATATGATTCCATTTTTCTCCTCTTAGTAGCTCTTTCCATAAATATATCTCCGTCTGACCTGCCTAGCGCTTTCCAGTAAGTGGTGCTGGAATTCCTCTCGCACTAACTTCCACTGCGTAAAGATGAACCCATTTCTGATCATTTCTTCTGTGAGATTATAATACCAATATATCATTAAATTAATCGTAAACTTATATGTTTACTGCCTCCGTGGTCTAGCTAAGTACGTGGATTTAGACTCAAAGGTAGCGGGTTCGATTCCTGGTCGGGACACAATAATATTTATTAATTTAAATTAATTAATTTAATTAATATTTAATTATTTTTGTGATGTTTGGTACGCTAGAGACATCGACGAGCTTGCCACTTGTCATAATTGACCAATAGTAGAGTTAGCTAAATGTGAATCCGCATCTTTATTAGCGTGGTTTCTGACCACCCCGGAAGAGAAACAGTCGTGATGATGATTATTATATGTTTATATTTACTTAAAACTTAAAATTTAAATAAAATATTTTAAGTTGTTGTCGAAGCTGCCTATCAATAATCCAGTGACGAGAGAGTTGGGAAATAATAATGGGCAAAGTATAAGTCAAGTAACAAGCTTCCACTTACCATCAGACAACAGACACATATCTTAATATGGTTTGCATATGTATAGTAATTAATGATAACAATAAAATCCTTTATTGCACACAAAATATAAAATAAAAAATGATGTACATAGGTATTATACCAGAAAGGTATTCTCTACCAGCTAACCTTTGGGAAAGTAACAGAATGAATATTATGAAATAATGAAAACAAATAACTATAGGATTAAATAAATAATATGTAAAAAGGATAAATATACTTATATAATATAATAAATAATATATGTATACTCCTAAATACATAGTTTCCATATACCTATATTATACTATTTATGTAGTTTATTGGTTAGAATTGCACCACACATATGTCTCACTCTCCCAAAGGTTCGCCTTTGTACATACTTTTAAGTGCAGTAAAGTATTTTAATAGTATTCTTTCTGATTTATTAATAATCCTACAATGAAAAAGACGGACTTATAGCTGCTAAAGTGTAAAAAACAAATACGCAGAATCCTTACTTCTGACATGATAAATATTTTTAATAATAAAGAACAATTTAGTAAGATTTTAAAACAATAATTTGCTATTTATTGAAACTAAAGCTCTATTGAAAAATGGAAACGTCTCTGAATAGTACGTCTTTGGGTGAATCCCTCGGCAAGTGGTAATCCTGTTAAATTAAATATTGTTCGGGCAAAAAGCGCTCTCTGACTTAAATACCGAGAGGAGAGATTAGAGACAATTGGAGTACACTTCTGAACAAAGCGTCACTTAAATAACGAAAGTAGGGATTATGGAGTACACTTCCGATTGTGTCAGGTAATTTTATGTTTTTAATTTTTCAGTTATTATTTTGGCATTTTTTTCATTCGGTAAACGGTTAGAAGTCTTATACGTGTATGTTATAAGTATGCAAGGCGAGAACGCTTTCATTGAGTTATTGAACTGTACGTTTTCAAGACGAAACAGTTCTTAGAAAGTATACACTATTTGCGCCTACTAGTCGCGTATAGTTTTAGTAAATTATTCGGGAAAATATACAAAGCCAGGCACCAATATATTACTGACACTGTATAGATTAAGGATGTCAACTCTTAAAAGATTTATAAAGTATACAACCTCAGAACTCAGGATTATATATTTTTTTATAATTATACTTATTTAAGAACAAGTCAAGTTAGGGAAGGTAATACAATATTTAACTACGGGTATCAGTTACTGGTTGCGCTTTATACAAGTATTATTATTATACAAGTACATCACATTACAAGTATTAATATTTATCACTAAATAATGTTTAGAAAAAATATTTAAAAAAACAATAGCATTAAATAACTATATTCAACTAATACCCTTTTAGTTTTTATAATTTTAACGGGTCTTTACGCGATTTATTATTATGACCGCCTCCGTGGTCTAGTGGTAACAAACGTTGCCGTGAACTCGGGAGGTCGTGGGTTCGATTCCCACCGGGGGCAAGTTGTACATTGTATAATTTGTCTCGGTCTGGGTGTTTATATGTATAATATGTATATATTTACAAAAAAGAAAAAGTATAATATGTAGTTTATCAACCATCTAGTTTCCGTAACACAAGCCTCGTAGCTTACCACGGAAATTAGATGGCGCTGTGTGACCTGTCTGGAAATATTTATTATTATTATTTATTATTTACCCGTAAAGACCCGTTAAAATGATAAAAACTATTATGAATGTACGCGAAAGTTTAAAAAGTTTAATACCCTTTTTTACAAAATCAGAATGACCAAAAAACTGGTAATACGGTAATACGAAAGTAGTGTCGAATAATGACGCAATTTTGGCTAGGTTAAAACTAGTCGCGTAGAGATTCTACATACGTGCATGTAACGCTTAGATAATATACACGATTAGTCCGCAATGACTAGTGCAGTATATTTTCCGCAAACAATATTAGCGTACATTGTTTGAAAATATACGCGATAAGTGAGTAGGTACTATTAGTGAATAGTTTTTAATAATCGTTTAAATTTGAAACTATACATAAGCAGTCCCAATCTATGCGCTCCTAGACTACAATAATACTGTAAAGATTTATAAAAATATGTTTAGTAGTGTTTGCGTAAACAACAAAGATTCAATGAGTGAAACGGCAATTCAGCTGAGTTTGATATCTGTTAGTGATCAATAAGGTAGGTTCTAGATTGCCCACACGTGCTTGGAATCGGCCCACGTCTCGCCAACAAAATGGCTGGCAAACTATATGAATTACTTAATACACGTACTATGTTATTTATAGAAAAAGGTTACAGAAGTCTGGCTACCGTGGCAAGAGGAAGCCAAAATCTCAAAAAAATATGTTCTGGAATGGATTTGTGTGTGATTGTCATTACGATAACTTTTCTCCACTTTACTAACTATTAGACCATTGTGCGTGACTTTTACTCCTTCAGTGAAGCCATCCAATCTTCTTTAGAAAAGCCAGGAGATTTGTCACGTTCCTGCAGACCTCTGGAAAAGACTATAGTCTGGAGGAACTTCAGTCTAAACGCAGCCACACTCCATGAATACATGCGCGGCCGTCTCCTTCTCTACCATTCATCCTCTACATATCTGTAATATTCAGAGTGTATAAATAAACAAATACTTACTTCATAAACAGAATAATTCGCCATAACTCACTTATTATATATATGAATATATATGTATTTTATATTTTATTTATGTATAAGTATAGTTCTTATATGTATGTAATTAATTTGTGTTTTATATAGTAATAAATAATTTCAACTATCTATTTTCTTCGTAACATTCAGCACCCGCTTATTACATATCTCAGTCACAACGGTTGTTGGTAGAAAATGCATTTACGGCATTAAGCTCGCCTGTGTACCTGCACTTGTTTTGGTTTTGTACAATAAATAATTTATTATTATTCTTATTATTATAAATGTTTCTTAAAGACAGTGTTTCTTCAACATCCCCATCATTGTGGAAAGCTTAGCTCTGTTAAAACTCAAGAGGCATCGCATCTTCAGAAGTGGAAGACTAGGAGCTGTTAATAAATTAAAAATTTTTGCTATTTTTTAAAACAGCTCTAGAAGGTAAGTTTATGACGTCACGACTCACGACCTCCCCTAAAATAATTTAAGGCGGCGGTGGTTGCAGTTTATCCTTAATTTTCTACGTCATTAATCATGTCTGAGCGGCACTTACAGCTTCTGTAATGTACAGTCAACAAATGGTTTAATTTGAAGTAATTATAGCCACTAATCTTATACGTTAGGATTTTAAGTTTAAGAAAGTTATTTGTGCTGAGGACATCGGTTTTGACACACTCCTCTATTAGATTGGATCAATATACAATTATGTTAAAAAAGTGTGTCCCCTCAATACCGCACTTATCTGTCAAAACTGACTTTGCTCAACGTTTTAGCTCCTTTTTCGGACTATTTATATACAATAAACTTGTTAATAGATATGGCCTTTTATCTGCCAGAGAGGTGAAGTTAAAGTTGTCACGACTACTTCTTACTTGGGACTATAATGAAACAGAGCAATTCATGAGAATCACTATTTGAGGAAATTCATATTTGATAATTGTTGTTTTTCCTTAATTTTATTTTTATTTATCTAATAAGCTTAGATCTTAATTAATTTTAAGTAAATGTGAGTACAATCGATTTCATCAACCAATACTCATTACCTAGTGTGGACTCACTATTAATTCACAATTTAATTTAAACTCCTGCAGTGTACTAGAGTCGAAATTGTTTATTAGGTTTATATATAAGTTTTGTAGAACACTGAAAATAAAAAATAATATTATTATTATTATTACGTACACTAAAATTTGAAAACTCTTTAATATAAAAATTTGAGATAAATTACCTAACGAAATATCGTCTAGGCTTTTTAAGTGGACGTGGATCGCTAGTATCTAAGCTACGAGGATAATCAAAAAATTTTGAAAGAGTTTACGAGCCGATTTCAATAAAGAATAAAAATGATATTTATTTTAAATAAAAACCATAATCATTATATTTTACATGAACGGGAATCAGTCCCGATTTTTATGCAAATGGTTTTGATTCTTGCTGTTGCCTTAATAAATTATTACCTTAATCATAGTTTGTTTTGCCTTTTTGCGATCAAAGTTGTAATATTTTGGTAACTGTTGCTCAGTTGGATTCCTAAATCTGCCTCTAGTCTATTTCTGTATTTATTATACTTATAAATACAGAACTGTATTGTATGTTATGTATTGTGTATTGTATGTATAGTTTATGTATGTAGGTATTATGTGTAGTATATTATATACACTACATATAATACCTACTTATATATTTTAAAAATTTATAATAATAAACAAATCACATCTTAAGAAATAAACTAAAACAAAAAAAAACCTACTTACAAAACCTATTTTAAATATAAATTGTACCCGCGTGGCATATTATAATTAGTTAAGTATCTTATTAGCCATATGATTAAAATTTCTTATTTTTTCATCCTGGTTATCTATCACCTTACTCGGCCCCAAACGTAAAGTCACTGGCATTATAGCTCCCCTCTGTACAATTTTTAAGTGCATTAAAGAATTTAAATAAATAAATACCTCATTTTTCTGTACACCCCAGGTTGGGAAACACTGGTATAAAATAGGTAGAGATTGTTGTGTAAAGTTAAACAGAACAAATTAATGTAATTATTGTTTATAAACAGTTAAAATATTTATTGGATGTGAATAGCGCCCCCGTAATGAGATATGTGAGGTCTCACCTTCGATGTATCGCCAAGTCAGTGATAAAGCTTTTTCAAACATCAGAGACAAACATCAAACAACCCTGTCCGAATGTAAAATAATAATAAAATACATATATACTGAATTTAATTTACTTGTGATATTTCTCGAGTTTGGTACGCTGGAGACATCGACGAGCTTGCCACTTGTCATGATTGGCCTGTAGTAAAGTTGGCTAGATGTGAATCCGCTTATTTATAAGCGTGGTTTCTGACCACCCCGAAAGGGAAACGGTCGTGATGATGATACTTTTACATATATATTGAATACCTAACCTAAACCTTTATTTTCAATCTTTTTTTCTCTTATATTAATTTCCTTAATATCAGAATAATAGCACCAGCATCATCACATTGTTAATTTTATCACACCTTCCTCATCATGTAAGTAGTCCTATCCTGTCTAAATGTCCTAAAGGTTTGGTTGTCAGGCATTAAGTGCGCATTTGTACATAGTGCAATAAAGTTTTAAAATAAATAAATATATATATGTACAATTTTTTTATAGCGGACTAAAAATGATAAAATTATATCTGAAATCCTTATCAAGTGTAGAAATAGTGATAGAGACTGATGTCAGTCATGAGTCCAGTTGCTAACATTTATGGACCTCGAGCGACACTTACCATCAGGTGGGCACAAGATCACGACCGTTTTCCTTCAGGGGTGATCAGAAACAAAGAAGCGGATTTACATTTAGCTAACTTTACTATAGGCCAATCATGACAAGTGGCAAGCTCGTCGATGTCTCTAGCGTACCAAACTCGAGAATATCACAAATAAATTAAATATTAATTAAATTTATTGATTTCCCGTTTAGAAATCGAACCTACGAGTCAAAATTCACGGACTTAACCGCCTAATTTAGACTCGGAGGTACCGGGTTCGATTACTGGTTGTATTAATGTAAATGTATTTATTTACATATTATTTAATTTATTTGTGATATTTCTCGAGTTTGGTACGCTGGAGACATCGACGAGCTTGCCACTTGTCATGATTGTGAAATGTGGATCCGCTTATTTATAAGCGTGGTTTCTGACCACCCCGAAAGGGAAACGGTCGTGATGATACTTTACTTTTTTTTACTCACAAAATATGTCAGAAATAAAACTAAGTAATTAAACATCCGTCAAGCTCCAAATAGAATTTAAATTTACCATAAGCTTAATACACTCTCTGCTATATTTATTTCTCTCATTATAGTCATCATATAGTGGGTATATTATGTTTATGTATATTCATAGAACGTATGTATGTAGTTTTATTTGTATGTATTTGTGTATGTATTAGTATGTAAATAAGTATTTATTCACTAGTATATATTGAAGTCTAATATTTTTCTATTAGTTTTGATAGCACCTGCCTTATCTTGTCGTAACTGCTTTAGTTGTCCCAAAGGTTTGACCAGTATAGAATGTCTAGCGGCATTAGGTCCGCCTTTGTACTTTGTGCAATAAAGTTTATAATAAATAAATAAAAATAATTTTGGCCGATACTTATAACACGTCTACGCTCAGTGTCAAGCATGTATTGATCTTGGCTTGGAGCTCTCTCCCGGGACATTTGTTAACATTAAACTGATTAGGGAACTTTCTCTCTTTAATCCGATTTTTTCTTAAATACGTTGCTTGTCTCGTAAGTTATTATCTCCAAACTTCCAACTGTATGTTATTTATTAAAAGCTATATAGTATACTATATACTCAATCAATTTATATTATAAATATTCATTTTAACTTAAGGGTACTACTCCGTGGTCTAGCGGTTAAGTCCGTGGATTTTCGATTTCGGTTTGATTCCTGGTCGGGACACAAAAATATTTATTAATGTAAATAAATACATTTAATTAACATTTAATTTATTTGCGATATTTCTCGAGTTTGGTACGTTTGAGACATCGACGAGCTTGCCACTTGTCATGATTGGTCTATAGTAAAGTTGGCTAAATGTGAATCCGCTTATTTCTAAGCGTGGTTTCTGACCACCTCGAAAGGGAAACGGTCGTGATGATACTTTAAGAGTACTATGTTTACATTATTAAAACAATGCCCTCCGCTGCGTCTCTCTGTCTGTTCGCGATAAACTCAAACACTACTACACCGATTTTTATGCCGTTTTGAGCAATGGATAGAGTGGTTCTCGAGAAAGGTTTAAGTATATAATTTGTTAATTTTTTCATAATTTTTTTAAAAAACTATATATACATTTATTCGAAAAAATATTTACAACATATAAAATAAAAATTAATATTAAGGATAGGGATATACTTTTCATAATTGTACATTAACGATATTTGATGCAGGAATAAGGAAAGATTTCAACTAAAACGATGCCTCACCCCTTTGAGATATAACAAAATAATGTATAGTGGAATTGTATATCTTATATAGGTCTAGAGAAAAGTGCGTGATGACATATGTCTAAGGATACTATATCTAATACTATATCCATTTTAATTAATAAATAATTACTTAAAAAATGGGTAATTATAAAGCGGTAACTGGAAAATATTCAAATATTGTTTTTATCATATTAATAAGTTTTTGGCTTGAGCATTTCATAAAGATTTTTTTCCCTTTTCAACATGCAAATTAAATGAATATCTTAGGATATATAGCAACATCTGAATAATGCGCAAAATATTTCGTGTCGCCGTTCACTGGCAATGTCGTGTAAAACAGCTAGTTACAAATGAGACTACACTGCCACGTGTCAAACCAAACGTGTGAGCTAATTTTGATGATTCTCACATCAATCGATTCGTCCTAATCATGCGAGTGTCACTGAAGATATGGCATTAATTAAATTTTATTAAGTCGACAACCAGACGCCATATTGTGGAAAATATAAATAAAAAAATCAGCAAACTATATCATCGAATAGGTATTTGAAATTCATGTTGAGATTCCTCTTATCATTTTATTATTTCGAGTGATCATTTAGGATCTATAAGCACTATAGATCTTATAGCCTTGATGTTTGTTTCATAAACTGTTAATAATTGCAATTAGGAGAGATTTTACGGCGCTCCCACACGGCGCTAACGGCGCGGTTCCACACGGTGGCATCGACTAAGTTTTTCACGACCTCTGAAAATACTATAAAATTTATCGCCCGTATAATAATGAAATAAATTACAACTATTTATGTTAGAGCATACTCAAAGTGTGCTCGGAAACGGTGCAGTTGCAAATAGCTGCCGGATGACGTAATAGTAAATAAACAACTAATTTACGACAGTGTATTTGCTTTTATAAAAGTAAGTTCCAAATTGTTTATTTTAAATTTTGGCTAAAATACACGGAATAAACAACTTAATTAAGCAGATTTGCTTGTGTGGCACTGTACAATATTTACTATTAAGTGACGTCACTCACGTTGAGTAATCTTATGTATTCCAATATTTCTAGAAAAATGTATTTATTTTATTTCGTTAATTAAAACAAAATTCAGTTTGGTAAAAAATACCTACATATGTTTTACAATAGTCTTCTACTCTATAGATCACGATCTATTCATACCTCTCGCTTCGTTGACATATTTTCATTAATGCTTATTTGTTTCGTAGGTTTCGCCAATGTTTTATTTATTTAATCGTGATAGGTGAGTCGTGGTCTGCAATGGCGTGGGCCATTACTTATATGTCTAGTTCAATGCCGAAACTAAAGGAGCAAACCTCCTTATTTTTGTCCCTACGTTTTCTTTCATACCTACCCTGTTCCGAATTTGTTACGAATGTCTGCCAAATTGATGCCGCATATCCACTGCGCTCTCATACGTATTCTGACATATCCATGTATCGCGTTCATACATAATTATTGTTGGTTAATGTGGATCCTTGATGTGACAATCAACGACTTCTGGAAACTTTGGATGGATGAGTTATAAGGAAAGGTATACTCGTACAAGAAATAACCAAATATTTTACCTTTTTTTGTATTTTGTGTTGTACATATTATTGTGAAGAGCAATCTGCCGCTAATCTATATTATCATCATAATCACAGCAATCCCGTGCCTCGGAGAGCACGTTAAGCCGTCGGTCCCGGTTCCATTAATACTAACTTGTGGAATCGTTCATAAATTGTCATTAAAAATTTACATCATATCCTCGCCAAGCCGTCTGGCCAGCGTGGTGAGTGTATTTCCACAAATATGTATTCTCCAAATATGTGTTCTGGAAGGCCCATCTTCAGCAGTGGAGGTCTAGGACGCTGTGTTCTAGGGGCTGTAATGAATGAAGAAAAAAAAACACAGCTTCTATTGCAGAACATATATCTGTAGAATTTGCCCTACACTCGCCACGCTGGCCAGATGGGTTGGCGAGAGTCTGATGTGAATTTTAATGGTACGAGTAAGTTAAGCTAGGGTAAGCTGCCGGTCTTCTGTTTACAGCTTACTTATTGGACCACTTTGCTGCTTATTCTTCCACTAGCGGGAGTAGAATCATTCAAAATAATTAAATTAATGACGTTCCATAAATGCCTGTAATAGGTTTACGTGAATAAAGATATTTTGACTTTGAGTAATTTCTTAACGATTCCACAAGTTGGTATACGTACTGTTTAAATTAAATTAAATAAAAATTATAAGACGTAAATACGTAAGAAAAGTATTTCTTATTGGTACATGCCGGGCCTCGATAGCGATGCAAGGGAGACCTTTTTTTGTCCGAATGGAAAGCGATCGTACAACCAAGCTCTCTTATATCGTTTGCCAGAATAATGTGGTATTTAATTGTAATAATTTTACGATAAATAAATTAATACACAAGGACAGATAAAGCTTCTTTCCCATTTATAATATCATATACGAGTGAGTATGGTTATTCGCGTATAATTAGGTTTGGTCGGGGATACAGATGTTTTGCTGCGTCGGTCGTCGGTAAACTCTAGGCTTACGGGAAATTAATGAAATTACTTGCTGTTTTGTCAGGTTTCCTATATTTGTATCAAAATAAATGTATCTATATATACACTTTTATTACGTATTATTACTCTAGTGTATTTCTCATTTGTATATAATATAATATACATATAATGAATTGTTTATTATCAGGCAACTGATGGCCCATAGAATACCTTAAAACTAAAATACATCTAAAAATAATATTAACTAAACATAAAAATAATAATAATAATTAATCTTAAACTTTTGTATCTTTATCTTCTTGTGATCATAGATGTACCCATCAGGTACTGTAACCATCTTCCGAGGATTACGAGAAGCTTTAGTGTTGGCGCCGACGCCCCTGCTGGGACTGGTGCAGAGGAAGTAGGTGCTGCGCGAGCCGCACGATAATCGTGGGTGCTACGTAAAGCAAACCCACGAATGTATTTGCGGTGCACAACACTGAGCGCTCTGACCGCACACGAATCCTAAAGGCCTGGAATCCGGTGTCATCCCAATACGAAGGTAACTCGTCGATAGCAGCGACAAAGTCGATCTCCCCTCGGACACATACGGGAGTGTCCGAGAACATCTTAGGATGACTGTCCTTGCGCAGCCACGATACATAGACATAGGATGTCGGTATCGCAGCTTTTAGAGCGCACTGTTTGGGAGGCGCAATTCCCCGATTATTACGTTTGGGCCTCTTTTTTTTTCACAACATAAAGTCGAATAAATATTATGATCTCATCATCATATGAGTAGAATGGTGGATGGTGAGCGTATTATCGCGCAATAAAATAAAAAAGGGAGGCATCCTTTTCTTAAACCAGCCTATTGTCGGTCGCAAGCCCGAGACACCATTCTTCTCATCCCTTACCCACACACGATGGACCCTGCACCCGCACGGTGAATCCATGGAATGCCTAGAATTTTGTCTTCTCCACAGTTACAAACCCTTCCGAATCAGTTTTATTTCCGGTTGTAACACGAAGTTTTAAGTTTTTGATGTTAGCTGGTTTTTTGGGTCCCTTCTTCGATACATAATCTGCGCATTCGAGACACCCTGCCTCACAATCTGCACATAACTGCCTTCTTACAACCGAGTCCCCACCGCTCTAAATATATATTATTTGTACATATATATGTATATGTAAATTTGATATGTATAATAATATTTTCGTAACGTATCTTTCCCTTTTGTTTTATTCCAAATCTGAAGTTGTTTTGTTTATTTAGTCGTTATAGGCTTTGTCTGCCTGGAACTCATTTACCCACAACACTTGGACGATAAAGATATCCTACATCAAATGCCCGTTTCTTATATTAAATCAATGTTAACCGAAAAAGTATGGCCGACGAAAATATACAATATTCGGTGGCCAGTAGGAAAAACACAGCAGTTTTTCGTGTAAAAGCACTTTCATTATATTTGGCTTAGTACTAATCGAAATTTACTTGCAGAATAGGATGACCCAGTCATGGCAAAATGCTAAACGACACGAAATCATTTATTTTAAATTTGTGTGCAAATCATAATCCCTACTCTCTGTCCTAAAGGTTAACTGATGGAAAATTCCACATTTTTTGAGTGTTTATAAATGGTAATCACAAATTGCTCATAGTGTAAAGTGTTGGACTGCATGTCCGAACGCAAACGGACTAAAATCATGGCTACAATTGAAGGCACTTGTTCACCAAGAAAGCTGAATCTAGCATACACCATGTGCCCACACACTGTGAGCGATGAGCGAATATAACAATAACAAAACACCAAACATTTTTTTATTATATTTATTCCTTAAAATTATTTATATCGTGAGAGAAACAGGAGACCGGCTTCAGTCTCATCCCTACTCCGTGCTGTTTACTGGGAAGTGACACCGGTATAGTCTGGCAAATGAGTGTTGACCCAGAAAAAGCGCGGTTAATTTAAAAAAATCTAGCACTGGTAACACTAATTATAGCAGGAATAAACTGTCTTGATACTAATGTTACCATGTAATAAGTTTCAATTAAATGTTAGGCTCAACTGGCGGGGATAACTTACCAAGTGATAATTGATTAGTTATCGAGCGGGATGTAAAATGATTAAATTACTAAAATGACTTGTAAAAAATAGGGGTTGGTGATAGAAGAGTGAAAATTTTGGGTAAAATTCAGCGAGAGTTACGGGTACCTAGTTTTGAAACCTTGGGCTTGTTTTTTTCTTAGTAGTTTTTATTAAAAGCTCATTTTTACTCAGTTTGTTTTATTTAGTTCTTAATTAAAGTATTTAAGTTTTTAATTAAAGTATTTTTTACGCAGTCGGGTTGTTATAATTGTTAAATTATATTATATTGTTAAAATTAACTATTTTATACTTTTAGCGTAGTCCATTTTGTCATGACACGACCAAGACTGAAATAGGAAAATAAGGAAACCCAATGCCAAATTACAGCAGACTAATATACCAACCTCTATCATATACAAATGATATGGCAACAAATTAAAGTAAATAAAATGACAAAAACACTTATTACATTTGTTAGCATATGTTATAATCATAAAAAATAGATTTCATTCAGATCAAAACAGATCGGTAAAGTAGTTCATAAACGTATCTGTACTCTTCTTCTTAGTCGCTACACTCTTGGCAGAGTGGTCGTGGTCGTCACTTGAGTGTCAGTGGCACGCTTAACAAGCCGTCGCCACTCGTCTCGAACTGCAGCCTTCCTGGAGCACTCATGTAGGGGGTGATCCATTGCTGCTTTAATCTGGTCAGTCCATCTCATCGGAGACCTACCACGCATTCTCTTGCCATCGACTTTTCCATGAACTACAAGGCGCACAATGGATGTATCTCCACGCCGCGACACGTGTTCAAAGAAATTGAGAATGTGATTGATTGCACCATTGAGGAAAGGCGCTGTCCTATCTCTAGTTCCTCCAGGATGGATTTGTTGGTTCGGAACTCAGTCCCAAATATGCCCAACATTCTCCGGCAACACCACATTTCTAGAGCATTAATCCGTTTTATTTCAGTTTCGCGCAGGGTCCACGTCTCTGCAGCATACAGGAAAATGGGGAACACAAGAGCTCTGACCAGCCGGATTTTAGTAGCTTTCGTAATGTTTCGGTTTCTCCATATTTTCTTTAGCTTCTCCATAGCAGACCTCGACACTGCCATAAGACGGTTAATTTCTTCCTCGCATCCACCGCCATTCGATATCAATGCTCCCAGATAAATGTCAGATTGGACAACATCGCATTTTGCTATCTGTTTAATTTCTGGCCAGTTATCGTTGGCACGGTCTACAATCATTTTAAGCATCAGTACTAATAACATTAAATAACTTTCGGCTTTGGTTACTGCCGGGATCCCTTCTGTTCTTGAACCGTCTGAGATCTCTCGCAGTGATGGTAAAAGACCTGATGACTTTGGTGTCGTGGTCCATGGGTCGAGCATTGGTGTGGGACTCTACTTGTGTCGACACCCTCGCTCGGACTCATGTCCAGGGCACATCTGTCAGGGCTGGGTCGGCTTCGGACTCGGCTGAAAAGGCCAAATGTCGCAAATAGTATGTTGCGAATGGTTATGTGTTTGTGCCTTTTGGTGTTGAGACAATGGGGCCAAGCGCTAAGAAGTTCTTTAAAGAACTGTCTAAGCGGCTGGTTAATGCTGTATGTGACAAGAGGGCTGGCAGTTTTTTCGCGCAGCAAATCAGCATCGCAAGTGTTCTTGGCACACTGCCACATCAAGTCATGAGTGAATATTTTTACATATAGGTTAATTTTTAGTTTTAATTTAGTTTATATAATTTTGTTAGCTTAATTTTTATTTTTATTTTGTAATCATTGTAGTTGAATATAATATATCGTATAATGTATCGCAAAAACATTAAATATATAATAATTACACATTATAAAAATATTACATTAAATAACTACCTCCGTGGTCTAGCGGTTAAGTCCGTGGATTTAGTTTTGCAGGTACCTGGTTCGATTCCTGGTCGGGACACAATAATATTTATTCATCATACAAATATTTAAGTTAAATTAATATTTAATTTATTTATGATATTTCCCGAGTTTGGTACGCTGGGGACATCGAATTGGCCTATAGCAAAGTTGGCTAAATGTGAATCCGCTTCTTTATAAGCGTGGTTTCTGACCACCCCAAGAGGAAACGGTCGACTTTATAATAAATACCTTTATAACAAGACATAGCAAGAAACCAAACCAAGAATGTAGTTCAGGTTCGCCTAGTTTAGGAGTCCTAGTTCTTTATATCTAGTTTTGTTGTTGCTGTACTGTTATATGCTAAATTTATATGTTTTAATTCAGTGTATTGTGTTTATGTTGTTACATAAAGGTTTTTTTCATTTGATTTCTTTATTTTTTAATATTTATTTTAATAAATATATACCTACTTTTGTTTTTTTTTTTTTTTTAATTTTCATAATTAATTAGTATATGATTCATTCATTGCCGCTTCGACGTTTTCGACGTTCACTTTTAAATTGATTATTTTTTGGTTACACGGATAATATGCCGACTTGCGTGTTACGGAATTTTGGTCTAGGGTTAATTCTTATATCGTTTGGTATCGTGCCCTGTCTTTAGTTCTTAATGTTCACAGTTTATTTGAAACTATGGTTCTATGTTATTATTGTATAAAATTATTCTTAAACAGTGTATAGGCTACCAACATAACATATAGCGATGTCACGTACGAAGATATTTCCTGCAAGCGCCTGTCACCCTCAGGGGAAGTGTCATTTATATCCCTCATTGACACATTCAATTATTTCCATTACCGACACACCCGTGCCTACATCCATACTAATGTTGTAAATGTGAAATGCTTGCGTTGTATGCGAGTCTGTACTTAACCGTATTTGGTAATAGATCGTATATTTTATTATTTTTATTTTATTAACAAACAATCACAATACAATTTATATAACAAACAATATACATATAATTAGACTTGGAGGAGCGATGGTGGCTCGGTTGTAAGAACGCGTACCTTAAATCCTACCAATGAGAAATACACTTTTCTTACGTAGTCATAGATTTACAACACCACCGTTCCCGTGCCTCGGAGAGCACGTTAAGCCGTCCGTCCCGGATCCACTAATGCCAACTTGTGGAATCGTTAATAAATTCGTATAAAAAACAATTAAAATCAGATCCTCGCCAAGCCGTAGGGAGTATAGGCCGAATTCTCCAGTTCTGGAAAGCCCATCTCCAGCAGTGGAGGTCTAGGACGCTGTGTTCTAGGGGCTGAAATGAAATATTAAGGGAACCCGTTTGACAGCTGGAAGGAAATGTTGAGTGGAGCAGCCGTTGAGGGAATGTCTTAGAATACAGGTGTAGGTTTCAAATATCAACTTATAATCTTGAAAATGTGTAATTTAATTCCTTGTATATTTCTGGTAAAGTTATGATTCCCCTAACCTAATATTCCGTGAAGCAAGGCCCTAAATTACAAGCAATAAAATAAGAAAGGAGTTAATATACCAAGACGTCTTGTGGCGCACAATTCTAAAGGTTTTTCTTACATCGACATATATATATAGCTGTTTAGCTGAACAAACATGCCTTGTATTCTCGTTTCTAGGCCGCAGCCATCATAGTTGTTGAGAGAGCAAATCTTACAACAAATATATTTGAATGTAGTAAAGATTAATGTATCTGTGTGCTGTCGGTGTAAGTGGAAATTTTGTATTTAACAATGTGTACAGTAAATAATAATCCTGATTGCAACATTACGTTGTTTGTCACATTTCTCTCTTCTAGGTACGATCTTGTGAGCCTGCTCGATCGAACGTGTATCCACCACATTGAATCCCTGCCTGACCTCTGTTAGGATCCATCACGTTGATCAAGACACCTTGCCGCCTGCCTCCTCTAGGCACAGTCGCGTGAGCCTGCGCGCCTGGACGTCAATACCACCTTCCCCATTCCCTCGCTGCGTTAGGGTATTACACCGGCAGTGAGACTCCTATCTTTACACTACCACTATAATTTATACTTAGGTGTTAGGCTCTCTGCATTTAGCGTCCACGCTCTGACCATAACGTCCCTACAACAACACTACCTACCTATAAACAGATTTTAATCCTTTCAATTTGCTACATAGACCTATTATGACAAGTGGCGAGCTCGTCGATGTCTCTAGCGTACTAAACTAGAGATATAATAAAAATAAATTAAATAAATTATTGTACCTCATTGTCAAAATCGCTAGACCACGTAGGCAGTTAGTTGATTTCTATACTCACTGTTATTTTATATCATGTCTGTGGTACAAAAACAAGGCTGAGTGTCGGCACCTTTGAACTCGTGTCGGCGCCTTTTGAACTCGTGACGGGTGACGTATTTAATTAAGTTAATGCGCACCAACAACCACTGTCGGCCACCTGTTGATATCATATACACTCACGAGCAATATTGACGGGTCAATTAATTAATTAATTTGTTTAAGTTACTAGTGTATATTATATAGTATATTATATTTTCTCCACTTACTAGTTACTTCGTGGTTAAGACGGTGAATTTAGATGCAGAGGTGTCGATTCCTGGTCGGGACACAAATATGAGACACAACATGTGAATCAGATTCATTAAAAAATAAAATGAAAAAATCGTGGTTGACCACCCAGAAAGGGATACGGTCGTGATGATACTTTACCTTGATTTTATTTTTACTTTTGCATACTTCTGTGATAACGATTATGTTATACTCGCATATATGAAAATATTATTTTACAAACCTTAACATTATATTATATTTTTGTTTTAAAACTATTGATTATCTTAAACGATAATAAAAAGTAATAACTAGACAATGAAAAAGAAAGATGCGTCGCATTTGCGGCGTCACTTTGGCGGACCATTATATTATTAGTTTACGTAGTGCTAAAGCTTTATGATGCCCATGCTCCGCTCCGGTCTACTAAATTAAAACGTGCGCCTGCACCGTGGATCACCGCCGATGTACGTACAGCCATGCGAAAGCGGGATCAAGCGTTCCGAAAATGTAGACGCAGTCGTTGTGATGACGACTGGACTGCATATAGGGTTGCGCGAAATCGCTGCAATCAGGTGTGTAGAATTGCCAAACGACACCACTTTTTTGACAATATTAACAATAAATCACCTAAGGAAGTTTGGCGGTTCTTTAATTCGATGGGGTTGGGACGCTGTCGTGGTCAAGTCAACCTTGGATCTGTAACACCTGATCAGCTGAACGCTCACTTCTCCTCGGCTCCAGTACTAGATAGTTTCATAAAAATAAATACCATTGCTGAGATATCAAATCTGCCTGTGCCTAATAATGTCGAGCCGTTCGATTTTGTAGAGGTGTCCGAGGATGCGGTCTTAAAGACGATTAATTCAATAACTTCTAAATCAACAGGATGTGATTCTATAAGTCGTGTTATGATCGTTACAATTATTGACCTTCTCCTACCCATTATCACACATGTTATAAATTTTTCCCTCTCATCAGGTCAATTTCCTTCGCAATGGCGGAAAGCTTTGATTATCCCACTCCCGAAAATCCCATCGCCAACACTTCCCACCCACTTCCGTCCCATCTCTATATTACCTTTTTTGTCCAAGGTCCTCGAGTCCATTGTCCATAAACAGTTATCTTCTTTCCTCGACTCAAATAACCTCCTTAACTCTTTTCAGTCTGGTTTCCGCCCCGGTCATAGCACAACCTCAGCTTTACTCAAAGTAACTGAGGATATCCGTTGTGGCATGGAAAATACTAAAGTAACAGTGATAGTACTGATAGATTTTACAAACGCCTTTAACACAGTAGATCCTGATTTGCTCATAGCCATCATGTCTCGTCTTAAAATCTCATCCGAGGCTCTCAACTGGCTTTCTCATTATCTCCACGGTCGCCAGCAACAGGTTCGGGTTGATCAGGTGTCATCGGAGTGGTGTGATTTGGCTACAGGCGTCCCACAGGGTGGTATTCTTTCCCCGTTGTTATTTTCTTTGTTTATAGATGCACTCGCTCCGTCCCTTCATTGTCACTACCACCTGTATGCAGACGATTTGCAGCTCTATGTGCAGACAGATGTCACTACACTTAACAGTGCAATAGCTTGGCTTAATTCTGATCTTTGTAACGTACTATCATGGTCGACCCGCTTTGGGGTCGTTGTCAATCCGAACAAATGTCAATCAATTATAGTAGGTAGTTCTCGGCTGTTGAGCAGAGTTGACACTAACAGTGTCGACCCAGTTCGGTTTGACAACGTCCCAATTGCGTTTACTAGTGAAGTAAAGAATCTGGGGATACACCTAGATTCCAATCTGAACTGGATGACACAGGTAACTAATACGAGTAGAAAGGTATTTGCTTCACTGCACTCTCTCAATAAATACAAAAATTTTCTGCCATTAAAAGCTAAAATTACCCTTGCCCAAAGCCTACTCCTACCTCTACTCGACTATGGTGACGTGTGTAGCGTCGATCTCTCTGAGATGCTGCTTAACAAGATGGACCAGTTACTAAACGCATGTATCCGGTTCATCTTCTGTTTGCGCAAATACGATCACATCTCTGAGTATCGCGCCAAGCTAAAGTGGCTACCAATTCGTTGTCGTAGGAACCTCAGAATACTCTGCCTGCTCTTTTCGATACTCAATGAGCCTGCGACGCCGAAATACCTCAAGGACAAATTCGTATATCTATCCTCAATTCATGACAGATCTCTTCGTTCGTCTCACAATTCCGTTCTCTCTATCCCTTCTCACCACTCTGGCTTTATTTCTAATTCATTCGCTGTAGTTGCTGCTAATCTATGGAACAATCTGCCCGTTGAAATTCGACAAGCGCCTAACAGAAAACTTTTTAAAAGAATGGTCTACTTGCATTACTACAACAGCTCCCTACAAAGTATATAAGTACTTATTATATGTAGTATGTGTATGTATTATATGTAGTGTATATATATATATATATGTATATTGTATGTAGTATATGTATTCTTGGATGTAGTTTAGTATGTAAGTATATCTTTTTATCTAGAGCCTAATTATTTCCATATTTATCATATCTATATTACATGTTGCACCTACCTCACACCTTGAACTTACTACATTATCCTAAAGGTTGGCTGTCAGAGAATGTCTAGCGGCATTAAGCCCGCCCCTTGTACATAGTGCAATAAAGATTTAAATAAATAAATAAATAAATAAATAAATAAAGTCGTAAATCTCGGAGACTCCTACATTTATCGCACGCTGAAGATGTCGAATACATTTTCAGAGAGAGTTTCCCCATTCCTATAACCTAAAGTCGTTCAAACGAAGTGTAAAAAAATATTTTGTGAGTATGGGCCTTCCAGAACGTATCGGAGAATTTGGCCTACACTCGTCACTCTGACCAAATGGGATGGCGAGGATCTGATGTTACTTTTTAATAATAGTTCCACAAGCTGGTATTAGTGGACCGGGACCGACGGCTTAACGTGCTCTCCGAAGCACGGGAACGGTAATGTTGTACCTAAATTGGTACATGCTGGGGTTTGAACCGACTTTTGTAGGATTTAAAGGAAAGCATTCCTACAACCGAAGAAAGAATATTATGAGGAAAACAATCGTGAAAATCCACAACAAGAGTAAGTCACGATATTACAGCATCATTTATAACGTAAGGCTCAGCACCGGAATGCTCCCCGCAGGCCGCTCCAGATTACACTATATGAGTATTTACAGGCCGCCTGCCAGAGACATAACAATATCGCACCGTCTCTTGTCGCGCACAAGGAGAGCTCAGTTCGTCGAAACTAGCCCCCCCTGGGTTCGTAAGTCATATAGTACCTGTAACGGCGCCTAACACGAAAAGTGCATGAATTACCAGTAGGTATTACCCGCTGAAATCCTGCCGGGGAAAAAAAAATCACCATCCTTAACCCAGGCCCATTAACCATTCGGGCCTGAACGACCCCACTGGAGATCTATATAACTTTCTCCCTTCTTCTCTATTCTGCAACCTAATCACACGCATAAACCAAAATATGCACCTCCACACCGTTGCCACTTAGTACGCTTACATTATAGTCTTAAATCTCGTAGACTTACATTTATCGCACGCTGAAGATGTGGAATACTCTTTCAGAGAGTGTTTCCCCATTCCTATAACCTAAAGTCGTTCAAACGAAGTGTAAAAAATCATTTTGTGAGTCCGGCATAGTGGTAGAGTCAGATATCGGTCGTCAGTCGCTACCATACTTGGACCTCGCGTACCGCTTACCATTAATGGGCGCGAAGTCACAAGTTCTGTTTAATATATTAAAAAAGCTAAGAATTTGTTTGGCATGTATATCTATGGCAGAAGATTAGTCCATATGTACAGGCCCGCCCACCAGACCCAGGCGGCTAATTTACCTACACTATAATCTACGACATTTTGGCATTTGTGACACGTCATTGTTTAAATCAGAATTTATGAAAATTTGCAAAATTCTTGCGTTTGTTTGAAAGGACATCATTTAACATGTATGGGGATTTGAGCTAAATTAATAAATAAATATTTCCAGACAGGTCACACAGCGCCATCTAATTTCCGTGGTAAGCTACGAGGCTTGTGTTACGGAAACATGGTTGATAAACTACATATTATACTTTTTTTTTGTAAATATATACATATTATACATATAAACACCCAGACCGAGACAAATTTTACAATGTACAACTTGCCCCCGCTGGGAATCGAACCCACGACCTCCCGAGTTCACGGCAGCGTTTGTTACCACTAGACCACGGAGGCGGTCATTCAAATTGTATTCATAGGTACATTTTAAGATAAATTATTCTAACAACATTACTATTTAAGTAGACTAAAAACCTTTATTTTTAGTTCGTAAACATCCCTAGTTTAAATACAAAAATAAACTGAAATATAATTATAGTAAACTTTAATTTATTTTTTTATTTGTTTCAGTGTTAATAAAAGAAAACGTCAAACAATGTTGTGATACACGCCCGGTGTTAAGTGGAAGAGAAAGTGGAGTGACAGTGCTAGCTCTAGGGTAGTATGTTATGATCGACGCTGACATGCTTAGACCGGCGCTGTTGACATGGCTGGGCTTCCTTTACTTCTGTCTCACAATGGAAAGGGGTGAGTATTTTAAAATTCGAATTAAGCTATTTATTTTGGAAAACCAACAGTTGACAATAAAGGTCTCTTCCGCGAGAACCTAACTGTTCTGCCTATACCTAGTACTGGCGTATGGCACGATCAAGAGGACGTCGAAGCATGGGTCATGGGACTCGCAGTCCCATCAGCAAGTCACCCCGTATAACTATTAACCTCTAAACATGTTACATGACGACGTCAGTGCCTCTCACTTTTTAATATTTTATATTTATACACAGACAGTGGGGTCGTCCAGGCCCGGATGCGTAATGGGCGTGGGTTGGGGATGGGGACAGTCCCCCGTTTTCCCCGGCAGGATCTCAGCGGGTAACCACCCGCCGGTAATTCATGCACGTTTAGTGCTGGGCGCCGTTACTAGTATAACAGCGCCCGTGTGGCTCACGAACCCAGGGGGCTAAGTTCGACTGCTTCAGCTCTCCTTTTTATATTTATATATTTCCAGACAGGTCACACAGCGCCATCTAGTTTCTGTGGTAAGCTACGAGGCTTGTGTTACGGAAACTAGATGGTTGATAAACTACATATTATACTTTTTTTTTGTAAATATATACATATTAACACCCAGACCGAGACAAATTAGACAATGTACAACTTGTCCCCGGTGGGAACTGAACCCACGACCTCCCGAGTTCAGGGCAACGTTTGTTACCACTAGACCACGGAGGAGGTCATATTGTATAACGCTTACACATGCCCATCGCAAAAAATGTTTCCTGTTTGGAGAAATAAGATATAGTGGTTTAACAAAGTAGAATTTAATAGTTTAGCACAATTTATGAGGACGCGTTGACAATATGGTACCCACGTCAAGCTTCTGACATACAACGATACAACATGTCATAAACTAGCTGTTTGGCCCGGGTTTGCCCATGTAATATTCATACATACATATCTTCACGCCAGATCCCTTACGGGGTAGGCAGAGACAATTGAGCGCCACTTGACACGATCACGACATACCTCTTTCGCTTCATCGACATTCATCAACCTCTTCATACATGCCCTTTTGTTACGAAGGCTTTTTAATTCTCCTTCAGCTAGTGTTTTATTTATTTGATCGTGATACGTGTGTCTTGGTCTGCCAGGGCCTCTTTTACCCACAACTTTCGCATTATATACCTGGTTCGTCAATCTTTCTTCGCTCATCCTTTCAACATGCCCGAACCATCGTAGCATGCTTTTCCTTATTTTTGTCCCTATGCTTTTCTTCAAACCAACCCTTTTCCGTATTTCGACGTTACGTATGCGGTCCGCCAAAGTGACGCCACATATCCGCCGCAACGACCGCATTTCTACTGCATTAACCCTACTCTCATGCGTATTCTGACATATCCACGTTTCGCTTCCATACATCAGTGTTGGTACCAACATGGCATTGTGTATGGCGAGCCGAGCTTTGTCACTGACATTTCGACTGCCGATCAGTGACCCCAGGGCACCGTTAACACTATTTCCCGCGTTCACTCTTCTTTCAACGTCCCTATCGTACTTCCCATCCGCAGTGAAAACACTGCCCAGATATATAATTTCATTTACTTGTTCTAGAGTTTCATCATCAATCTTTATCGTCACGGTTGTCATCCTTCTTCTTTCAAACACTAGTACCTTGGTTTTTCTCGCATTCAAACGGAGTCCTTTTTCTGCACATCCCTCCTTCATTCTTGTGACTAGTGATTGCAGTTGTTGTTCGGACGATGCCATAAGAACAGCATCATCTGCATAAAGCAGGCAGTTCACCACTAGATCACTCATCTTTATCCCACAGTTACTCTCTCTCACACTTTTTAGGCATTTGTCGAGATATAGAGTGAATAATCTGGCGGAAAGCACACAGCCCTGTTTGACACCCATTTGGGATTCAAAGCAAGGCGACATACCTCCCTCCACCCGCACACAAGCTTTACAGCCCTTGTACAGGGACTGTATAGCCTGTAGCAGTTTGTCATTCACTCCATACTCCGGCAATATGTCCCAAAGCTTCTTTCTTACAACTCTATCAACTATATCATGTAATATTAATATCTTAAATCCTAAATCCCGTTTTGAATACATGTGTGATACTCACAACCTTCCACTTCGTTCTTCACATAACAACCAACTTAAAATCCCATCCCACTCCTCTAGCAGATATTCAGTGTCTGCAGCCCGCCAGTCTGTGTTTTTAAGCGCTTGGTCATTGCTTTATTTCTAGACAAACAGGAGTCGTCATCAGGCTAAAAATATATATTTGGCATAATATATATGTGTATATACGTTTATTTATAGGTATATGTGTAATTTATGTAACAGTGTGTCTATTAGTATGTACTCTGTGTAGTATATTCTATATTGTTGAACTTGATATCGGCACTACCCTTAATCTCACACTCTCCCAAAGGTTAGATGTTATAAAATGCCTTGTAGGTATTAATCTTCGCCATTGTACACTTATTTTGTGCAATAAAGAATTTAATAATAATAATAATAGTTCACGAAAAAACCTTCAGGTGATCGTAGAGTCATATAGACATATTTAGATGTTCATGTTGTCCAACCCTAAGTTTAACATATCTGCTAAATTTTATTATAATAAGTCAGCACGATAGATTCTAATGCATAAACATGTCAAAATCGCGAGTCCCGGCAAACTCCATATAGTTAAAGGTAATGGTGCCTAATTTCAGCTGGAAAAAACAACTGGATGACTCTTGGTATTTCAGTTCCTGATGCAATTTGAATTATTTTTTGTGTTTTACCTCATAACCACAAATGGACAGAATCGGAAAACCTAATCTAAAAAAATAAAATAAAATGTTTAGAAATAGAATATTGATAAAAAAAAATTGTCATCCGAAACGTAAGGACAGTTGGCGATAGCTATTTTTTTATAATTGAAAAAAATCAATCGTGTAGCAACCGGTTGCGTCTTTGAGGAAAATTCTTGTTTTTGTGTAGAGATGCTATAAAAAAAAATCATCCGTTTCTGCTGGACGGTTTTTAAGTGGCGAAAATTATCAATATTTACTCGGTTTATTAAAAAATCTAAAAATGTTCCAAATTGCCTCAGGAACTCAAATACCATGAGTCATTCGGCTGCTTTATCCAGACTAAAAGACGCATCTTTGCCTAACCTAAACAGATTATTATCTTGTAGGTGTTTGGCCATAGACAAGTAATTAGTTTTATTTTAGTTTTTTTGTTTCCTTGCCTGCCAATTTAGAGTAAGTAAATAAAAACATTTACAATACTTTAATGTATCTTTCAGTTAATTTAAAGCGGTGTTATTTTCATATAAATATCACCATGGTAAGCTTACAATATTAGTTCTCTTTGATAGTAAAAATTGGCATTTGACATCATTTCAAATGGCACATACTTTCAATTAGAACAACAAATAGGTGGTAGGTGGACTGATAATGGTAATTTGCCTACTATTCTAGGCCGGGGAAATATCCACCGTTCGTGCCAATAAACCCAGTAAAGTGTATCCACACGTTATGCCAGTCAAGCCGGCATAGTTAAGGACTGTGTCAGTTATGATCAGACACTCTGATTCCAGTTGCTAATATTAATGGAACTTGCGCGCCACTTACCAACAGATGGGAGTAAGGTCACATATCGTGCTATCACCCGCATCCGTTTGGTTTGATAACCTACGTTATTTTGTTGCAACGAGAACCGTTTCCTGCAACTAGTTTTTGTTCTATAGATAAAGGTTACGTTACGACCCACCACTATTAGAGACATCGACAAGCTTGCTAAATGTGAAATTGTAAACTCGCTTCTTTAAAAAAACGTATCTGACTACCTCGCCCGGGTTGATACTTATTTTTTTTAACACAAGAGATAACACTAACATCGACAAAAATCAATTTGGTCGTTAAATTGGCTCCTAGAATGGAGCGATTAAAAATATCCCCGCAGCAGCAAACACGGTTATTGGCCAATATTGGATGTCGGAACACTTTTATAACCGCGCCATATTGTGTGCTATAAGCTCATCTCTGTACAAATACAGTTTATCTTTACACTATAGTTTCGATTAAATGTTAAACTAAAAAACCAAATTTATAAAAAAAAAAAAATATCTTTTCAGTTATCAATGTCTGTCATAATATAATATATTTAATGTTTTTCGAAAGGGATACCTGAAAACCTGGCCTTTTTCCCGTGGTATGTCCTTTTTTCTTGTCCACTTGTTGGTTATAGCAGATCCTTGCCATTTGCTTTAGTGACTCATTTTCTAGACAAAGTAGCAGAGTAGACCGCCTGACCGATGGCTGGACCCGTGTTACCCAGTACGGACCATTAATTGGTCCTTCGAGCCGGATAAAACCATTCAAATCATAAAAATACAGTCCATTCAAAAAATCCTACTATAACACGTGGTGCTCAGTTTTTGGTCAAATCTACTTTGCAGCTAAGTTTCTCGTGCTAAGTAATTTTGTGCTCGAATTCTATAGTTTTTAATCAATTTTACACTATTTTTCTACCTATTTTGTTACCTTTTAGGCCTTAAAGTTCAAAAATATTTTTCGTTAAATTTTATTTTTCGGCTATTGTTTTTTGCTGTTACGTAGGTAATTAATAACTAAGTAATTATGTCTAAACAAGTAGAAGCACATGTTAAAGTGCTTATATCACGTTGTGAACATTTATTTCGTTCGGTACAAATATTGTACGATTTATCGAAAAACGCACACAAAGATAAATCGGCGGAATCGCAATTTCGTTCTAGGTATAAGGGTTTAGGTCGTATTCGTGACGAGTATTACCAAATAAATGATGAAATATATATCAAATCATTAGAATTAAAACCAGAAACGGAAATCAATACAAATAAGTTGTCTGCGTTTGATGATTTATATTATCGAATAGAAAACGTCATAGATTCCTTAGAACCAAGTACAAGTACCGCGTCAAATAAATCTATAAGCTTAGACAATAAGATTCCTCAGATTAGGTTACCAAAAATAGAAATACCTAAGTTTGACGGTCAAATTGAGAACTGGCCTACCTTTATAGACAGTTACATTCCGTTAATACACCAAAATTCATCTCTTACTGATGTAGAAAGGTTTCATTACCTAGTATCATGTCTGTCAGGTCCAGCACTAGGTATTGCTAAGTGTTTACCGCTCACTGAACAAAACTATCAGATAGTCTACTCATCTCTCATTGAGCGTTACCAAAATAAACGTATACTTGCCACTACTTACCTCGACAAAGTGTTTAACATGCAGCAGATAACAGCACCTACTCATGAAAACATCAACAAAATATACAATGTTCTTTATGAGTGCGTAAATGCTCTTAAAGCCCTAAATATAGACAACCTAAGTGAGTTTTTGTTGTTCTATCTATCTGCACGTACACTAGACTCAGATACAAGGAAACGTTTCGAGTTACAAAACATAAGTGATATTCCCACTTTCAGGGAATTGCAATTGTTTTTACAAAACTACGTTAAAGCACTCGAAGTTAGTAAAGACACTTGTTTAAAACCTTCATTTAATAAACGTAATTTAAATCAAAACAATTTAAATAAACAACCGTCTAAAAACTCTTTTGTTACTTCCACTAAAACTAATAAACAAATAAGCTATAATTGCCCTTGCTGCAATTTATCACATAGCGTTTATCGGTGCTCTAAATTATTAAATTTGACTACTGCATCTCGGTTACAGCTTATAACTAAACATAATCTTTGTCACAACTGTTTACGTGTAGGACACGGTGCAAAGGTATGTCCGTCTAAAACGGGTTGTTTGGTATGCGGCGCGAGACATAATACATTGCTGCACGGCGATCAATCTCCCGCGGTTTCGTCTGCTCAAAGCAGTAATGTATCGTGTGCCATTCAAGACGATCAAAACGTAGTGACGCCTGTTTCTGCTAGTACAAGTACTTCAGTTGGTTTAACATGCGCGCGAAAACAAATTATGCAACTTCCGATTATTGAACGTACTATCAAAATATTAGGTACTGCCTTAGTACACGTGCGTGGTTATAACGGTACCCTACATACAGCACGCGTTCTTATTGATAGCTGCTCACAGGATTCGTTCGTTACTAGTAAATGTGCTCGTAGATTAGGGCTCTTTACCCGTCGTTGTCACTATTCCGTGGCCGGTATAGGGCAAAACGCAGTATGCGATGTCAAAGGAATTGCAAACTGTACAATTATGTCCCGAGAGAATGTAACGCCAAAATTTAATATTTCTTGTTTAATTATACCTAAAATTACCTCGTTTATGCCTTCTGCTAAACTCCCGTCATCTGTCCGTCAACATTTTCAACATTTAAAGTTAGCAGATGATGGTTTTGACATACCGTCGCATATCGATATGCTTCTCGGTGTCGAATTATTCGACCAGTTATATAACGGCGAGCGCTTCGCGCCCGGTCCTGGCTTACCGTGTGCGCTGTCTAGTGTCTTCGGCTGGGTTATTACTGGTCAATATCAATGTGACTTACCTTCAACCGATCAGAGGATCCTCTCCTTAGTGACGTCGACTCGAACTGTCGACGAAACGCTGAAGCGGTTATGGGAAGTCGAGGAGCCCCCGCTCGCTCCGCCTACGCTCACAGCTGATGACTCAGCTTGTGAGCAAATGTACAACGAGTACATGTACCGTCAACAGGATGGTCGTTTTATTGTGCCGCTTTTGCTCAAAGCTGGTGCAGGTTTAGGTGACTCGTACCGTCAAGGCCTAAACCGGTTTCTTAATTTGGAAAAACGCCTTGCTCGTGATCCAGAATTAAAAACCAAATATATTAAATTCATGCGCGAATACGAAGAGCTGGGACACATGCAGCCCACGAGCGAGCCCTCCGCCCGCGCATCGTATATCATACCGCACCACTGTATCGTGCGCCCGAGCAGTGCTACGACCCCAGTGCGTGTAGTATTTGACGCTAGCTGTCAAACCTCTAATAAAAAATCATTAAACGATATTGTTTACACCGGCCCTAAGCTACAAACTGATATCGTCGATTTAATTATAAAATTTCGACTTCATAATGTCGTATTTACTGCCGACATTAGCAAAATGTACCGGCAGATGCTCATCAGGCAGGAAGAGAGATCCTACCAGCATGTATTGTGGCGTGATGATCCCTCCGCCCCGCTCCAAGAGTACGAGCTCACCACTGTCACGTACGGGGTTAGCAGCTCGCCGTACCTAGCTATACGGACGCTGCACCAGCTCGCGGCTGAGCACTGTGAACAGTTTCCCCGGGCAGCACAAGTGTTGCGCGAGGAAACGTTCATGGATGACGTCACGACTGGATGCTCGTCACTAACGGAAGCGATCTAACTCAAAAATGATCTTGTCACTCTTTTAGGCCTAGGTTGTTTCGAGTTACGTAAGTGGAGTTCCAATAACTCACAACTACTCATCGACATACCTGCTGAGCATTGTCAATATTCTAAATCATTTGATGACACCGAAATTAATCTTAAAGTTCTCGGCATCAAGTTCGATCCAATAAAAGATTGCTTTTCTTATTCAGTTTCTGAAATAAATACAGAGGATACGAAACGTTCTATTCTCTCATCTGTATCTAAAATCTTTGATCCACTAGGCTGGATCTCACCTGTTGTTTTCTCCGCCAAGGTGCTATTACAAAACTTGTGGCGATTAAATTTAGGTTGGGATGACACCGTTCCATCTCATATTGCAAAGCAATGGCATGACATTTCTAATTATTTAACTAAATTAACAGAAATAAAATTACCTCGCTTAATTTTACCGCCAAATTCACCTTCTGTGTATTTGGTGGGCTTCTGTGATGGCTCATCCAAAGGATATGGCTGTTGTGTGTACCTGTGTACAGGTCACCGTGACCGCTTCACGGTAAATCTATTGGTAGGCAAGTCTAGGGTTGCGCCGCTTAAAACTTTAACGGTAAATCGGCTCGAGCTGTGCTCAGCGGTGTTACTCGCCGGCTTGTTACGTCACGTGTTTGATCTGTTAAAAACTAAAATTAAAATTAATTCCGTGACGGCCTTCACCGACAGTACCACTGTTTTGTCTTGGTTAGGCACACCCCCGTGCAATCTCAAAACTTTCGTTGCTAACCGTGTAGTAAAAATCACCGACTTGATCGACAAGTCGTCGTGGCGTCACGTGTCGACTCACGACAATCCCGCAGACTGTTGCAGCCGTGGATTGACGTGCAACGAGCTAGCTGCCCACCCCCTGTGGTGGACCGGTCCGCCATGGTTGGCCAAACATCCTACATTTTGGCCAAATAGTTTATTAAATACTTTGCCGCCGGAACAAATTCCAGAACTAAAATCAGACGTAATTTCTAGTAGCTTGCTTATTGTCGCTGCACCTTCATTTACGCAAGTAATTGAAAGATTTTCGTGTTTCTACAAGCTACAAAGGGTAGTCGCGTGGTGCCTGCGTTTTCGTAGAAATGCTGGGTCTACCATGAACGCTCGAATATTCACACCGCTGTCTGTAGTCGAAATAAATAATTCCGTGCGTGTTATTATTAAATTAACTCAGTTTAATCATTTTCAAACTGAAATAAATTCTATCACTTCCGGTCTGCCTTGCGTAAAGTCAATTCAAAAATTATCACCTTTTCTTGATACAGATGGTATCCTGCGAGTGGGGGGAAGGATCGCCAATTCTAGTCTATCCGACCTTAACGTACATCCGTACTTATTACCTAAATCTTGTTATTTATCTAAATTAATAATAGATTCTTTACATATCCGTTATTTACATTGTGGCCCTCGCCAGCTACAATCTATTATCCAAAGACAGTTTTGGATATTAGGTATTCGTCTTTTAATACGTTCACGCTTATCTAAGTGCGTCACCTGTTTTAAATCCAAACCGGTTCCATGCCAACCGAAGATGGGCGACCTCCCGGAAGCCAGGCTTCTCCCGGGACGTCCCTTTCTTAACGTAGGGGTCGACTTCGGCGGTCCGTTCGTTGTAAAGGAAAGCAGGCGTCGCAACGCTCGTACGTATAAGGCATATCTGTGTCTCTTCATCTGCCTCTCGACTAAGGCCGTGCACCTCGAGGCGGTGACAGAACTGTCAACTGAAGCGTCTCTCGTCGCGCTAGACCGTTTCGTTTCTCGTCGAGGACTGTGCTCTAAAATAGTTTCCGACTGTGGCACAAATTTCGTCGGTGCTAATCGCTGTCTCAATGAAATTTACGACTTCATTGCCCGTGAAAAGACAGACATCGCGGACAAATTGTCATATCGTCGTATCCAGTGGGATTTCAACCCTCCCGGTGCTCCACACTTCGGTGGTATTTTCGAGAGTGGTATTAAATCCACCAAATACCACTTGAAACGCGTCGTGGGTTGTCAAGTTCTCACGTTAGAAGAGCTATTTACCGTCTTCACGAAAATCGAAGCTATGCTAAATTCGAGACCTCTGTGCGTATTGTCTACAGAACCACGTGAGTCCGACGTGCTCACGCCTGGTCACTTCCTGGTAGGCGCGCCGCTCGTCGCTGTACCCGAGCTTGTACACGACGAGTCCTATCATCCGCGGTCTCGTTGGCAGATGCTACAGAAGCTTACTCAGTCTTTCTGGCGCGTCTGGCAGCGAGACTATTTACACACGTTGCAGCAAAGAAACAAATGGTTTGTTTCCACACCTAATGTTAAATTACACGATGTAGTTATGATGGTGGATCCAAATCTACCACCCTTGCAGTGGACTTTAGCTATTGTAACTGAACTACACACAGGTGCCGATGGTACGGTGCGTGTCGTTACTGTTCGCACGCCCAAAGGGCACTTCTTTCGACGACCAATCGTTAAGATCTGTCCTTTACCATTAAATTAGTTTTCTGTTTCTACTTTTTTTTGTTAACCTAGCATTTAATTTAAGTTAAGTAAATAGTTAAGATTTCGAGCACCAAATTATAGTTTAGTTTAATATTTGTTTTGAAATCTTAGATGATTTCAAGTGGGGGGAAATGTTAAGACATCCAACAGGATCCTACACCAATTTATCCCATCCACATTCATTCCAAAATTCCTACCACCAAGCCTGGTAGAATCGTCTATGGATCGCGAGTAGTTTCGTGATCTAACACTAGAGGCGCCCAAGTTGGCGCCAGTACAAAATCTACGCTCGGCCCGTGCGGTTCGAAAATCACCGCGATTTTAGTGTGAAAGCTCCCAAGCCGGGTTGGACTCTAAATCGTGCCTAAAACAGTTCCGAGAAAGTGAAGTGTGAGAAGAAAGCGTGCCCGCAGTGAAAACCTGGCCTTTTTCCCGTGGTATGTCCTTTTTTCTTGTCCACTTGTTGGTTATAGCAGATCCTTGCCATTTGCTTTAGTGACTCATTTTCTAGACAAAGTAGCAGAGTAGACCGCCTGACCGATGGCTGGACCCGTGTTACCCAGTACGGACCAGTGATGATACTTTTTATTATATTACTTTTTATACCGGGTTCGATTCCTGGTCGGGACACAAAAATATTTATTAATGTATATAAATAATTTAATTAATATTTAATTTATTTGTGATATATCTCGAGTTTGGTACGCTGAAGTCATGATTGGCCTATAGGAAAGTTGGCTAAATGTGAATCCGCTTATTTATAAGCCTGGTTTCTGACCACCCCGAAAGGTAAACGGTCGTGATGATACTTTTATTTACATTGTAGCACAGTATTAAACAAAATAACACCAATTTTTAATTACAATATCCACAGAAAAGTAATTTACAAAACAAAAAAACTTGCACTTGACATAACCGTAAACCGTGCAAAACCTAATTTATGTAGCTTTTACTGTTTTAGCAAGCGATTTTTACTAAATTTATCTTAGACAGGCATTCAGTTACATTTTTAATTATTTAAGCAAAATTAAGTAAAAAGTTCCTCGCCAACGCGTCTAGTCAGCGTAGCGAGTGTAGGCCAAATTCTACAGATATACTCGTATGTATTCTGGAAGGCCAAACATGTACGTGAACACGAGTACATACACGTACAAAGCACTATTTATACGATTAGGTTCTTTATTACAGATAAATCACAGGATTTCAAATTATAAATTAAATATATCGGGGTATCAAAACTATTTAATTAATATCTTTAAAAAAACCTGTCAATTATAACGTCAATTATTCTAGATGACTAGACTGCAGATAATTAGCCCGCCTATGTGCATGTGATATTTATATTCTGTACAATACGGAATGAATGTCTCTATCTTGTAGAAGATTAGCTAAATTGATACAATTAGGTCCATCGTATTCTTGGGTTGTGGAGCTCATTTTTCCCTCAATTGCTTTAGGTAGTTGTTACAGAGCTTACATTGATTTAATGCAAGGACTGGGCATTTACAAAATACAAGGGACAATCTAATGAAACGCAAAATTTTATTGCAACAAAATAAAACGCTATACGACCTTATGGTAAATTACATGCAATGAGATTCATTTACACTCGACCAATACCTATGGAGAGTTTCATTGCATTTGGCTTCATACCGACTTTGTGTAATACTATCACAGCAATTCGGTTCTCTTCATCACCATAAAATAACAAGAATAATTAACAAAGATTGGCGCGATAATGATAAAACACAATAAATATTCATATGAGAATGACGGGTCCCAAATTTAAATGTAATGTTATGGTTATTATTAATGTAACAGTATTTATAGCCAGACTATGTATAGTGGTAGGCGAAAAGAATCTTCAGACGTACATTAACGATATTTGTTGAAGGTGTCGGAAAACAATTAGCCGTCTAGTAGCTTTCAAAGAAAACGCTGTCTAAACCCTTTGAGAAATAACAAAATAATGTATGGTGAAATTGTGTATCATTTATAGGTCTACAGAAATATACGCGATGGCATATGGAGCATATCTCTTAAGGATAACATACTATATCCATTTTAATACGCAATTATAAAGCGGTAATTGGAAAGCTCTTTACACAAATACCCTTTATATATTAATCCTTATCATTTTAAATACGTTAGTTGCTTTACCATTTCATGAAGATTACTTTTTCCCTTTACACCATGCAAATTAAATAAATACCTTAGGATATATAGCAAATCAAAATAATGCGCAATGAAATTGTTTTCATGTCGCCGTTTACACGGGCAAAGATGGGTAAAACAGGTAGTAAATATATAAAATATGCAATAGTGTCAGTAATAAATAATAATTAAAATAAATTACTAGTTTTGAATGCCTGGTCTTCAAATATAAGTCAACGGGCAATTCAGTGAGGCATGATAGGTCGCTCGAGCGGTTCTCATGTCTGGAGCTGACACAGTGATACCGGGTCTTTGTCGGTAGTACAATGTTACTAGTACCTAGTTATGCACCTACAGGTAGGACCGAAACTGATGACGCAACAATTTCAATTTATTTATTGATTATTATTTTGACGTGGCGATTGATCACTTTGGTTATTTACGCCAATGACGTACCTGATGGGCATCATCATCATTTCATTACAGGCCCCTAGAATACAGCGTCCTATACCTGTAGGACATCCAGGACATTGTATATCTGGAGAATTTGGCCTACACTCGCTACGCTGCCGGGTTGGCGAGGATCTCATAGCAATTTTTAATGAAAATTTATTAATGATTCCACAAGTTTGATTAACGCTATTAGCTCTCCGAGGCACGGGTATAGTGGTGAAGAGAAGACAAATTTCTAAGCATTCAATCCATGGATTCACCTTACTGGTGCTGGGTCCATCGTGTGTGGGTAAAAGATGAGAAGAATGGTGTCTCGGGCTTGCGACCGACAATAGGCTGGTTTAAAAATAGGAGGCCTCCCTTTTTTATTTTATTGTGCGATAATACGCTCACCATCAACTATTTCTTTAACTGGACGTAAATCTCCTATGCTTCATAGAAATTTCTTACAGCATAATAGTTTATATAATTTTAACGGGTCTTTACGCGATTTACCTTAGAGACATATTTCTCCCGACGTTTCAGCCAAGTTGCATTGGCCGTGGTCACGGGTCAACTGGAGCTATGCGGTGTAGTCTCGTAGAAACTGGGCGGTAGATGTAAACCTACCCACTTATCACTTTAAAAGTTTTTAGAAATCTCGACACACGACACTTACAATATTCTTGGCAACACCGGGCGATTTTTCCCGGCGTCAAAAACTATTGATTACTGGATTCCACGATAAAGATAGCTTATAACCGATTCAATTCAATCGATTGATTTTTTTGTGTTTCTTTATTTCGATCGCTTCACGTACTATTCTAAGGTAATAGTGACGATCGGTGGAAAGTATCTTTGGGTCATGCAGCTAAATCCAATGGTTTGTGCCACTATCCATTAGGTGTTCTACTATTGCAGACCTGTTTAATTGGCAGTTTTTTACAGCTGCTATATGTTCCTTGACCCTCTCAGCTATTGTGCGCTTAGTTTGGCCAATATATGAACTTCCACAGCTGCAGTCCACTTAATATCGAAAAAGAATGTAACTTAAGTTTAATCGAAACAAAATTTGTAGAATTGGGCTCCAGGTCGACATCTAAACGTTGTAACAAGTCATTAAAACTTCTGCATGTTCAAGGGATATAAGATTTTATTCTGTATTAGTAGATGAAAAAGAGACACAGCAAACGGGATTTTCTTATCCTGCTTGATGTAATAAATATATTTTTTTATACAAAAGTTCTGGGAAATCAGCTGGTTGTTTTGAAAAGATAATATGCGATATCGGCGATCTACGTATTTTCAAAGGAAGCAGATGGAATCGAATATAACGCGGCGATGGTAGTCAGAGTCATGAGTTTTGACTCTGTAGTTAATATAGCGAAAAAAAATTGAGCTGGATAGCCTCAATTCTATTGCTATGCGAAATTACATTTAAAACTGCCAAACATTTCCGTTTAGTTTTCAAACAGGATTGACTAGTCGTAATTATTTGTTGAACTGAACACTAAATAGTGGAGACTTAAAGCTGGCCAATGTTCAACCTACTACCAACAGTCGAATCGATTCCTTTCAACCGGCCCGTTTCCTATTCGCCCGCTATTTTCAACCACAAAGTTATACTGACCTATTTTTAACCTCAACGCTTATTAGTAAGGTCCCACTCCTAAAGATATCCTACGAGTATATAAGAATAATTTAAAAAATATAAAACCCGACTGCGTAAACAATTAACTTTAAATAAAATCTGATTAGAAAAAAACAAGCCCAAGGCTTCGCTAAAAAAGTTTTAGAACTGGGGCCTAATTCTGGTGCTTTCAAAAGTAAAGTATCATTACGACTGTATCTATTTCGCGGTAGTAAGAAACCACTTATTTTTTAAAAAGTCTCATTTTAGCCTAGTTATAACTAATTATATAGGCATAGGAAACGACACTCTCGAAGTTGTGCAAAATTACGTATACCTCGGGCAGACTATCCAATTAGGAGCAGCCAACTTCAGCAAAGAAGCCGACAGACGCATTCAGCTAGGATGGGCGGCATTCGGGAAACTCCGGCACATCCTCTCATCGTCTATACCACAATGTTTAAAGACTAAGGTCTTTAACCAGTGCGTCCTCCCGGTAATGTCGTACGGAGCAGAGACGTGGACACTAACAGTGGGTCTGGTCCATAAATTCAAGGTCGCTCAGCGAGCCATGGAGAGAGCTATGCTTGGTGTATCTCTGGTGGATAGAATTCGAAACGTTGATATTCGTCAGAGAACGAAAGTTACAGACATAGCTTTTAAAATTAGCAAGCTGAAGTGGCAATGGGCCGGACACATCTGCCGCAGAACCGACGATCGATGGGGCAAACGGGTTCTAGAGTGGAGACCACGTACGGGAAGACGCAGAGTGGGACGACCCCCCGCCAGATGGACAGATGACCTAAAGAAGGTCGCTGGTGGGGGTTGGATGAGGGTAGCGAAAGATCGCGTTAAGTGGCGAGCCTTAGGGGAGGCCTACATCCAGCAGTGGAGAGATACAGGCTGATGATGATCATGACAAGTGGCAGGCTCGTCGATTTCTCTAACATACTAAGCTCGAGAAATATAAATATAAACCAGGAATCGAACCCATTTTTTTTTATACTAGCTCGACATGTGACCTTGGGCCCACCCGATGGTAAGTGGCGCGCAAGTTCGATGAATGTTAGCAACTGAAGTCAGACACTCATAACTGCCATCAGTCCCTAACACTATGCCGGCTTGACTAGATGCTTTTTCACACTTCGCTTGAAGGACTCCAAGTTATGTTTATTTATTTATTGATTAAGGAAAACTTACTGCCAATTTATACAGAACAACTAAAACAATGATAAAATAAAATATGGCTATTGACAAGTTTACAAAACATTAGGGTAACATAATATAATTAAGTTTAGTTTCTAAATAAAATAGCTTGCTGTAAACTAAGCAGCATTACCGAATTCAAAACCTTAAGAAAAATATTGTTCAGTGAGGCTACGCCCGCCGGGCGGCAACTGGGGTCGTGCAACAAATGTCTATAGTAAGCAGAAATAATTTGGAAAACTTTGAAGAACAGAAAAAGGTTGAAATATTTAGTGAAAATTTGGATTGACCCGGTTGAATCTACGGTGATCCTGCTACTGGTGTATCCCAGTTCGCTTATCTGACATCATTAGAGTAATTATTGTCAATTCTGTATCTGTACTTCTGTACATTACTATCTTGCTGACTCTACTTTTTACATTGACCTATGATAAGTAAGCCCAGTACGTTTATATTTATTCATCTATGCCAAAAAATTTAATTAATTTAAAATTAATGTGCACAGGCGAGCTTTATGACGTAAGGCATTGTACATCAGCTAACCTTTAGGAGTTTTAACGGATTACAGAAAGAGTCAAGCAAATACTAACAAAATAATAATTTATACTAATAAATAACTAAATATACATACATATATATAATATTACATATAGTTGAATGATAATAGCGAACAAGGCCACCATTTATTTTATATTATTTAAATATTTTATTGCAGAAAAACTTAAATTAGTGTTCATAGGCGAGTTTAATGCCGGTTAGGCTTTTTCTAACAACTGACCTTTGGTGAGTGGTCAAGAGGAATGGAGAAATCATGGCAAATAAATATATTACAAGATGCCTTATGCTGCCAAAAAGTGCCGGCAGGTTCTTGAGACACCATGCAATCAATGACATCCTGTCAAGGATGCTTACATCTGCTAATATCCTCTGCATCCTCGAACCATAGGCGTCCGGATGGGATGTCGTTAATTCCATACAAACGACGCCGTGTACTGCTTTGGGATGCCACATGTGTTGATCTGTCCGTGACATGTGATATCCAGCCATAAGAAACCCGGGGCCACTGCAGAGTCAGCCGCGCGTCTTAAACGCAACAAGTACGCGGGGATTATCGTAAATCACCACTTCATCCCATTTGCAGTCGAAACGATGGGTCCGTGGTCAAGGGAGGCTCTGGCGTTCTCTCGTGAGTTTGGGGAAAAACTCCACTTGGCGACGGGTGACCCTTTGAGTAGAGAATATTTTGCTCAAAGGGTCAGCCTCGACATTCAACGGGGAAACGCAGAAAGTGTCCTCGGCACACTACGCTCATCGGACGGTTAAAATTTTAGTTATATTTTTAGTGTAGTTTTTTATTTTTTTTATTTAATAGGTTTTCTTTTTAATTATTTAATATTGTAATTATTTTATAATGTTTGTATATTAATTCGTATAGATAAATAAATACACACTGGAATATAGAGATTCAAAAAGATAAAATACGAAAAATCAGTTGAACAGAACGGAATGAATTCTGAACTAAATAATTTATTATTACCACTGACAAATATGACTAAGTTTTTGAAAAAATTTTGAAAGTCATGGAGGAAACTGCCTCTGTGGTCTAGTGGTTAAGTCCATGAATTCAAACTCGGAGGTACCAGGTTTGATTGCTGGTCGGGTTGCCATTCAACGTGGCAATGCTGCCAGTATCCGCGGCACTTTGCACATTGGCAGCGATTTGGACCATTTTTTTTATTTATAATTATTTTTATTTATTCATTATTTTAGTTTTTTTATTTATATTTTAATTAATAGTAATATTATTATTATGTTATAAAATTTAAGTTTACTATTAATATAAAAAAATAAATTAATTAAAAATATAAAAAAAGTAAATAAAAAAGGAAAATTGATATTATGACTACGGCAGCCGTGCGGTTTCCGGTTCCTATATGTGAACCATAATAATGATTTTAAGTACCAAGAATAGCTACAAAACGCAATAGAAGGAATATTTTAAGCGGAAATAAAAGTAGAACTAATTTAAAAATAAAATGGCGCCAAGAGACGGGTTTTGCAAAAGTTGGTCTTCGAAACTTAAAACTGGAAAATGCTGTCTCCATCTGTCCGCCTAACTTTAAACTGCTGAAGCGATTTCACTAAAAAGGTGAATAGTTTTTGTATAACATACTGTATTATCAGAATTATATAGTATTTAATTGGACTGATAGAAGAGCCAAGAATACCTACTAGGTATATTGTTATATATTTTTTTGTGGAAAGGGATTCCTAAACCAACCTGATTCACACTGCGGATGGGAAGTATGATAGGGATGTTGAAAGAAGAGTGAACGCGGGAAATAGTGTTAACGGTGCCCTGGGGTCACTAATGGCCAGTCGAAATGTCAGTGACAAAGCTCGACTCGCCATACACAATGCTATGCTGGTACCAACACTTATGTATGGAAGCTAAACGTGGATATGTCAGAATACGCATGAGAGTAGAGTTAATGCAGTAGAAAGGAGGTCTTTGCGTCGGATATGCGGCGTCACTTTGACGGACCGCATACGTAATGACGAAATACGCAAAAGGGTAGGTATTAAAGAAAGCATAGGGACAAAAATAAGGAAAGGTATGCTCCGATGGTTCGGACATGTTGAAAGAATGAGTGAAGAGAGATTGACGAACCAGATATATAATGCAAAAGTTGTGGGTAAAAGAGGCCCTGGCAGACCAAGACTTACCTATCACGATCAAATAAATAAAACAATAGCTGAAGGTGCATTAAAAAGCCATCAAAATAAAAGGGCATGTATGAAGAGGTTGATGAATGTCGAAGAAGCGAAAGAGGTATGTCGTGATCGTGTCAAGTGGCGCTCAATTGTCTCTGCCTACCCCGCAAGGGATTTGGCGTGAAGATATGTATGTATGTAACCTGATTCAAATTCAAAATCGTTTATTTACTTTAAATGTGGTACATACAGTAATATGGTTAGTAAGTTGGCTCTGCACATTTAGCCATTGTTGTGACATGCAAAAATTGATTTTATTTAAATATATTCTTATCTAGTAAGTCTAGTCATCATTACATAATTAAATTTAGGTCAATACATATAAATATATATAATTTTATGTTATTAATAACAGATAAAATATAAAATAAAAATTAAATAGGTACGTCAAACAAATTAAAAAAAAAATCGCTTTCTTTTCTCTTCCTGATGATTGATGCGGTCACAAGGCCGAGACATTACTTATGTTTTTGCTAATATTCTTCTTTTTTTTATCTAGTAAAGTAAAGTATCATTTCCCTTTATAAATAAGCGGATTCCCATTTAGCCAACTTTACTATAGGCCAATCATGACAAGTGGCTAGCTCGTCGATGTCTCCAGCGTAACAAACTCGAGAAATATCATAAATAAATTAAATATTATTTAATGTATTTATTTATATACTAATAATAATTTGTTTATTATCAGGCAACAGATAGCCCATAGATAAATATCTTAGAACTAAAATACATATAAAAATAACATTAAAATTAATTAATCTAAAGCTTAGAGTATCTTCATCTTCTTGTGGTCATAGAAGTACCCATCAAGTACTGTGACTATATTCTGAGGAGTACGTGAAGCTTCAGTGGACGGTGCCGGCGTCCCTGCTGGGGGTGGTGCAGAGGGAGTAGGTGCTGCGCGGGGCCCAGGAACATCGTTGGTGCTGCGTGAAGCTAATCCACGAATGTATTTGCGGTACACAACACCGAGCGGCCAGAATTCCTTTTTCAGGAATATTTATACCTTTTCGACAACACCCCACTCAATTTAGTTCGTCGACTTTAATTGGTTGTCGCCTTGCTCAAATTTGATTAATGTCATATCTTTACTAACACTCGTGTTGACGTGAGAATCATCAAAATCGGGTCATGGGTTTGGTCCCCAGTGTGCCACAAAGGAACAAATATACATACATATTTAAATTTTATTATTTTATTTTCTTTAAACAAACAGCATTGCACGGGTTTTTATCATTTAACAATAATAGTTAATTAATATTTAATTTATTTGTGAGATTTCTCGAGTTTGGCACGCTGGAGACATCGACGAGCTTGCCACTTGTCATGATCGGCCTATAGTAAAGTTGACTAAATGTGAATCCGCTTCTATAAGCGTGGTTTCTGACCACACCGATAGGGAAACGGTCGTGATGATACTGGTGATACTAACAATAATAAGATACATTAGAAAATGCAATACCCACCACGTTAACCACATATTTATAATTGCATGAACTTTACAGCTAATAATAATAAACATCATCAGCCTGTGTCTCTCCACTGCTGGATATAGGCCTCCCCCAAGGCTCGCCACTCGACAAGTTTGTTCAAGGAAGGCGTTTTCCTGCACAACTTCGAGAGTGGCATATCCCACACAGTTTGGCCTCGGCTTGACATGGTCATTGAACATAACTTTAGTCTTATCCAGGTTCATTCCGAGACCAACCTGCTGAGAAGCCACGTTTAAGCCGTTTAACATTCTGTTAAGATTCTTGAGCGAGCTGGCCATGATGACTATGTCATCCGCAAATCGGAGGTGTGAATATATGTGAATAATAATAAACAAATGTTGATAAATGAAAAAAAAAACTAAATAAAACATATTGTCCTTTTTTAAAAAAGAAAACAAAAAGAACAAAGAGCTATACCTTTAAAACCTTCAAAACACTTGTTCTGAAGGTCCCAGCAGTGGAGGCGATAATAAAATATACATAGGTTGGTAGATACATAGGCTGATAAAATAACTCTCCCTCCCGCAGTCGGGTAAAATGTACGTTAATTTTGTCGTAGAAGTGTATCGTATGGGTGAATGTGATTTTAATATACATTTGCAAAAATCGTTGAAAAAAATCGTAGTGTGCTCTATGTTAATATCTCAATTACCTAGCGATATCTATTCTAGAAAGTTGCTTTAAAACTCGCATAATGAAATCTCAGCGATACAGCGGCAGGTGATTACATCGGAAAAGAAAAAACTTTCCTATAAAATCTAGTTTCTCTCGCAAGTACAGACAGAAGAAAAGATTAACTTTTTATTGGATTTATTTTTAAAGTTTAGAGAGTTTTACTGTTGTATATGTAAATATGTTTTGGCACTTTGGTTCTACAACTGTGGTAGCCTATTCATAACCCTTCGCATATTGACATTTCCCTTTCTGGCAAATAAATGACATAAGACAAAAAAGGCATATTTTGTCTTTAATAATCAAAATTGAAAAAGAAGAAGACACATTTCTTTGCATTCCATGACTTTACAGTGCGGGTGCCGGGTCTATCGTATGTGGAGAGATAGAATAAGAACGGTATCTCGAGCTTGCGACGATACGGAAAACTTTTTTGAGCCTGCGATGTCATTATAGCTTTCTTGTATTAGTTAATTAGTATTCTTATTATAGCGAAGTGTAAAAAAATATTGTCAAACTAGCATAGTGATAAGAGGTGACGTCAATTACCTGGATTTTGCAGCAGGAAGCAAATAATATGTCGTTGGTCACATTTATTTACACTAGCAACACCAACCACTCGCAGGTCGGAGTAACGACATCTGCGTATTTACGAAGTGAATTTGACTAATAATTAAAACTGTGTGCACAGTGTTGTAAACATTTAATAGATAGATAGATAAATTATTTATTGCACAGAAAATTTAATATTTTACAGTAGTTCATAGGCGAGCTTAATATTTAAAATCATTATGTAACTTTTGAAAGAAGTGCGCAGGGATTGTGGGTGCATGACCGCTAATGTTTGACAAATATTTTTATTGGGAAAACTACTTACTAGTATAACCAAAAATAAAGCTATTGTACTTATCTACCGATATATACATATATATAAATTACATATCACAGTAAAATAAATAAATCAAATATATATAGATGGGCCCATCATGAGCAGTGGCAAGCTCATAGATGTCTCTAGCGTACCAAACTCGAGAAATACCATAAATAAATCCACGGACTTGGAGGCAGTTGTTAAAATGTTTATAATACATAGAGTAATAAGGTTTAATGGTGAAAAACTTTGGAAAATTGTGCCAGCCCGCTTCTTATACAGTCCACTACTCCTCACCGAACCGCCTAAAGGTTATTTTTTCCGCACAGTAAAATTATAAATAAAAAATGTGTTTGCAATACTTTTTTTGCTAACGGTACCAGATCCAATTTGTAAAGATACGAATTAAATTGCATTTTATCCTTCCAGATGTACGAGTATGATATTCTTCTCAATGAATACTGTACCTAGAACTTTTTAAGGCAATAAATTCTTAATTAATTGCTCAGTAACATGTACTTTACTTTATTTTTTTTTACACCTGGTTACACATTACATATACATTTGATAGTGTACCTAATGTAAAAGGGTTCTTTTTATCTATAATGTACCACTTATTTAATGAATAAACACTTTTTATTATTATTATTATTATTAATAAAATTATGGAAAGCTCATATCCAATAGTGGAGGTCTAGGACCTTGTGTTCTAGGTTGTGTGATGATGACATACATTTGTCATATATTGACAATACCACCGTTCCTATAGAGAAACAAAGCTAGTACACTCTAGTAAATCACGATCACTATTTATTTATTTATTTGTATTTACTATCACTATCACTTCACTACATATTATACCGCGTACGGGACGACGCAGAGTGGGACGACCCCCCGCCAGATGGACGGATGACCTAAGGAGGGTCGCTGGTGGGGGTTGGATGAGGGTTGCAAAAGACCGCTGATTTGGTTGCAAAAGACCGCGTGCAGTGGCGAGCCTTGGGGGAGGCCTATATCCAGCAGTGGAGAGACACAGGCTGATGATGATGATGATGATGACATATTATAAAACAAAGTCCTTTTCTGCGTCTGTCTGTCTGTTCTGCGGCAGATGTTTCCGGTCCATTGCCACTTCAGGTTGCTAATTTCAGCTACGCTAAGTCAGTTACTTTGGTTCTCTGACAAACATCAACGTTTCGAATTATATATGACCGCCTCCGTGGTCTAGTGGTAACAAACGTTGCCGTGAACTCGGGAGGTCGTGGGTTTGATTCCCACCGGGGGCAAGTTGTACATTGTATAATTTGTCTCGGTCTGGGTGTTTATATGTATAATATGTATATATTTACAAAAAAAAATATAATATGTAGTTTATTAACCATCTAGTTTCCGTAACACAAGCCTCGTAGCTTACCACGGAAATTAGATGGCGCTGTGTGACCTGTCTGGAAATATTTATTATTATTATTATTATATCCATTAGAGAAATACCAAGCATAGCTCTCTCCATTGCACGCTGAGCGACCTTGAATTTATGGACCCACTATCAGTGTCCACGTCCATGCTCCGTGCGACATTACGGGATGACGCACTGCGACGTAAGGCAAAAACGTATCGGCTAAGATCGATTACGTCTGTCAGAAATTCCAAAAGCTTTTGTACCCCGCTGGTGAAAGACCTTCTTCTTCAAACATTGTGGTATGGAAGATAAGAGGATGAGCTGGAGTTTGACGAATCCATTTTGCTTATTTTGTAATTTTGACGCAAGCTCTGTTATAAATAACGGAATCCACTAATACCGTTTGCGCTTATGTAATGGAATAGCGCTGCTGGGCCCCTAATTCAATAAATAAGACAACGACAAAGGTTTATAGTCTTAAGGAATAACCCATAAAGTATATAAGTGTCTTAAGGGACTCCCTTGAGTACCCACAGCTAGGGGCCCCTATTTATGTCACTTTGGTTTAACGCTCTTTTTCATGAAACTAAAAAATACAAGTATCTTTGTAACGTAACAGTTCATCATTCATCATTACAACCCCTAAAACAGCGTCCTAGACCTCCACTGCTGGAGATAGGCCTTCCAGAACATATATCTATATCGCCACGCTGGCCAGACGGCGGCAACGTAGCAGTTACGATCGTAGAATTAGCCTGGATTGCATCTTAACGAAGTATCTGTAAATGTTATTAATAATATAATACTCGTAGCTGGTAGGATCAGGGGCATATTTACCCGACTGCGCGACGCAAACAAGGGTTATGTATGTATATATCAGCCTATATATGTTTGTTCCTTGACCAATTTTGATGATTCTCACGTCCATCGATTTGTCTTCATTTTTCATTTTGTGGTAAAGAAAAAAAATAAAACACTTAAAGAAAATACTTAATACATACTAAGTACCTTATATACAAAGATTTAACATAAAATTATAATTATAAGCTTATTGTAAAAATAGATAAACTAAATTGAAAATAAAACTAAACTATATATAAAAATATTTACCCATCAGTGTGCTAAGAACACTTGCAGCATTCCCCCGCTGCACAGCGATGCTGATTTGCTGAGCGAAAAAAAAGAAGGTACTTCTTAGCATTTGGTCCCCACAGTCCCATTGTCTCAAGACCAAACGACACAAACACACAATCATTAGCAACAGAGTCGTTTTTCCGGCATTCGGCCTTTTCAGCCGAGTCCGCAGCCGCCCCTGCCCTGGACATGAGACCGTGCAAGAGTGTCGACACAAGTAGCGTCACACACCAATGCTCGATCAATGGACCACAACATTAAAGTTAATCCATTGGTTCTTTTACCATCACTTCGAGAGATCCCGGGCGGTTCAAGAACCGGCACATTTTACAGACATACTAATATTATGTAAATTATATAGTATAGCTCTTTTTTATTTTTTACACAGCACACGGGTTCGATTCCTGGTCGGGACACAAATATATTTACAAATAATAAATAAATATTTCCAGACAGGCAACGTTTGTTACCACTAGACCACGGAGGCGGTCAATTATTTATTAATTTATTTGTGATATATTCTCGAGTTTGCTGGAGACATCGACGAGCTTGCCACTTGTCATGATTGGACTATAGTAAAGTTGGCTAAATGTGAATCCGCTTCTTTATAGGCGTGGTTTGTGACCACCCCGAAAGGGAAACGGTCGTGATGATACTTTACTTTATTTTTGACACGGTATTTTGTATTGTATTTTTTATGGTAGAATTTCTGGATTTTTTTTCTTAAAAACCATTGTTATACAAATTCTAAAGCTAATGTTTTTTTTTCTTTCTTGTTTATATCTATCTAATGGTAATGATACCTTGTTTATGTTTTTATCAATACTTTTGGCATTTGCCTAACACAAATAAATCAATGAGAAAAGATGAAAGAGTCAACAAATTTCCTGAAATTTTCAGAATTGTTTGTCGACGCGCGCCATGAATTATGAAATTGTATGAAAAAACAATGTGTATTTTGTTTGTCGGCAAATGTGGTCTGTCAACAGTAGGGGCCTTAAATAAACCTCGGCTACGTTGTGGGATTTTTTTCAATGCGACAATCCGACATCGTTCCCATAGACAAATATGTATAATATCGTTTGTTAACTGGCAGATAGTACTAGCTGAACATTTAATATTAATAATAATAATAATACCTTGGACAGACTATGCAATTAGGCGTAGCCAACTTCAGCAAAGAAGCCGACAGACGCATTCAGCTAGGATGGGCGGCATTCGGGAAGCTGCGCCACATCTTCTTATCAAACATAGGTACCCCAATGTTTTAAGACGAGAGTTTTCAACCAGTGCGTTCTTCCAGTGCTGTCGTACGAAGCAGAAACGTGGACACTGACAGTGGGTCTCGTCCACAAATTTAAGGTCGCTCAGCGGGCTATGGAGAGAGCTATGCTTGGTATTTTTCAGATGGATAAAGTCAGAAACAAGGAAATCCGTCGGAGAACCAAAGTTACCGATATAGCCTTCAAAATTAGTAAGCTGAAGTGGCAATGGGGTGGACATGTCTGTCGTAGAACCGATGAACGATGAAGTAGACGGGTACTAGAGTGGAGACCACGTACGGGAAGACGCAGGGTGGGTCGACCCACCGCTAGATGGAGTGATGACCTAAGGAAGGTCGCTGATGGGGGTTGGATGAGGGTGGCAGGAGATCGTGTGAAGTGGCGAGCCTTGGGGGAGGCCTATATCCAGCAGTGGAGAGACACAGGCTGATGATGATGAACCTGAAAGACCGGGCTTTCCTCATGGCCGTCTCCACTAGGGAGGCAGATCACTGGAGGCTTTTCTTTCAGCATTGGTTGAGACACTCCTTGACCGAAATACATTAACCCTGGCAGTGTGCCTTCGTCTCTGAGCCCGTTTCTTGTGCTAGAAGTGACGGCCACAATTCTCATCACGCGGCACATCATTCGCAGAGTCACTGCTGGAGTACCCGCTATCCTAGAACCCTCTGAAATTGCGCGGAGCGATGGCATGATTGTTGCCGTGGAAACTTGGCAGGTCTCTGGTGTGCGATACGACATGTGTAGACACATTAGCCCCATCTCACATCCAGGAAACCTCGTCCAGCGCGGGGAGTGCAGAAACAGAGAACCTCAAGCTGCGGAAATACCAATTACGAGTTTGCACCGTTTGGGGTCGAGACGATGGGACCATGGGGACCCTTGGCCAAGAAGTTGTCCAAATGGCTGACGGAAAAATATGTAGATAGGAAGGCTGGCAATTATTTCTGCCAAAGTATTAGCCTCGCCTATACAGAGGGGAAATATTGCCAGTTTTCTTGGGACTATCTCTGATCCGACGTCTCTTGAGGATATGTTGTATTTATAGTTTATTTTTTTATTAGGCTTAGTTTATATGTATTTAATTTTATTTAAGTAGTTTGCACGGTTGTAAGAACGCGTACCTGAAATCCTACAAAGGTCAGTTCAAACCCACCCGGCATGTACCAATGAGACAACACCACTGTTCCCGTGTCTCGGAGAGCATAACGTGCTTCCGTCGTTCCCGGTTCAACTAATGCCAACTTGTGGAATCGTTAATAAATTGTCATAAAAAAAAACATCATATCCTCGCCAAGCCGTCTGGCCAACGTGGCGAATGTAGGCCAAGTTCTCTAGTTCTGGATGGCCCATCTCCAGCAGTGGAGGTCAAGGACGCTGTGTTTTAGGGGTTGTAATGAATGAATGAATGAAAAATATTATTGTACTGTCAATAAAAATATAGGCGCAATTTGTTTTATAGTAGAATTAAATTTTAAAGCGATTTAAGTCCCATAAAAAATCAAAAGTATTTCTCCAGCAGCCCTATTCTTTTACTTTAGCGCAAATGATATAATAATTGCCAGATAGTTGCGGAGTCAAATATCCTTTATAGTACAAATAGTTTTGTACAATTTGTACTCGTACAATATTACACGCAATGTATAATGACAATAAAGAATCAGCAGGGTTGAAAATCCCGAGAAAAAGAACGGCCAGTACATTCGTCCTTGTGAATAGAAAATAGAACCAAGGACAAAGAAGGCTATAATTATAATTTTATTACCGGTTCCATAAACAGTAGTTACTTTCACGATCGTGAGAAAAAGGACACATTATATCGATATTTTTTTTTTGACCTTATTTTATTTCAAGGACAGGAACTTTTTACGAGAATTTAATCTTAATTTTCTCTTTCTCTTTAGGAAATACCCTGGTGACGGAGGTGGAAGTCCAACTAGTGGGTCCTCGCTGGGTGGCTCGCGGGGGCGCGGCTCAGCTCAGCTGCCTGCATCAGGTGCCCCCCCAGCTACTCTACAAGGTCGAGTTCATGAGGACGGGGGCCAAACTCATGCAGTACGTCAGAGAAAGAGTGCCTCCATTTACCAACTACACTTTCGAAGGCGGTGTGCTTAATGTAAGTGAAATGCTAAACCCGATGAAACGGTTTTTCAAGCTCAGAATACAGATCGCACCACCACCGGTGGCGAGTCTAGTCCAAATTCTCCAGAGATATTTCCAGGAAGGCCCATCTTCAACAGTGGAGGTCTCGGAATGCTGTAATGAATGAATGAATGTTAGTGTAAATGGTATGCTGGACCTTTAAGCAAATAATCGAGTACGCTACAAGAAGGCGGCGGAATTCGAATGGACAATTAGTAGAATGCTTTTAAATGTCCTGCAGGCAGAGGTGAATCAAAGATTATTGCTAAAATCCTTGGACGTCTTGACGTTGCACTTGAACACATCCAAGGAACTCTTTAGCCTTATTATATCCTCCCTATTTCGCAACTGCTTTCTGACTGCTAATGTTGTTTTTAGATGTCCCTGAGTACTTCTACAACGATTACGATAGACAACTTGGAGACCACAGCCACAGCGCTGTACTGGTGCGAGGTGTCGCTGGAAACCCCCATCTACACCGCCGCATCGCCGCCACATCAGCTCACAGTCGTCTGTAAGTATTTATTAAAGAAATGAAGTTTTGTTTAAATAAAATCCATTTCAACGATGATGAAATTGTCGGTGGCCTGTCTCTTTTCTTTCCGCTATTTACTTGTATACCTGCAAATTGAGTAAACAATTACTACGAGTATTTACTTATAATTTTAATAAACAGTTCTATGAGTCTTCTGAATAATCGTATTTTTTTCAATCTAATCTGCTTAATTAAAGTTATTCTCTACAGATCCTCAGAAGCATCCGCCAATCATAACCTTCGGAGACCCTGACGTGGTGATGGGGGGTCTACTCAGAGCCAACTGCACCAGCGCGCCTGCCTCTCCTGCACCCAAACTGATTTGGTATATTGATGATGAAAAGGTATGCTAACTTATTTAAAACCTAATTGCACTTGGTTTAGTCAGGAAAATATACACTGAATCACCAAAGGGATCGTTTCCCTAACAACGCTCTACTTGGCCCTACTTGCCTGACTCATATGATCTTGGCTGTAAAGATGTGCCTACTTGTCACTGGACAATGGACATTCGCTAGCAACCAACCTTTCATCATCATTACAACACCTAGGAAACAGAGTCCTAGACTTCCTCTGTTGGACGATTTCAGTTTTTTTTGGAGAATTTGGCCTACACTCGCCACGCTGGCTAGACGGTTCGGCGTGGGGCTTATATCAATGTTTTTAAGGATAATTTAACTATTTCACAAGTTGGTATTAGTGGAATCAAGACCGAGCGACGGTTTAACGTGCTCTCCGAGGCACGGAAACGGTGGTGTTGTAAATCTGTGACAAATGTACGTCAAAAAAGTGTTTTTCTCATTGGTACATACCAAGGTTCGAACCGACCTTTTAAGGATTTTTAAAGAAAGCGTTCTTACAACCGAGCCACCACAGCTCCTCCGCCAACCTTTAAGATCATATAAAACACTTTAGTATTAGGGTAAACACTTGTCTTATTGACAATCAAAAATCTTGGTCAACTGCCCACTGCAATACTCTTAATGCTTTGTGGTTATTACTCGTACAAAAGTAATTATTTTTGTTATTAAGGTGCCAGAAGACTCAGTGCGTTATTTCTCCTACCGTGTGTCGAGTTCCACTCGCTCCAAGGGTGGTGGAAGTCATCGTCATAGGAAGCATCAGCACCGTTACCTGGCTCCAGAACTGAACCACACCTCCAGGTACCGGGCGCTCACCAGCGAGGCCACGACCCTGGGAAATGACGGGAACAGACACGGCAAGTGTACGCTCAAGAGTGGGCATAGTGAAGAGATTAAGGTAAGCTATGGAATGGTGAGTGACCGTGTCTGGAGTGCATTACTCCAAATATCGTTTAATAATATCTTCATTATCAGCCTGTTTTTCTACTGCTGGAAATAGGCTTTTCTTTAAGCTGGCCGCTGCACGCCGTCTTTAGTAATCCGTCCATCTGTCGGGTCGTCGTCCCACTCTGCGTCGTCCCGTACATGGTCTCCAGTCTAGAACCCGTTTGCCCCATATATCAACATGAACGAACTTTCACGACGGCATTAGTGGAATCATACAGTATTTTGTTGGGTAGGGATAGGCGCAGAATGGTGGATAGTAAGCGTCTTGTTGTGTAATAAAAAGAGTAGTCCTTCTTGTTGTTCAACTATGCCGGCTTGACTAGATGCTTTTTCACACTTCGCTTGAAGGACTCCAAATTATAGGAAAGTGGAAACACAGAGGCTGGAAGAGCATTCCACATCTTTATCGTACGACAGATCTGTGTGTCCCCAAATTTATACGTACGCGAAGGGATGGTGACTTGCTGTGCTTTGTACAGCAACAGTCTAATTGAAGGCGGAAAAAACCGCTTCACCTTGTTCAGTATTCCGAGCTTTCTGTCGAGCGTATTTCCACCCCGAGAATGTTGATGCTGGGTTGTAGATCCAGCGTGGTGCTCTAAAGAGTAGGGGGAGGAGAGAAGGGGGACTTCTTGGCCGTCAGCGCGCATGCCTGGGTCTTGTTGGCATTGAACTGGACAAGATTTTGAACACCCTACAATTAGATTTTGTGGAGGGTGTCGTCCAGTTCTGCCATCATGATGCGCCGTGACTCTTCTAGTTGGTTGCCTCCCAAAGCTCGAGGACTTAGATACCGCCCGTGAGCCGTGCTGTCCATGTTGCCCAGAGACAACACATCATTGATATGCAGAAGGAAGAGTGTTGGTGACAACACAGAGCCCTGCGTTACCAAACAAATATACATTATTCCACACAATTTTGTCAGTTGGTTAAGTTAATTTGTGTCATTTTTAAAGTTTGATTTGGAATGAGACCTTTAATTAAATGTATGGTTGCTCGGAGGGCATTAGACTTAATTCCCCAAGATCAATATGGTATCTGGTAGATCATGCAGTTAAGTAAGTTACCAACCGGCTAAGAGAAGATTTAAAAGATGCTGTATGAAGGTTAAGAGTCTCAGTGGTGTAGCGCTTATAACCATAGATGTATACGCGCTACCGGGTTCGATGTCGACGACCTTGCCACTTGTCTGGGTTATATCAGTTTTTATAATTAACCTTAAAAATTACGTAATGTTATATGCACATGAAGTTTAGAGAAATTAAACAATCAAAAATCAAATCAAAATAGTTTATTTCCATTGGTTCGCCTAAAACAACTTGGATACAGTCAGAACTAATAAAATCAATACAATTATTAAAACATATGTACTAAACAAAGTGGTAATAATGGTTGGACCGTAAACTGGCAATAATCCATATTTATGTATGTTAGGCACAACATTACTGCTACAAGCAAGTAAAACTAACTAACTTACAAACTATTTAAATAAGATCGTGGCTGTGTCAGTTTACATTTTAAATGCTTAATAATTATGATGTACAGAAATTATATACAGATGTGATATAATTTATGTCAGATAATTAATAAATTTATAAAACAAATAATAATAAAAAAATACGTATCATCTTATAATCTAAATAATAATGATATGTCAATTAAACATAAATTCATAGCTGTAAAAGGGCAGTGTCATCTTATATAATCATTAACCTATTGGTTTTCACTTATTTATTATTATTATTATTTACTTTTGCTAGTCACAGTTCAATTGCACTATTAATTTAAATCTAATTACTATATTTTACTCTTATTTCTGTTTTAATTGTATTGTCTAAATAATATAAAATCTCCTTGGCTTGTGTTCCACTATTGCTACTTTGTTTATATGTTTAATATAATAAACTGTGATTTTTTTAAAATAAATAAATGTGTGTAAAATGGCCGTGTCACCTTACAACGTGTAAACTACATATCATATAATGAGTCTTGACCACAAATATTTGATCTGCATTTAAATGATTCGAGATGCCCCTACGCTACAAACGGGCGTGTTACCAAGCTGTTACCAGTTCAGCAAAATAATTCATAACCGAACCGAATTCGTTGCATGAAAGTGATGTATAATAGGCTGTTTTGATGGATATATTGGATATCCATTACCGGCTGTCAATACCGATAACATTAATGTCGAATTCCGAAGCTTTGTTTCGTTAAACACGATCGATTGTGCGATTAAAATGCATTGTTATTTCATCGAACTCATTATACACGATTTACGAAAATATCATTTAACAATTTGTATAGCTGCTATTTTAAGACGATTAGAAGAATGAATTCCTCAAATAGCCGTATGAACATTACTTTCTCGGTTTTTGTAAAGCGTGGTTCACTAACGGTATTTGAGGTGCAAAAAGGCCATTCCCATAATTCCACGTTACCGGTTTTTTTCATACATGTGTCATGTGACTTCGCGCCCACGGCCAGCTACTGACTGCAGACATAAGTCCCTACCATTACTACCGCCCTATCAAGATATTTTTTCACACTTTGATTGAACACTCCATGTTATAGGAATGGGGAAACACACTGGCTCGGCGAGCATTCCACATCTTTAGCGTGCGACAGATATAAGAGTTTTACACAAATATTATATGTACGCGTAGGGATAGTGACTACGTATGGGGGTACGTATTTTAGCCTGTGCTTTATGTGCCCCTGGAACACAGAGTCCTAGACCTCAACTGGGCCTCCAGAACATATTTCTGCAAAATTAAATATATATTCAATATAAATTAAAATAAATAAAAAATAAATTAAATATAAACTAAACTATAAATAAAAAATGTGCTCTAGAGACGTCCCAAGATATATTCGAAATAGTCTCAAGGACTGGCAACATTTCCGCTTTGTATAGCGAGGCTAATACATTGGCAAAAATAATTACCTTCCTGTCTCCAGACCCTTGTGTCAGCCGTACACTCCTTGACCAGGCGCTGACGGTCCCCATAAGCCCATCGTCTCGACCCTAAACAGCGCAAATCCGTAACTATTTGCGCAACTGACGAGGTCACCTGGATGTGAGATGGAGCTAATGTGTTCACACCAGAGACCTGCCAAGTTTCCACGGCCCAACGGTCATGCCACCGGGACTCTGGAATAGCGGGTACTCCAGTGACAAGAGGCCTTCGGATTTATTATTTATAGTTATAGATTTGAATGAACGACTGCGATAAAAGAATTAATAAAATACCCTATAAGAAAAAAGAAAAGCATCAAGTTATGGAACTCTTTCGAGCACTTACCTCAATACATATTGAATGCGAAATTGTTACCTAAACTGCAGCGTAAATAATTCGACATCCTGTTTTGTTTTGTTCTTAGTTCCGCGAGAAACCTCGTCTCGCTGTGGCTCCAATCCAGCTGTGGGTGTCAGTGCTGGAACTGAGAGCTCCAGCTCATGGGAAGCTGCAGTTGACCTGCACAGCCACCATCCCAGACCAGATCGGACCTGGAGAACAGTATGCTGACATGAAGAAACAGACTGTTACAGGTAACTTTTATTCGAGCTGATTGAATAACTGACCAAGCCAACTAGACGCCTACAAAAGTGAGGCCTTCTTTATTTTTATATAAATAGCAATAAAATAAAGTGTTAAATTTTTGATTGTTAATAAAAATATGATATATCATCATTGGTCGTTTAAATATTCATAAAACAACTAACAAAAAACTTAACAATGACAAAATAAGTTTTAAAATTATTAGTGTCGTATCAATAACTTCTTTTGTGGCGTCTAGTTGGCTTGGTCGTTTTTACAAGTTTGGTATTAGATTTTTAGAATTAAATGTTAATATTACTGTAGTTTTTTTAACGAATACACAAATAATTGTATAAATATATATAATCGAGAACTGCCGTTATCTGACAGTTTATTATTTCTACAGTGGCAGTAAACGAGCTTAGCCTAAAGAAGCCGATGTCAGAAGCGACCCACGCCAACTCCACAACCGCCCCAACCCCAACCCCAACCCAGCTCACATTGCTAACAGCTACTTTTGTTATTACTGTATTAGTTTAAAAATTAACTACTATCTATTATCGTGACCATGTAAAACAACGCTGTATATGTGGCTGGTCTTAGTGGAGTACCGCTTAGCATCAGGTGAGTGCGGGATCACATGTCGTGCTCTGTGCTAAATTGTAAAGCTTCGGCACTCTCGATGCGTCTTTAACGTGTTGTGTACGAAAATGTCTGGTTTCTGAAAACGATGATTAACTTAACGCATTAATTAACAATTAATATAATATATGTATATTTTTGTTATAACTTATGTTATTAAATTAAGCTTGATAATACTGGTCAAAATTCATTCATTAAATTTGTCCTCGTTGTATTTAGTTTTTTCTAGATTTCTGTTTAAGAAAATATTACTAGATATCTTTACTATTAAATTACAGCTTTACTATATTAACTGTTTAATTGTTGTTTATATTACTGTTTTTTTTGTTAGAATCTATTTTTTTTTTTAAATATAGTCAGTTTTACTATTAGTTTACAGTTTTACTATTAATATTTATTTTATTATTTAACTAAAAATTAAATAAAAAACTTTTATTTCATTTTTTTAGGAAAATGATGACAGCTTTATTTCTTTGTTTATAGCAAAATAACTAAGTTTCCCAAACATAATAAATAAATAAATAAAATTTGTCAGTTATGGTTCCGACAAAAAGATCCCTAGAAGTAATTGGGACTCCATTATGAATGGATGCAGGATGGCTTCAATGTAAAAATATAGTAGTGAGCAATATTACCTAAAGAACCTAAAACCTTTAGCTTAAAAGTTTAAGGACGTAAAAATTATATATATATTTTAAAAAAAAAGTTTTCAATTAATAAAATTGTAAATAAAATTGTGACATACTCGTACCGTCAACTACATCTTTAACTCAAAAACAAAACCTGTTAAAGAAAGTATCTTAAAAATCGACACCTGAATGTAATAAAAAAAAGGATAATGTTTTGTTAACCAGTGCAATTTATTATTTTAGCCCACCATTAATTATCATGGTGGTAATTAAACGTGCGTTTTATTAATCATCCTTTCGTTAACCGATGATTAGTCATTACGTCAATGAGAATATACAGCGTGGTTTACGACTTAATTAATATTATGGTTGTGGACAAAAATACATATTAATGTATTTACAAATATTTGTAAAATTAATTACTTTTCCTCTACCAATTTCGTCAAAGAATTTCCTAATTGGATAAGTACTAAGAAAAAAAGTGTTATTTTTAAGACCGTTGTTTATTGTCAAAAATTACAAATTATTTTACGAGTATCAACTGTAATAGCTTTTCACAGTTTTTATTTATTGTTGTGTAATTCTGTATTGGTATTATTTTGCAAATCTGACTTACTCACAGGTCACTGGAATCTGCTAAGCTGCTGGTCTTCTGCTAACTAACTTCTTTGGAACTAAAGTCAAAATATATTTATTTACTATAATATTATATATTACTAGAAGACAAATTTCAATGGATTTACCGTGCGGGTGCCGAGTCCATCGTGTGTGGGTAAGAGATGAGAAGAATGGTGTCTCGGGCTTGCGACCGACAATAGGCTGGTTTAAGAAAAGGAGGCCTCCTTTTTTTATTGCGCGATAATACGCTCACCATCCACCATTCTACTTCTCTCCCTACCCAACCAAATACTGTATGATTCCGTTAATGCCGTCTTGGAAGCTCGTTCCATAAATGTATTGACGGCAGACCTGCTTAGGCCCAATTCTTTCAGTAAGTGATGCAAAGATTTTACTGGAACTCCTCTCGCACCAACTTCCACTGCGTAAAGCTGAGTCTTGAACCCGTTCATGATCATTTCTTCTGTGAGATCATAATATTTATTAGACTTCATGTTGTGGTCTTTTGGAATATTTGATTCCCACGGAATATAATATATTATTAGGATATGTATATTTAATTAGTGTGTATTTATTCTTGATCACAATAGTATTTCTGCACCCGCTTATAATGACTCCCTAAACAAAGGTTAGTTGGTAGAAAATGCATTTATAGCATTAAGCTCGCCTTTGTACCGCACTAGTTTTGGTTCTGTACAATAAATAATTTATTATTATTGTTATTATTTACGTAAACCTAATACAAACGTTTCATAAATATTTGTGACAGGTCATTATTTAAATTATTTTGAATGATTCTACTTCTGTTAGCGTAGCAAATAGTTTAAAGGATAAGCTGTTAGCAGAATACCAGCAGCAACAGATACCAATAATCTGTCAATGTTTAATCTGACTGGGTAAGGAATACTCAGCTATAGCAGAAATCAATACATACGAGTATTATAAAACGAAGTCCTCCGCCAGGTCTGTCTGACTGAGCTCCTGATCGGCTTTGATTACGTGCTTACGTTAAGTTGACGCCTGGTTGAGAGGCAAGGCGAAAGGCGTTACGGTGACGATCCCATATGTGTGTTGTGACCTTAAACCAATTCTGCGATGCAAACACAAAATATTGATTTTTTAGGTAGAAAGTTGTCAGATTGTGTAACTTCTAATTGTTGAAATTGTGTTTAAGGACCCGTTCATGAATTTTAAAAATTTATATAATTAATTTTGTTCAAACAAAAGAAATGTTATCTTAGCTTTCACAATTCTCCAAATTAAATTATTTATTAACTGTTTTTTTTTACAAACTTTTAATCTACTCGTCAATTAAACACAATAATAATTTAATTTCATATTTCACAGGGTGTTTACCTAAATAATAAAATAACCTTATTTTTTTTATTTCATTTTTTTTAACATAGTATTAAAACACCTTTTGTTCTTAAATTATTATATTTATTACTTTTAAAATATATTATACTTAAATTCTAATAAAAACAATAATAATGCAAATTCAATATAACCCAGGCGCTGCTGCATTACAAGCAGAGAACCTCAAACGGCGGTAAGCTTATTGGGAGATATGTTTTTGCGCCGTTTGGAGTTGAAACCCGTACCCTTGGCACTTTGCCCATTGGCAGCGATTTAGAACATTTTTTTTTTTGTTATTTTATTTATTTTAGTTGTATATTTAATTATTAAGTTGTTTCATTTTTATTTTTAATTAATTGTTTTAAAATTTTAGTTTTTAATTTAATTAAGGTTTTTTTTAAATCATTAATAAATTAATACCCAGAAAATATTTTTAATACTACAATAAATATTTATATATAGTACTAAAACAGTATATGTTAAACCGTAAATTATGTTCATAAAATATATACAAAAATATATCGTGAAGTAGAAAAATATAGTAAATAGTAAATGCGTAAAAAATAAACTAGTCTACAGGAAAAATAAATATATATTAATAAGCTATTAGTAGGGTGTCTGGAGTATTGTAGTACCTCGGAATTGTATTACAGCTTCTAATAGTTTATGATTCTATGTAAAATGTGTATAGGCAAAAATAAAGAAAAATATTTACCTACCTATTAAAAAAATATATTTACGCTTCAGGTACTCAATTACATGATAATAAATCAACTATCGCTTTAAATGTTGTTAGTAATACGAAAAACTGTTTTATTTTATTTAAATATTTTTACATAGACACGAAATTTTGTCTATGAAAAATATATAATAAAATTATTTTAATAAATTAGTTGTGAAGCATGTACGTTGTAATGCCAACAAGTCTAAATATTTATGAAATAAAATTAACTATTTATTATGTTTTTATTGAATATATTTGGTTTGGCCAAACCTATAAATTCGTAGGATGGAATTTAAATGTACCGCTTAATGCATTCGAAGTGTCACTTGCATACACGCTTACCAATTTGGTAATAATAATAATCTAGAATGTTCCATTTCCCTATTCCCATCTCGCTCTCTCTCCTATCCGCTCCGCTATACCCTTTTCCTTCATACTCACGAAGACGACTGAGAGCCGCCGAAGACCGCCATTAGTGTTCGTCGACTCGCTGAATCGACAAGTTGTGAAGCCCGCACCGCCCTTTTGGATAATAAACGCTAATAAACTAAATATTATAATTGTGGTGACTCGTGCTCTGGGTCTGTTTTTGTGTTCCTAGCAGTTTAAACTATCGGTTTCCCGGCTGATTTAGCCGAAAAACCCCGAGACTTCTGGACTGCTCTCGCGTCTGCACATCATCATCGCCGTGAGTACCTTTCTCTTCCTCCTTTCTTGGATACTTTCCCTCGCTCCGCTTTTTAGATATTATTCATTGTCATAGGGAATCGTGTATGCAAGAGTTGGCTCTGGAAGACATTATTTATTCAATTCTGGTGGCCAGCCAGCCATCCTAATACAGTCCACTTAATCGCCAGACCATAGTTTTGGTCCTAAACGAACCGCATATTGGCCCTAAAATTATAAGGGTTTCGTTAAATAACGTTAAAAATGGCGACATCAGGTATTGAATCGCTAAGTACTCAGCGCGCCTCCCGTGTTGTGGGTAGGCTACAATCAAAATTAAATTCTTATTTTGAAAGATTGCAAATGATTTATGATGACATGAACAAAGATGATACAAAAACAGATTCGTTCTTGGCTAGTATAGCCACGTTAGACCGTATGAGAACCGAATTCGTTGCCTCGCTTGATGAAAAAATTGATTTAGAATTAACTTTACAGCCAGACAAGGCACCTAGTTATAAAATATTAAACTCATTCGACGATCTTTTTTCGCAAATTAAATATAAAGAAAGTAAGTTAGTAGTAACCGCGTCAACTTCATCACCGCGTGATAATATTACTCCCGCTCAGAGGTTAACTAAACTACCAAAATTGGAGTTACCTCAGTTCGACGGTGATCTCGAAAATTGGCCTTTATTTCACGAAACATTCAAGTCAGTTATTCATGATAATCAATCTCTGAGTAATTCTGAGAAAGTGCAGTATTTGGTAGGTAGATTGACAGGAAAAGCGCTAAACATGTGCAAGGGAATTATTCCTACGTCAGAAAACTACGTTGCATTATGGAACGCCATGTGCGACAAGTATGACGACACACGGGCACTAGCTATATCGTACCTGGATCAGTTATTAAAATTACCAGCTGTTCAAACCCCCACTCCCGCTGCTCTTGAAAAATTCGTTGATAAATATTCTACAATAATTTCCTCGCTAAAACAAATAAAAATCGATGATCTGTCTGAATTTATATTGGTCCATATCGGGCTTAGATCCCTGGACTTAGATACCGCTAGATCTTTCGAAATATATTTTCGCGATAGTGTCAGTAAATGTGCTGATGATAATAAAGTTAAATATCCTACTAGCTCGCATTTAATTACGTTCATTCTAGAACAATACCGCTTACTAATTCGTACTAATACAAGTCAAAATATAAATAATAATAAAGGCAACTTTTCCCGCTCAAATAAACCCAATAATTCTCAAAATTCAGTTAAAACCTTTATGAATGTAAATTCAAATAATAATAATAACGCTGAATGTTGCTGTTGCAATATTGAGCAACACCAACTTTATGAATGTTCACAATTTAAATCAATGTCACCACAAAACCGCTTTAATTTCGTTAAAATTAATAAATTATGTATTAATTGTCTAAGTACGAAGCATTCCTTAAAATTCTGCAAGTCAGAAAGAAGGTGTTCTTCGTGTCGCAGGAGTCATCATACATTGCTTCACTTCAATAACACTCCGCAAACTCCTGCGCAACCCGCCCCGCAGTCGACGTCGCCAATCGAACTCGCCTGCGCCCCGACGTTGCCGCTCGCCACTCGCGATGTCTCGCTTATCGCGAGCACCGCTCCTATTGCCATCTCGCCTCCGCACGGTTCATCCGTTGTCTTATTGGGTACTGCTGTGTGTTCGGTATACGTACACGGTCAATATAATACTGTGCGCGTGCTGATAGACAGTGGGTCTCAAAGAGACATTATTACCCGCGATTGTTGTGCAAAATTAAATTTACCCTTATCTTCAACTCAAGATACGCATATTTCAGGCCTCGGGGACCTTACTAATACTATTCAAGGCGTAACTCAATTAAAATTAAATTCTATAATAAATAAAAACGTTTCTTTTTTAATCCGCCCTTACGTTGTTAATAATATAACTTGTCAGTTACCGTCTGCAAATATTGATGTTTCTTCGCTTTCTTATATTAATTGTTTACCGCTCGCAGACGTTAACTATCACACGCCCGGCACAGTCGATCTCATATTAGGCTGTGACATTTTCGCTCGTATTCTATTACCGCATAAGGTTTATCGCTCGCCTTTCGAACCTGTAGCTATTAACACATTGTTAGGCTATTTAGTTGTAGGAAATGTTCCTACCCCCACCGCTCCGCTTAATAATAATAATACCTCGCTTAATATTCGCACATTTTGTACTTTTGAAAATAAAGATGACGTTTGCCTATCCCGCTTTTTCGGTTTAGAGGATGTCCCTAATATTAAACAACTAAGTATTGACGAACAAGAATGTGAGTCTATCTATAATCAGACGACGCGCCGCGATAGTACTGGGCGTTTTGTTGTCAAATTACCATTTCAAAAGGATGTTAGCCTGCTAGGCGAATCTCGCGCTGCTGCCGAGCGCAGGATTAAATCCATTGAACGCATCCGCTTATACACGAATCCATCGATTAAAATATCGTGGATTCACTCCTCACCTGCTAAATGGCAAACGTTTGTCGCCAACCGCGTCTCTAAAATACAAAATTATTTAGATTCCGAATATTTTTATTTTATAAAGGGAACTGATAACCCAGCTGACTGCTTGTCACGTGGTCTCACTCCCGCTCAGTTGTTAACCCATTCATTGTGGTTCCGCGGACCTTCATTCATGGACCAAGCCGTGAGTGATTGGTCAATAAATAAGTTTAATCCTAATTTAGTAAATAACTCGCACGAATTAAAAAGTAAAATATTAATTACTGTCGATATTAGCGATGACGTCACTACTTCATCGTTACTATACGATTTGTCGCTCCGCATCTCTTCCTGGCCTAAACTAGTTAGGATAGTTATTTATATATTTAGATTTATTAAGAAATTACCGCGCAATTTCTCTGTAAGTCAAATAGAATTTGCGGAACACGCTATTATTCGTTCTGTACAAGCAAAACACTTTGCAAAAGAAATAAATTCAATTCGCTTAAATAAATTATTATCCCCGCAATTAATAAAATTAAATCCTTTTATTAAGGACGGTTTATTACGGGTAGGTGGCAGATTGACTAACGCCGATGTCGACTACGATAGTCGTCATCCTATTCTGTTACCCAGTAAAGATCACGTGATCGATTTGCTTGTCGATTATTACCATCGACGTAATATACATACCGGTCCGAGTCTTTTAATGTCTATCCTTAGACAAAGATTTTGGATATTATCCGCTCGCAATATAATAAGACAACGCGTTCACCAGTGTAATATTTGTTTTAAGTCTAGCCCCAAGTCAGAATTCCCGCTAATGGGTGACTTGCCCGCTTGTCGCGTTCGCGAAGCTAAGCCATTTCTACATACCGGCGTAGATTTTGCTGGTCCACTTATGGTTTTACCGCAAAGACGTCGTGGGGCTCGAGGACAAAAGGCATATATATGTCTGTTTGTTTGCCTCGTAACTCGCGCCGTCCATTTGGAATTAGCTTCTGACCTTTCTACTGAGGTCTTTCTTAACGCGTTCAAGCGTTTTCTTTCCCGCCGCGGCCCAGTCGGGGTAATGTACTCTGACTGTGGTACAAATTTCATCGGTTGTCGCTCGTACTTAAAGTCACTTTATGAATTTATTAATTCAAATAAATACAAAGATGAATTTGCACAATCTTTGCACGAAAACCAAATTGAATGGAAACTAAATCCGCCCCATGCTCCACATCAGGGGGGTATATGGGAAAGTAACATTAAGTGTGTTAAATCGCATCTAAATAAAATAATTGGTAAACAAGTATTAACCGCTGAGGAAATGTCAACAGTGCTCTCACAAATTCAGGCATTGCTGAATTCACGGCCGCTGTCAGTTCTCAGTTCCGATCCTTCAGATCCACAACCGCTCACGCCGGCCCACTTTTTAACTTTAACTCCTTTACGTCACCTTCCCGCGCCTGACCTAGCCCAACAGCGTCATGACTTGTTGAGCAGAAAACACCTGGTCGACCACCTAGTCCAGAGCTTCTGGAATAGGTGGCGACTAGAGTACTTGCACACGCTACAAGCTAGACAAAAATGGAATAAAAATAAAATTTCTTTAATCGAAGGTACAGTCGTTGTCATTAAACACGACAACGCGGCTCCGCTCCGCTGGCCAATAGGCGTAATAATTAAAACATATCCTGGAACTGATGGAGTAGTGCGCGTCGCCGATGTTAAGACTAGCACCGGCACGTATCGCAGACCAGTTGTTAAACTGTGTCCGCTGCCGACCCAATAAGGGTCGCCGCATACTGCATTTTCTTAGTTAGGCTCGCCGCACACTTAGTAGTTACTTAATAAATTTATTTTTCTTTACCTTTAATTAAAACCTAATATTAACTTAGTTTAAAATACTCCGCTTTAAAATAAAATAAATAATAATTGTAAGTCGTAGTTAAATAATTACGATGATACACCTTTCCGCACCGCTCTTGTAGATTACGTTCGGCTCGGTTCTCGTATGGATCTTCGTGTTTCTAAATTATTTTGTCGTTCTTTAGTTTGGAAGTGGATTATTTCATCCCCTTCCAGGGAGGGGGAATGGTTTGGCCAAACCTATAAATTCGTAGGATGGAATTTAAATGTACCGCTTAATGCATTCGAAGTGTCACTTGCATACACGCTTACCAATTTGGTAATAATAATAATCTAGAATGTTCCATTTCCCTATTCCCATCTCGCTCTCTCTCCTATCCGCTCCGCTATACCCTTTTCCTTCATACTCACGAAGACGACTGAGAGCCGCCGAAGACCGCCATTAGTGTTCGTCGACTCGCTGAATCGACAAGTTGTGAAGCCCGCACCGCCCTTTTGGATAATAAACGCTAATAAACTAAATATTATAATTGTGGTGACTCGTGCTCTGGGTCTGTTTTTGTGTTCCTAGCAGTTTAAACTATCGGTTTCCCGGCTGATTTAGCCGAAAAACCCCGAGACTTCTGGACTGCTCTCGCGTCTGCACATCATCATCGCCGTGAGTACCTTTCTCTTCCTCCTTTCTTGGATACTTTCCCTCGCTCCGCTTTTTAGATATTATTCATTGTCATAGGGAATCGTGTATGCAAGAGTTGGCTCTGGAAGACATTATTTATTCAATTCTGGTGGCCAGCCAGCCATCCTAATACAGTCCACTTAATCGCCAGACCAATATTATTTACAGCAATACAAATCATACAACAATAATACTAAATTGATTAATATATACATATTTTTTTTTTAGTTTTTGTGTTCTCTCCCGTATGAATGAGGTGATAGGGAAGGCAAACGGTGAAGCCCATACAGCCAAGTCTGACGTAATATTTATTTCCTTGAAGTTAATGAGGTTATCATCAAATTCCAGATGTTTTTCTTGACTCGCGGCATTATAGCCCAAACACGTCGGGGATAATATGGGAGTTACGGGAAAACCGCAAAAAATAAACTGCAACTTGTGCCCTATATTTAAAGTTTTTTTATAGCATATTGTAGCACATTATACAAAACAACACCACCTTTGACTAACAATATCCACAGTAAATAAAAAAAACTTGCACTTGGGATGTCCGCGCAAAATGGCGCGAAGGACTTTTCCTCCATATTTTTTTTATTTAACTCAAGGAATTTTTCATTAGTATAAATTGCCAAGTATACTAGATAAATAATAAAGTATACTAATATACATATGTATATTTAGTTCGTATGTGTATTAAATTATTGTATTTTATTTTATTTAGACTCGTTGGCAATACGCTTTCCCTTCAGTTATCTATAATCATCAATGTATATAGATTGGCCCTCACTGATATAAAAACGTTCCCGCAAAACCAATTGAAGTCATGTACCTACACCGACAGTCGCGAGATAGCTAGCGTGGAGAGCGCCTAATATTAATATTTAAATCTAGTCTTTTTGTATGCATTGCGATAGAATTTCCGATAAATATGACTTTATCATTGCTCGAGAATTGTCCCCCAAAGTTGGTGAGAGTGCGTTTTGTATTGAAGAGGCCTATGTATATACATCGATGTCTATAATAATGTGGACTAAATTGTAAATGCAAAGCTTTATGTATTAGAATATATTTTTTATTTAAAAGAATGCTTAGAGAAACATTATAATGTAATTCAATCTTATTCAGAGTATTTTCAATATTATTCTAGAGATGTTTATGATAGTTTGTAATTGCCATGGAACTTATCGATGTTTAATATCGATTTTATTTTACAAAAATATTTTTTGACTTTACTACGTGCAATTGTCAAAAGAGACAATATATTTATGAAATAAAAAAGTTAACTTTTTAAAAGTAAAAATCATTGTCCGAAAAAAAAACATTATTAATTGATCTCGCTCACAGCTGAAAGACGAAAAAAAAAGAATTACAATTATGTTAGTCAACGTTCGCGCGATCGTCGACCTCTCGCTACCTTTTGTTTAGGGTCGGTATGAGTGGCGATATATTTAGGATAACTTTTCTGCGCCGTAACTTAAGATTTTATTACTGAGTAATTAAAATAAAAAAATACATAATTCTTAAATTTTATTCTAGATTATAATATTTAAATTTTGATATTTAATAAATTTTACGCGGTATTCTTGGTGACTAAAATCAGAAAATGTTTGCAATAAAATAGCTTGCTTCTTAGTAGCTACCCTTGGCCGTGTCAGTGACACGGTTAACAAGCCGTCGCCACTCTTCTCGAACTGCAGCCTTCCTGGCGCACTCATGTAGGGTGTGATCCATTGCTGCTTTAACCTGTCAGTCTACCTGGGAGACCTACCACGCATCCTCATGGCAAGAGGTTGCCATCGACTTTTCTCTGAACTACCAGGTACTCAATGGATGTATCTCCACGCTGTGACACGTGTCCGAAGAAAGTAAGAATTTATGATTGTATTTTAAGGCCCATCTTAAGACTGACGGTCTCCATTTTTTGCAACAGCTCTCCCATGTGTATTGGTCACATTGTTGCAAATAATACATATCGCTAATTTGAGATATTTACGTCACGGACTGAAGCGCACGAAGACCAGTGACCACGAAGGCAGTCACTTGAAATTAATTAATTAAAATAAAATTAATTAAAATTATCGATAGTAAACATCGATTTTTTCCAAAATATGGCGTCAAATGTCTTCCTGCAGCTCTTTACACTGACTTAGTAGTTCATTCAATAGATTTTAAAAAATGTGATAAGTTAAGAAAATATCTATATTATTGAGAAATTATATTTTAAATAGTTAATTATGTGCTATTAGAGTATATATATATGTATATAGATGTATATGTATTATTATTATAAAATAGTGATATCACGCCAATGTCAAATTAATTAAATATTTCAAATCAATTAATTAATTATATTATTTAAGTACGTTTGTTAATTATTATAAATAGTTTATTAATAATATTATTGCGGCGCATGTATGCATCCATATTTGTGCCGTTTGCTGTAGAAACTCCACGTCTTGTCGTCTTCTCCGGTGACAAGAAGGCTGGCTCTTTCTTCGCCCAGAGAATCAGAATTGCAATTGAGCGGGGAAATGCAGCCAGCGTTCTTGCCACCATTCCACGCGGACGAGAGCATCCTTAGTATTAATTTATATTTTGTAAATATTTTTTTCGAATTAATTATTTATATTAACTAAGTACATTTGTTATTATATGAGTAAAGCTCCTAATAAATGTTCCTACGTAACGAAATAGTAAATACGTAACGAAATTATATACGTACACAGAACTGCGTATAATTTTCTTTGTTATGGCCAACAAACAGCATAGATTTTTATTAATTAACAATAATAATTTACATCTAAATAAATTAAAAACTAAAACGATTATTCACCAAATATAATAATATGTATATTTTTAAATATGACGTACAATAAAACAATCTGTTGCAACAAAACTAAATAGAACAACAATAAATAAATATAACTGTTCAATCCTGCAAACGAAATGTAAAAAAGCATCTTTATAGGCCGGAATAGTGGTAGGGACTGATGTCGCTCGTCTGAGGCTGGCGTCAGTTGCTCCCATTCTTGAACCTCGCGTACCGCTTACCATCAGGTGGGGGCGGTGTCACATGTCGAGCTCAGTATAAAAAATTAAGTTAATTACTTACTTTTTATCAAAAATAAGACATATTATTTTTTTAGAATAAAAAAAAATAAAAATAATAAGACATATTTTTTCTTCAATACAAAATTTAAACTGCACATTTAAATTTTGGCAAAATCACGTCGGGGTCACCATTTTGGGAGTCTTTAAAACCAATGAAACTCGAAGTATAGATTGATACTTCTATTGTCAAAGAAACTAATTTTTATAGAGCACCCACTGTGTTCAGTGGGGTGGTTTGCAACCCGCATTTTGGGGAGGGGACATGACTCCCCACTATTGCAGACTGGTCACGTCACCTTGTGTGCAGACGCCACAATGTCATCAATAATTATAATTAAACACTACTTAAAAAGTAAAAAATAAATATAAACTAAATCCATTAAAAATAAACTATAAGTAACTACCTATGTCCTCTAGAGCCGACCCTTCAGGGATAGTCCCAAGGAGACTGCCAACATTTCCCCTCTGTATAGCGACGCTAATACGTTGGCAGAAATAATTTCCAGCTTTCCGTTAGCCGTTTGGACAGCTCCATGCTGATGCTTTGATGAGTGTCCAAATGGGCCCATTGTCTCGACCCCAAACGGCGCAAATTCGTAACCTGTACGAGGTTGGCGTATCAATAAATTACGTTATTAAAATTATAATTATATTCGTACTGCAGCTATATAATAGCATTGTCTTATTAAAAAAATATATGCTATTAATAAACATTAAAATAAATATATATATATATACAAGTACATAAAAGTTTGGTTCATGGAACAAATACTAGGTTAACGACTTGCGTGATCTTTTTTACTTGAAAAAATAAACATTATCTAATAAATGAAATATTTGTTTTATGACATATTGACAATGTCAATTCGATGAAAGTGTTTATCGTAAGATTCAATTAGTTTACAAATGCATTCTGCTTCCAAGAGGAAAGGAAGAAAATGAATTAAAAACTATTCTTAGCTTAATGTATATTATTAGATTCTATACAATGATTTTTAATGAACTAAACTTTTAAAACATATAAATTACTATTAATAAAAAAACTACTTAATAATTCAAAAATACAACTAATACAAAAATAATTACTTTTTCGTTACGTAAATTTATTTCGAGCTTTACCTAATAATGTATTTACAAAATATTATATTTCTTAATCTTGGTCCTATGGTCTAAATGCACAATAACAGGGGGTGTCCACTTTGTGTTGTTCGATCGTGTCTGACACCGAATTATTAAAATCGCGATCAATTGTTTGCTACACATGGCTAAACATTGACCAGTACCACGAAATGTCGTAATGTTATTTCTAAGTTATTTACAGTAGTCAATTAGCGATATCAAAACGACATTTACATTTTTGTGTATAACGGAGTACGTCACTACGATGTCACTATCAGTATCAGTATCATCACGACCGTTTCCCTTTCGGGGTGGTCAGAAACCACGCTTATAAAGAAGCGGATTCACATTTAGCCAACTTTACTATACGCCAATCATGTCAAGTGGCAAGCTTGTCGATGTGTCTAACGATAACTCACGAAATATTACACATTTATTTATTTAAATAGATCGGGAATCGAACCCGGTACCTCCGAGTCTAAATCCACGGACTTAACCGCTAGACCACGGCGGCACTTAGACTATCAGTTATATTAATAATTAATATATTAAATTCCTTTTCTAAATATTTATGAACTAAAATTATGTGGATTCGTAAAATTTAATGAAGAAATAAACGTTTATATATATATATTTATTTATTTATTTTATCATTTCTCGTGGAATAGAGTTTGAGTAACTATAGCAGTTTCGTTTTCGTTCCACACGGGCACTGCTGTCAAAAAAGTTGTGGCTTCTGATCATAAGACCAATGAGGTATCCTTAGCGACTATTGGGACATTTGGCTCCCAAATTCAAATCATTTATTTGTTTAGACACAGTTTAATATGATAAACAACAGATATTGGTTATAAAGGTGCAGTAAAATAATATATTAGGCTAACGTAAGACTAATATATTATTTTACTGCACCTTTATATTTCAGGATTAAAATTATTTGACATCTCAAAATATTTATGCAAGGTATCAAAGGTTTTTTTCTGCGACACACTTTGAAAGAAAGAAAGAAAATACTTTACTTATTGCAACAATTAAAATGGTTACAAAAAAAATGGAGTATCATAATCACGACCGTTTCCCATTCGGGGTGGTCAGAAATCACACTTATAAATAAGCAGATTCACATTTAGCCAACTTTACTATAGGCCAATCATGACAAGTGGCAGTCCAAATCCACAGATTGAACCGCTAGACCACGGAGGACCACAAAAAAAAAATTTAATGTATAAATAAATGTAAGGCTATATATCGAAATTTCTATATATCGAAAAATACATTCATGTGTGGCGATAAATAATTGGTCAGCTCAGCACATGCTACAGCCGAGGCGGCAGCACTGATTTTCAGCTGATGCCCTATGTTGGGTGAGTTACGGGTCGCAGATTTTTTTATACTCTAATATAAGTCTTATTCGACTTGAATAAACGTGATAAATTATCTCACTTATTCGGGTTATTGAGCTACAAAGTCCCAATTATAAAGGTAAACATAAAAAAACAAAATCAAATACTTTATTTCCTTTGGATCGCTTGTAACAACTTGGATTATTTAAATGTATATGTGTATCTTAGGCACAACATAACTGCTTAAAATAATATCGTGGCTTTAAATAAGCCGTGTTAGTTTACATTCTAAATACTTAATAATTATAATTTACAGAAATTACAGATGTCAGATAATTAATAAAATTATAATATAAATTTTGTCACAGTAAAAAAATAAGTGTCATCTTATAATCTGAATAATAATAATGATATGTCAAATAAACATGAATTAATTAGGCATTAATGTTAATTAATATTCGTGGCTATAAAATGCCCGTGTTACCTTACAATCTAAATAAATTTAAATTCGGCATGTAAAAAAATATATAAAAAAGACTATGAAATCTAATCTCTAATCAGGGTTTTAATTTTTTTCAGTAACAGAGAAAAAGTGTCAGGTTCTCATTGTAATTATAAACAACAGAGGTTTCTTAACCAGGCTTCCCTGTAGTTAAATGAATTATAGAGCAAAATTTCGCAATAGTCACAAATGGATGCCCCTAAAGTTATCAATTAATAATTTTAATTGCACTTATTTAAAATTAACAATTACACTATACTTATGTTATATTTTTCGGCCGTGGTAACTATAAATGTACAAGAATGTGTAAAATCTAAATATATCTGTGCTTACTGAATTATCTCTTTTTATTTCACTCCTTGCATTATTTCCTTTAAGACTATAGCTCTGGTCTCAGTGAGGTAGGTGAGGTAGCCTGTTTCAATATTTACATTTTATCTGTTAAATTTATTTTATTTTATTACGATAATAATGTGGAAAGGAGTTCGACTGTCTTGGAGTTAATGGGCTCTCCTATTCCAAAATTGTCCCGCCACGGCTCCCTTAACGATACTATTAAAATAGCTCTAGCCACCATCGAGGTTCCAGCTCTTCTGGAGCCTTTTGCAGTTATCGGAGACGACGGCAAGCAAGGAATATAATACAAGATAGCAAAAGACCCGATGGTATGATGTTAATCCTCTGGGAACGAGGGCGTGCTCTGGTGTGGGACGCTACGTCCGTTGACACCCTCGCCGCGTCGCAATTCAGGGGAGCAGCGCGTAAAGCAGGGGCCGGCGGCGGAAAATGCGGAGTCCGGCAAGCGGCGCACGTATGTAAGTATAAAAGACGCAATTTCTTAGCGATGAATTTAAGTAAGAAAAAAAATTTAAAAAATACCTAATAAAACATAACCTTAATATTGATCGCCTGTAATTTATTTTACCGTTTATTTTTTTTAAATACTAGCTCGACATGTGACCTTTGGCTTACCTGATGGTGATGGTGAGTGGCGTGCAAACTTCATGAATGTTAGCAACTTGGAATCAAACACTCTCATGACTGACGTAAGTCCCTAACACTATGCCGGCTTGACTGGGCATGACGGCAATTCGAGCCCGATCCCGAAACGTGGATACACTTTAATGGGTTTATCGGCACGGACGGTGGATACTTTTCCGCCCCGACAGACTGGGCAAATTACACCTCCGCCTACCACCTATTTTATATATTAAAAAAAATAATAATAATAATAAGGATAGGGATATAAGTCCCGTCCGCGTGGAATGGTGGCAAGAACGCTGGCTGCATTTCGCCACAACATATACTGTATTCTATGTTTAGATTCTGTGACCGTAACAAGTGGCGCTCAATTGTCTCTGTCTACACCGCAAGGAATTTGTCGTAAAAATATGTAGGAATAACTGCCTCCGTGGTCTAGCTAAGTCCGTTGATTTAGACTCGGAGGTACCGGGTTCGATTCGTGGTCGGGACACAAAAATGTTTATTAATAAATTACATTAAATTCATATTTAAATTATTTGTGATATTTCTCGAGTTTAGTACGCTGGAGACATCGACGAGCTTGCCACTTGTCATGATTGGCCGGCAGTAAAGCTTCTTCTCGGCTTCTTTATAAGCGTGGTTTCTGACTACCCTGAAACGGTTGTGATGATACATTACTTTTTTTATATGTAGGTGGATGATGATGATGAAGTAAAAGCTAGTTTGTGAATTCAACTGTGAAAACTATTGGAGATCTGTTGAAATCATAACATTTGTATATTATTGATCGACCGACATGAATAATGGATGCCACACTTGAAGCGGTGACGAGTCTGTCATTTTAACTTAAAGACCATGCACACAATGCGACATTGTCGTTGCGACAAACGTTTAAAACAGCAACTTTCGTGTAAGTAAAACACTTTTTTGATTTATATATGTAATTGTGTCTGTCTTAGCTTAAAGTGTGACAATGTCTATATACAGCAGCTATTATCTTAATTGACATTTATATTTTTATAATTGTGTCTGTCTAAGCTTATAGTGTGACAATGCCTATTTACAGCAGCTATTATCTTAACTGACATTTATATTTTTATAATTGTGTCTGTCTAAGCTTATAGTGTGACAATGCCTATATACAGCAGCTATTATCTTAACTGACATTTATATTTTTATAATTGTGTCTGTCTAAGCTTATAGTGTGACAATGCCTATATACAGCAGCTATTATCTTAACTGACATTTATATTTTTATAATTGTGTCTGTCTAAGCTTATAGTGTTACAATGCCTATATACAGCAGCTATTATCTTAACTGACATTTATATTTTTATAATTGTGTCTGTCTAAGCTTATAGTGTGACAATGCCTATATACAGCAGCTATTATCTTAACTGACATTTATATTTTTATAATTGTGTCTGTCTAAGCTTATAGTGTGACAATGCCTATATACAGCAGCTATTATCTTAACTGACATTTATATTTTTATAATTGTGTCTGTCTAAGCTTATAGTGTGACAATGCGTTAATCTGAATTTATAATTTTGTTATTTTTATTATTTGATTGTTTCTCTTCCCAAATGATGGTTATCACACCAATAAGTACTATAAAATGATATCGTTTTATATCAATATTGTAAAAAAATACTTGTAAAAGTGCAGAATACATCTCTTTTTGTCCTATGCCTACTTGCAAAATAAACGAATTGAATTGAACAGAGTGGATTTTTGAGACGACTGTAAGCGTTATAGTTACAGAAAAACGTTAAAAAGAGACCATCTATAACTTTTTGAGATATTCTGAACTGCATTCATAGATTTTGGATAAAAAGTACAGTCAGCAAAAAAAAAGTTAATTATACAGTAAAACTTTTTTTGATGCCAATCGATCCCGTTTCTTACTGTCATCGAAAGACCCTTTGAGGGCAGCTGAAGTTTGATTACAGACACTTCGGTAGGTAAGTCACAAGACCGGGTATAAATGCCGGCACCTTATGCACGGAGCAGTACTCAGCACTAGAAGCCCAAAATGTATTATGTCATTTGCAAAATATTACAAGAATATTAACTCTTTACAGAATTTGACATTAACGAGTCCGTTAGATAATGGAATACTTTATATAACGGTTTCGCTAAAAGAAACAGAATCTAACTGCAGGCTTTAATACTTAGAGCTAACACTGTGAACAAATCCCTTAAGTCTGCTATTTTAAAATAGTAAAGTATTTAATTGAAGTGAGTTTAGTTTGGACAGGGACATGAAATAATAACAAAGTTTCCTTTGACATGCGCCATTTTATTTAACTTTCTAAGTTGACTTAATCTGCGGATCGGGCCACATTATATTGTATACAATTACCCAAAATAATATTGTATAAAATTACTATCCATCCACACCAGTGTCGGTGTGGAGAGCCCGTGGAACATCTCGGACACCATGGGCTTTCTTGCGCTAGAAGTGCTGGCCACATTCCTCTTCACGCTGCTTTGAACGACATCATTCGAAGGGCTTTTGTCACTGCTGGAGTACCCGCGAACCTAGAACCCTCTGGAATTGCGCGGAGCGATGGCAAAAGACCCGACGGCATGACCGTTGGGCCGTGGAAACTTGGCAGGTCCCTGGTGTGGGATGCGACATGTGTAGACACATTAGCCCCATCACACATCCAGGCGACCTCGTCAAGCGCGGGAAGTGCGGCGGTTTCTGCTGAGAACCTCAAGCTGCGCAAATACGCCAACCTCAGTACAGGTTACGAATTTGCGCCGTTTGGGGTCGAGACGATGGGCCCATGGCCAAGGAGTTTTCCAAACGGCTAACGGAAAAGTCTGGAGACAGGAAAGCTGGCAATTATTTCTGCCAACGTATTAGCTTAGCTATACAAAGTGGAAATGTTGCCAGTCTTCTTGGGACTATCACTGAAGGGTCGTCTCTAGAGGACATTTTTACTTATAGTTTATTTTTTATTAGGTTTAGTTTATATTTATTTTAGTTTTAACTTTTAAGTAGTTTTAATTTATATTGTAATTATTTTGCACTGTTTGTATATTACTTCAATAAAATTATTAACGAATATTACGAGTATATAGTAATCAGTTAAAATGGCTCAATATCCGCTTTCAAAGATCTACCCTCGTGTCTCTATATGGTATTCTCAACAACCCTCATGCATACCTTAAATCCTGTTTAGAATACATGTTTGATACTCACGACATTCCATTGCGTTCATCACATAACAACCAACTTAAAATCTCATCCCACTCTTCTAGCAGATATTCAGATTCGTATCCACGTAGGCCACATCTTATCAGACATACCACAGTGTTTGAGACGATAGTTTTCAACCAATGCGTTCTTCCAGTATTGTCGTACGGAGCAGAGATATGGACACTGACAGTGGGTCTGGTCCACAAGTTAAAGGTCGCTCAGCGAGCAATGGAGAGGCGGTATTTCTTTAATGGATAAACGTTGACATCCGACAGAGAACCAAAGTTACCGATATAGCCTTCAAAATTAGTAAGCTGAAGTGGTAATAGGCCGGACACGTCTGTCGCAGAACCGTTGGAGTAGACGGGTTCCAGAGTGGAGACCACGTACGGCAAGACGCAGAGTGGGGCGACCCTCGCCAGATAAACGGATTACCTGAAAAATGCCGTGGTTACACTTTTTGGTAACCGGCACAAACGGTGGATACTTCCCCGCCCCGGCAGACTGGGGATATTGTTACCATCAGTCCGCCTACCACCTATCTTAGGCTGACTGCTGCAGTAAGGTTTGGCAATTTAGGTGAGGACTTCTGTTTTAACGAGATACAATAACTTGCTTTCAGATTATTTAAAAGAAAATATTTATTGTAGGGATGTTCTTTTGCTAATAGTTCTAAGTGACTGGTCCTTAAACATAAGTAGATTGTTCGGGTAATAAAACTTAGAGCAATTTGACATCCAACTTTGTCGGTTTGATTCCGACTTAAGTTCAGGATTAAGGAAATGTCTTTGCCAAATGCAATTTACGACTTTGCCGCCCGTAAAATTTACTTTAGCTTCAATTATTTGACACGTAGTAAGTTCTTAAGAGTCTAAGAATAACACTAGCTAAGGGTTATCACATCACAGCACGACCCACGGGCGATATCTAAGTCTCCGAGCTTTGAGAGGTAGCCAAGTAGAGGAATCACGGCGCATTATGACGGCAGAACTGGACGATATCCTTCACAAAATATATTTGTGAGGTATCCAAAATCTTGGCCAAATTAATGCCAACAAGACCCAGAACATGCGCGCTGACGGCCAAGAAGTCCCCCTTCTCTCTTCCCACCACTCTTCAGGGCACCACGCTGGATCTACAGCCCAGCTTCTCGGGGTGGAAATACGCTCAGACCTTAACCACCGGAACTACATTGAGAGCAACACCAAAACAGCGTCAAGAAAGCTCGGAGTACTGAATAAGATGAAGCGGTTTTTCAGACTGTTACTGTACAAAGCACAGATCAGATCATGCGTGGAATACTGTTCACTTGCGCGACGCTTTGGGCATAGATTAAAAGTGAACGTCAAACACAACCATCACCGGCAATGCACTGTCTTAGAATAATTAATTCTGAGAAGATTTTCCTAACTTTATTTTAATACCGTTTTGCCTATTACCTCATTTTGTTATATATTTAATGTCTTTGTGAATCACATAATTACACTTGAAATTTTAGCTGCTGTAAATAGGCATTGTCATCTTACAACTAAGTAACTTTTGTCATTCCTATCATTATAATATCATTGCATTTCAATTACAAGATAAGTAAACATCAAAAGAACGACAAAAGTGGCCCTGTGATTACACACAGACGGACTTTTAGCTTCAAACGGCAACCTAAATTACTACCCGCGGCTAAATTCTATCACCAATTTAATTTTTGACCTTATAATAAAGGACCGTTCGACCCTAATTCAAATTAAAACATGACTATTTGACCCTATTAATTTTTCATTACAGCCCTTAGAACACAGAGTCCTAGATCTCCACTGCTGAAGATGAGCCTTTCAGAACATATTTCTGGAGAATTTTGCCTGGACAGACGGCCAACTTATTAACGTTGCACTAGAAGCAACGTTACATGAAAATTATTGCTTCAGCTAACAGAAGTCTGTGGTAAAGCATAAAATGTAAAACATATCTTATAGGATTCTTTCAGGAGTCAAGGCGAAAGGGTACCTGGTCTACGATTGAATCTTTCCGAATTAAAGGGTGCCTTTAATTCGGTGCTAGCTGACCCTTGTTCCCAATCGTTTAGGTTAGTATTTATTTATTTATTAAGGAAAACTATTGATATTTACTACACAAGTATAGAGGAACAAAAATAGAAACAGAAAGTAATTTACAAGTTTTCACTACAAACTATCACTTCATGCAACTAATAACTGTACTATAACAAAACTATTATCGTTTAAAGAACCTTAAGTTAAACGCGTTTCTCTCCACTATCACCTTGTCATGAAATATATCAACATCAGTTTCATCAATTAATGTATTAAGAGTATTAAAAAAAAGCTCTAATTAAAAATGTATTCTGTCTGTAGTTAGTGCCTCGCCATTGGTATGAGAAAGGTGAGCCAATTGGTACTGGTCCGCACCGGTATATTTATCGCCAGCCAGAATAGCAATAGATTTAACTTTTTATTTCATTTTGGGTAAAATCCGGTAATATATATTTTTAAATAAAGTCACCGGTATTATGTTATGTAATTCTATGACAAAAAACTGCCTCCGTGGTCTTGCGGTCCGTGGATTTAGACTCGGAGGCACCGGGTTCGATTCCTGGTCGGGACACAATAATATTTATTAATTTAAATTAATATAATTTAATTAATATTTAATTTATTTGTGATATTTCTCCAGTTTTGTACGCTAGAGACATCGACGAGCTTGCCACTTGCCATGATTGACCTATAGTAAAGTTTGCTAAATGTGAATTCGTTTCTATATAAGCGTGGTTTCTGACCATCCCGGAAGAGAAACGGTCGTGATGATAATGATACTATAATATTGTTTTTCTCGTCAAAATCTTTATCCGGGTCAAAATATCAACTTTAAACAGGAAACTCAGTCGTTCCTTTACAAGTAAAGCAAAAATGTAGTGGTAATTTGTCGCTCGACTGGTCTCGGGTGTTTACTGTTCCCAGGACGAGCCCAAATTGGGTAACGCATTTCTACGTACACAAGTACTCAAATGCAGAGATCAAACGCCGCAAACAGACGTCCTACCCACCAACTATTTAATTATATTCTCGCGGCTTTTTTGTAGGCGGAAATACATTTTTAATCATAGATAATCTATGGTTCTATCATCATCAAAGTCAAAGTTATTGGGCTCTTTTATCACATTTTGTCTTCAATCTCTGTTATATTGTACCTCTGGAAGACCCTGAATCCCGTAACGCAGGTGTTTTTTTATAAAACATATTACTCGGGATTCAGAGCGCCATAAAATGCATGTTATGTTCTTTTATTTTGAATAAATTTATTATTTTTATTATTACATTTAGGGATAGCTATTTTAATATTCAAAAAAGACCACAATATCAAGTCGACTAAATATTATGATCTGACAGAAGAAAAGATCAGGCACGGGTTCAAGACTCAGCTTTACGGATGTTGGTGCGAGAGGGGTTCCAGCAAATGCATCACTTACTGAAAGAATTGGGCTTAAGCAGGTCTGCCGTCAATACATTTATGGAACGAGCTTCCAAGACGGCATAATCATACATAAGTATTTGGTTGGGTAGGGAGAGAAGTAGAATGGTGGTAATATAATAATCGCGCAATAAAAAAAAAAAAGGCCTCCTTTTCTTAAACCAGCCTATTGTCGGTCGCAAGCCCGAGACACCATTCTTCTCATCTCTTCCTCATTTAAAACTTACTACCGTGGTTTACATTAATGTAAATAATTTTTATATTGAATTACAATATACTTCTTTGAGTCGCGCAGTCAGGTAAAAAGGAAGCGATATTGAAAGTTCGAAAGTCATATTTTCCTTGCAAATGGTATTTCCCTTGTTGTACGAGTATGAATGCAGGCACCGGATATTAAACGTGTCGGTGGCGCCACGAGATCACTACTGGTTCACCTATTCGCTATTTTTACCCCACTGCGCGACGCAATAACGGGTTATGTTTTTATCAGCATGTATATATGTATGTATGTTGGTTCCTTTGTGGCACACTGAAGACCAAACGCGTTAGCCGATTTTTATGATTATCACGTCAATAGATTCGTCTTCATCAAGCGAGTGTCACTGAAGATATGACGGTAATCAAATTTCATTAAGGCGTCAACCAGACGCAATATTGTGGAAAATAATAAAAATTAAAGTCGACGAACTATATTGAGTCGGGTATCATCGAATAGAGTATCATCACGACCGTTTCCCTTTCGGGGTGGTCAAAAACCACGCTTATAGAAGCGGATTCACATTTAGCCAACTTTACTATAGGCCAATCATGACGCGTACCAAACTCGAAAAATATCACAAATAAATTAAATATGAATATTAAATGCTGTTCGCCCATCCTTTCAACATGCCCGAACCATCGGAACATGCCTTTACTTATTTTTGTCTCTATGCTTTCTTTTATATCTACCCTTTTGTATTTCGTCATTACGCATGCGGTCCGTCAAAGTTACTCCGCACATCCGACGCAACGACCTAATTTCTACTGCATTAACTCTACTTTCATGCGTATTCTGATATATCCGCGTCTCGCTTCCATACATAAGTGTTGGCACCAGCATGCGCATTGTGTATGGCGAGTCAAGCTTTGTCAATGACATTTAGACTGGCGATCAGTGACCCCAGGGCACCGTTAACACTGTTTCCCGCATTCACTCTTCTTTCAACATCCCTATCATGTTTCCCATCCGCAGTGAAAACACTGCCCAGATCTATAATTTAATTTACTTGTTCTAGAGTTTCATCATCAATCTTTATCGTCACGGTTGTCATCCTTCTTCTTTCAAACACTAGTAACTTGGTTTTTCTCGCATTCAAACGGAGTCCTTTTTCTGTACATCCCTCTTTTATTTCTGTGACTAGTGATTGCAGTTGTTGTTCGGACGATGCCATAAGAACAGCATCATCTGCATAAAACAGGGAGTTCCCCACTAGATCACTCATCTTTATCCCACAGTCACTCTCCCTCACTCACTCTGCCTCACTCACTCTCCCTCACTCACTCTCCCTCACTCACTCTCCCTCACTCACTCTCCCTCACTCACTCTCCCTCACTCACTCTCCCTCACTCTTTTAGATATATTTATTGCTCTTATATATAGCTGTAAATGTGTTTTTACTGCACTGAGCACAACACGTTTACTTGATGGTAAGCGAGGTCCAATAATAGGAGCAACTGACGCCAGCTACTAACGGCTGACATCAATGTAAGGTACTTCCTGAACTTATAAAAGGTAAAATCTAAAGTTATTCATAAGATACCTTTAGAACAGAGAGTTCTAGACCTCCTGCTGGAAATTCACCTTTCAGAACAAATTTCTGGAGATTATGCATGCTGACCGCACTTTAATAATATAATCCCGCTGCTAAACACAGGTCTCTGCCAAATCTTGAATCCAAATGACAATTTTATTCCGATAGCTGGGTTGTGCCGGTTGGAGAGAAAATATAATTTACCATAGAGCAAGGACCAGGATATCTACATCATTTTAACTTCAATCTGCATTTAACGTAAAAATATCCTTTTGGTATATTCATTCATTCATTACAGCACGTTAAGCCGAATAGTAGCCGCGCAATATCAACTTGTGCAATCGTTAATAAATTGTCAATAAAAATGGCATTAGACACTCGCCAACCCGTCTGGCCAGAGCGTGGCGAGTGTAGGTTAAATTCTCCTTAAATGTATTCTGGAAGGGCCATCTCCAACAATGGAGGTCTAGGACTATGTTTTAGGGGCTATGATGATGAGGGTAATTATTTTTTAATTTCAAAAATATAACAAATTACTTTAAATTAAATATGCTTTTTCTTTGGAAAATTCGTTTACTTGTTAAAACTATCACTTCCATGTCATTTTTTAAATGATTATCTGATTTAAGATTTGTAAACGTTAATCAAGGTATGGAGTTATATAGTTGTAAGGACCAGAGCATTCTCGTCATACATGTAAGTCAATCAATCAAAAATCAAAATCAAAATAATTTATTTCCGTATGGTTAGCACGTAACACTTGGATATTGTCAATACATACAAGCCAATAAATAAAAAATAATAATAAAAACAAATAAAAAATATTACCATTGACCATGGCTGGACCGAACCTAACATCAATACAATAATTATAACTAAAACATTGTTGCCATAAACGAGGAATTTGTTTTTACTTACAGCTAGATACTTAATATTAAATTCGTGGCTGTAAAAAGGCCATGTCAGCTTACAATCTAATAATAATTATGTCCATAAATATAAATATAAATGGAAAGTTATACAGGTTTTTATATATCGAACTAAATATTATAAGAATATGTTTCATTTTATATATATACATTTTATGTACCAATTAGGTACATATATATGACTTCTAAAATAAAATAATACATTTTATTAATACCATTTTAAAAATATAAAAATAATGTATATAACATTATGCTTAGAAACAAAATAAATACTTGTTAAATAAATTATAAGTTATTGTTGGTTTGAAATGTGCGGAAATCTATAGTTCTGAATACATTGGTCATGAAACATGTCTATATCATTATTGGCACTGCAGAGACTACTGTAGGTGTTGCACATTCGGGATGTCGACAAATGTCAACCTACATTAGTTCTTGAGAGAATACATTCTGTTAAAAATGTGTTACCATTAAATTATTAGAGTTGTACTAGGTCCTAGGTTCTTCGAGTTGGCATTATTAACTCCGAAAAATATTCTATGTTATATAATATACGTAATATTCTTGTTCCATAATTTTTCCGTTTTCCAGTAAAAGCCGACGTTGATGATATATTTATAGGCCGACATCAGGCGGCGTCCATAATGGATTTTAGGGATACATTGTTGATTAGCACACGCTCCCCTCGACCAACTACGATATATTCCACTCCAATTCTTTGTTAAAATAAATAAACGCGCGGTTGTGGCTCGGTTGTAGGCGAGGTCGGTTCAAACCTAGAAATTTCTAAAATGCCCATCTCCAACAGGTCTCCAGGAGGTCTAGGACTGTGTTCTAGGACGTGTTATAGGGGCTGTGATGAATGTAAAAAAAAAGGTTTTAATAATACTTACTGTAATTTTAAGCTATAGCTTTAAATTTAAATTATTTTTGTTGTTATTATTTTAAACCAATTACAATCGCTTGGCAAATATTAAACAAAAAATAAATTTAAAATTAGTAAGTGATCCAAAAAAGTTGCTCAAACTATTTGTATACATAATTTCTGATGTGTTCTACCGCTAAAAATACCACACTGGTATTACTGCGGCAAAAACGTCGATGGAGAATTCATCTCACACCTCCGATTCGCGGATGACATAGTCATTATGGCCAGCTCGCTCACGGATATAAGCGGAATGCTTCCCAGCCGGTTGGTCTCGGAAAGAATAAGACGAAAATCATGTTCAATGATGTCAAGCCGAGACCTATCTGCGTGGGATACTACTCTCAAAGTTGTGAAAAATTACATCTACCTCGGACAGACTATCCAATTAGGCATTAACTTCAGCAAAGAATTCTCTTGCTTGAATTTCTTGCAAAGAAACTTCCGATAGACGCATTTAGCTAGGAAAGACGGCATTCGGGAAACTCCGGCACATTCTCTTATCGTCCATACCATAATATTTGAAGACGTAGGTCTTAAACCAGTGTGTCATTCCGGTAATGTCGTACGGAGCAGAGACGTGGACACTGACATTGGATCTGGTTTATGAAGTCAGGTTGCTCAGCGAGCTATGCTTTGTATTTCGCTGATGGATGGAATTCGAAACGTTTATATTCACCAGAGAACGAAAGTTTTGTCAGTAGCTTTTAAAATTAGCAAGCTGAAGTGCACTGGGTCGGACACATCTGTCGCAGAACCGAAGTAAGACCTAGATACTACAAGTGAAGACCACGTTCAGGAAGACGAAGAGTGGGACCTAAAGAAAGTCGCTGGTGGGGGTTGGATGAGGGTGGCAAGAGATTGCGTTAAGTGACTAGGCCTACATGGAGATACAGGACCAGAATGGTGGATCGTGAGCATCATATTGTGCAATAAAAAGAGAAGGTCTCTCCATTCTTTTTCTCTCTCTTTCTCACACACGATGCACCCGGCACGGTGAATCCATGGAATACTAATAAATTTGACAATGTTGACGTATTTTGTAATTTAGTTAGAAGCGTAGTGTAGTCGGCATGTTTATAAATAATTGATGCGGAAAGAATCAAGTGTAGTGATGTTTTTATTATTCAACCCGCATTACTTGGCTACAAACGATTCTCCATCAATTGACGGACTAGGGGGGTGTTTTATGACTCCTTTTGATTGGCTTTAGGCCATACTTATATAAGAACGCTGCCGTTCGTTCTCGCGCATACTATACAATGTGAAATAAAATTATATTATCCCTGTTACAGCCTTCAGAATAAGTCGTCGTCCTAGATTTCCAAGGTGTGGCGAGACTAGATTAATATGAACTAAAACAGTTTACTGAGAGCAGTATTTCTGGATTGTGCCACTGCCGGGCTCTAATTAAATAAACGTCCACAAAATGGGTCATGCAGTAGATTGAACTCGGCTATTGAGACTACACAAAAACCTGCTAAGTTAACTTTTATTTTTTTCACATAATTGACAACTAACATCACCGCCATACGTTGGTAGTGTAGCGATAGGCTTGTAAAGTATCATCACGACCGTTTCATCATCATCAGTATCATCATGATTACGGTCGATGTCTCTAACATACCAAACTCGAGAAATATCAGTAATAAATTCAATAAATTACTGTAATCCGACAAGAATCTAACTTGGTATTATATTTTAGTTACAAATTTTTACACAATCGATTTATTGTATTTTAATTATAATTTATTTAATTTACTATTTTTTTTATTTTTTTTACAAAAAAAAATATTTGTTTCAAAATTTGCGACTTAGGACAGATCCGGTTTTGGTCTGGTCCCTCGATATATAGGTGGTAGAATTGCAGAAGCATTTTGTTGAGCTGACACAATTACCGCCCGACCACAGTTTAATAAAATGCAAATGATTTCAATGGAAGACACTCCAAATTGTTTATTCAATCTGTTCAAGATAAAATTAAATAGTTTTTCAAGCCACGACTATAATAATATTTTAGTAATGGAATTTTTTACGGAGCTGAGATCTTGGAGCTTGGACTTTCGCTAGCATATTATCGTTTGTGAGAAGTCAAACGAAAAAAAAAGTGTTTTTATTTTTTTATTACTAGCACGACATGTGACCTTGTGTCCACCTGATGGTAACTGGCGCGCCATGTCCATGAATACTAGGTTTATCGGTGCGAACGGTGGATACTACCCAGCCCCGGCAGACTGGGTAAATTACCACCATCAGTCCGGCAACCACCTACATACATATATGTTGTTCTCGTTTAAAGTATGTGCCACTTAAAGTGATACCAAATGCCAATTTTAACTTTCAAGGACAACTAATATTGTAATCTAGCAATGGTGATATTTAAATAAAAGTTAGTTTAGTTTAGTTTAGTTTAGTTTTAACACCATACATTCCTACCGGAACTCGGTTAAGTCATACTCGTAATTTTCAATATATATATATATATATTGCACATTTATCACTATAGATAGGTACATGACAAGTAACAGAACTGGAGGTTTAAGCATTTACAAAAAACACTTAAATAAATAGATTTATTGCGGCTGTAAAGAGGCTTTGTCAATAACTTATAGGTACCTAATAAATAAATGATTAAAAATATGTCAATTAACTTAACTAAATATTACTAATTATTACTAATTATTGTAGCAGCTGTAAAGAGGCCTTGTCAATAATTTTAAAGTACCTAATAAATAATTTTTAAAAATATGTCAATGTACTTAACTAAATAATACTAATCATTAAGAGTAATAATAAATTTGTCAATTAAATTAAATTAAAAATAGTTATAATATAATAAATTATGCGAATATGTCCAATCTTTATGTCATAATTTGATTAGTATATGTCACTGATATATACACTATCCTATGTCATCATCCCTTAGCGCTTCATCTACAGTGTAATAAGCTTTTTTTATTAATACAGTTTTAATTTTTTTCTTGAAGTCATTATGTTCTAGGCATTTCATTTCTTTTTCCAGATTATTATACAGTTTCACACAGTTACAGATGAAACTTTTGGAAAACTTACTCAATCTGTGTTTAGGAACAGCTAACGATTCTTTTTGTCGTGAGGTACTTCTCATGGCTCTAATGTGATATAAATCTATGTTTTCCCTAATATACACCAAACATTGCATTACGTATGTGCTCGCCAAAGTCAAAATATTTAATTCCTTAAAGGCTTCTCTGCAAGTGTCTCTTGGTCTTATTCCGGCTATAAAACGGACTGCTCTTTTTTGAAGAATGAATATTCGGTTTGCTTCAGCAGCTGTCCCCCACACCAATAGTCCATATGCCATGATGCTGTGAAAATAGGCATGGTATACAGATTTTGCTGCTTCAGCCCCGGAATATTCATTAATCTTCTTAACAGCGTAACATGCAGGGCTTAATATCTTTGCGATCTTATTAATATGCTGTTGCCACATTAGTTTCATATCCAACTCAATTCCCAAAAATACACTGCTTTGTACTAAATTTAGTGATTTTAACATAATATAGTCCTTAAGTTCCTGGGATTCTTGTCTGTTACTATGGGTATCTAGGGAAAAGTTGAGTAGTTTAGTCTTATTAAGATTTATTAACAGATTGTTATGACCAAACCATGTTTACACCACTAGAAACAAGACTTATATTAAGTTAACATAAAAAATGGCCGACTGCTTCATATACATATTTCCCCTCTCTGATGTGGTAGGCAAGCGTTAGAGATATGCAGTAGGATTAAGTTTGTCCTCCTGTAACTCCCACGCGAGGTCAGCCTGAAGGGATCGATCCGGAGGTTGCCATGGTTACACTTGCATGCACAGACACCCGACTATGCGACGACGACCTTGCGTTATTATTATTATAACATAGGTACTTTACTGCCTCCGTGGTGTAGCGGTTAAGTCCGTGGATTTAGACTCGGAGGTATTCGATTCCTGGTCCGGACACAAATATATTTATTAATATAAATAAATACGTTTAATTAATATTTATCTGCAACAAATAAAGTGTGTTAGATGTGTTTCTTACTTGGTAAAATATATAAATTGAAGCTATAAAATTTTATTGCCAAATATTTCGCCTCTCTTTGGAGCGGCGTGATCAGTGACAGTAACTGAAGGTCTTTGTCATAAATTTTGAAAAAGTAATTTTATTTCTTTTAGCAATGGTAAATGCAATGCACTATATGGTTTTGTATTTATTTTTTAGAAAAATCATCATCACCTCGCGCATCATGGAAAACATCATCAGCATGTCCATTGTTGGTTCAATATTAATAAATTTACAAAACAAGTTAGACAAAACCTAATGTATTACATTCAATATTTTAATTAATATTTAATTTATTTGTGATATTCTCGAGTTTCGTAAGCTGGAGATATCGGCCCATGGTAAAGTTGGCTAAATGTGAATCCGCTTCTTTATAATCGTGGTTTCTGAGCACCCCAAAAGGAAAACGGACGTGATGATACTTTTACTTTACCAATGTAAGACAATGGTGAGTAATTTCACTATGGAATAAGCAACCGGTTGACTCTTGCTATTTGAGGCTCCTGAGGCAATTTTGAAACTTTTTTGAAAGGGGGGTCTAAATGTAAAAAAAAAAGTTTAGCAACCGAGTGGAAAGGCTTATAGAACGAGTACTCACAATAAAAAAAAAAAGGTTTTATTGGTCGGTTCCGAGAACATGTATAAAAAAACGTCATCCGACATTTTAGCTTACTCCGTCCGGCCGACAAGCTTGTCACTTACTCCGTCCGGCCGACAAGCTTGTCACTTACTCCGTCCGGCCGACAAGCTTGTCACTTACTCCGTCCGGCCGACAAGCTTGTCACTTACTCCGTCCGGCCGACAAGCTTGTCACTTACTCCGTCCGGCCGACAAGCTTGTCACTTACTCCGTCCGGCCGACAAGCTTGTCACTTACTCCGTCCGGCCGACAAGCTTGTCACTTACTCCGTCCGGCCGACAAGCTTGTCACTTACTCCGTCCGGCCGACAAGCTTGTCACTTACTCCGTCCGGCCGACAAGCTTGTCACTTACTCCGTCCGGCCGACAAGCTTGTCACTTACTCCGTCCGGCCGACAAGCTTGTCACTTACTCCGTCCGGCCGACCAGCTTGTCACTTACTCCGTCCGGCCGACAAGCTTGTCACTTACTCCGTCCGGCCGACAAGCTTGTCACTTACTCCGTCCGGCCGACAAGCTTGTCACTTACTCCGTCCGGCCGACAAGCTTGTCACTTACTCCGTCCGGCCGACAAGCTTGTCACTTACTCCGTCCGGCCGACAAGCTTGTCACTTACTCCGTCCGGCCGACAAGCTTGTCACTTACTCCGTCCGGCCGACAAGCTTGTCACTTACTCCGTCCGGCCGACAAGCTTGTCACTTACTCCGTCCGGCCGACAAGCTTGTCACTTACTCCGTCCGGCCGACAAGCTTGTCACTTACTCCGTCCGGCCGACAAGCTTGTCACTTACTCCGTCCGGCCGACAAGCTTGTCACTTACTCCGTCCGGCCGACAAGCTTGTCACTTACTCCGTCCGGCCGACAAGCTTGTCACTTACTCCGTCCGGCCGACCAGCTTGTCACTTACTCCGTCCGGCCGACCAGCTTGTCACTTACTCCGTCCGGCCGACAAGCTTGTCACTTACTCCGTCCGGCCGACAAGCTTGTCACTTACTCCGTCCGGCCGACAAGCTTGTCACTTACTCCGTCCGGCCGACAAGCTTGTCACTTACTCCGTCCGGCCGACAAGCTTGTCACTTACTCCGTCCGGCCGACAAGCTTGTCACTTACTCCGTCCGGCCGACAAGCTTGTCACTTACTCCGTCCGGCCGACAAGCTTGTCACTTACTCCGTCCGGCCGACAAGCTTGTCACTTACTCCGTCCGGCCGACAAGCTTGTCACTTACTCCGTCCGGCCGACAAGCTTGTCACTTACTCCGTCCGGCCGACAAGCTTGTCACTTACTCCGTCCGGCCGACAAGCTTGTCACTTACTCCGTCCGGCCGACAAGCTTGTCACTTACTCCGTCCGGCCGACAAGCTTGTCACTTACTCCGTCCGGCCGACAAGCTTGTCACTTACTCCGTCCGGCCGACAAGCTTGTCACTTGTCATGATAGACCTATACTAAAGTTAAATGTGAATCCGCTTCTTTACTAAGCGTGGTTTCTTACCACCCCGATATATTACTTAATAACTTGTTTGGAAAGGATTCAAAGTAGATTCATTAAGTATTTAAACTACAAAACCAAAACACACTATCAAGATTACAAGCAAAATTGTCATCATTACAATATTAATACACTGAAGGACCGAAGAGCTCTGCTTGATATGATGTTTCTGCACGATGTGGTTGGAGGTCGGCTGGACTGCGAGGAGTTAGTTAGTGGTATTGGGTACAGAGCATCGAAACGTCGTACCCGCTCCACAGATCTTTTGCTCGTACCATGGCATCGCACTAATTATGGGAAAAACTCATCTCTAACCCGAATTGCATACACATATAACAAAATCTTTTCTGATATTGATCTCTTTGTTGGTTCAAAGAGATCGTTTAAACATTCGGTCGCCTTATCGCTGCGTTTACAATAGTTCGTCATAAAATAAATAAATAGTGATATAATTTATATTTATACTAAATTTAAGTATGTCTATTCGTCACTTTCTTTTTGCTTTGCTTTGAGTTTATTATCTGGTTATGTATTTGTTGATAAAGGTCATTTTTCTGTTTTTTTTTGTTACATTCATTCATCTTTTGTGGAAATCCATAATTGGCTGTACTCATAATCACTACTTTAAAAAAATATATGTATTTAAAGCTGTTGATTTTCCGAATAAATAAATAAATAAATAAATACCTATTAGTAGTATTCATCGATATCTCGTGTCGGTTTGCTGACCAAGAATCGAACGCGACAGCTCTATAGCTAGTGATATTTTACCTTTTAAATGTTAAATAATGTTCTACATTTATTTTCAAAAGTGCCTCCGTGGTCTAGCGGTTAAATCCGTGGATTTAGACTCGGAGGTACCGGGTTCGATTCCTGATCGGGACACAATAATATTTATTAATTTAAATTAATAATATTTACTTTATTTGTGATATTTCTCGAGTTTGATACGCTGGAGACATGGACGAGCTTGCCACTTGTCATGATTGGCCTATAGTAAAGTTGGCTAAATGTGAATAAGCGTGGTTTCTGACAACCCCGGAAGGGAAACGGTCGTGATGATACTTTACTTTACTATTTTCATTTTCTGTAGAAAAATATATTTTCCATCTACAAACAGAAATACCGTATTTTACAAAGGTCTTAATTAAAATATTTTTCTAAAAAACAATGTTATGTTCTATTATGAAAATAATAATGAACAGGAATGTAGAATATTATTTACAATGTTTAGAAATAAAGTATTTTTTTGAAAGGGAAACGTTCGTGATGATACTTTACTTTAAAGGATTACTTACAGCTAGATGAGATATATATTTGTATATTTGTATATTTCACCTATATAACAATCGTTATATTTTGGTATGTCAGTTAACAAATTTTAAAATAATAACAATAATGCTATTAACACCATGCATCGTAGACAAAGGAGCATAGGAACACAATACAGTAGAAGGCATAAGACCACAAAACTATACAACTATTTAAACGAATTTTCCGTCAAAGGCATGTCAATAAATTCTGACAGGTTATAAAAAGCATTATTTTGAAAAAAGAGTTTCAATTTTGTTTTAAATTCATTTGGTTGTAGTCTAGTTATAATCTCAGGTAGTTTATTGTATAATGTAATTTTCAACGGCAAACCTTGTTTAAACGTTTTTCTCAACCTGGTTTGCCTTATATAGATTTCATTCTTGTTTCTTAGGTTATACTTAGTTAAATATACAGTACATATGGGTAGTGTATGGCATATAGTGGTGGTGCTCGCTATAGTGTTAACTTAACACGAATCCTTAAAGAATAATTTACCTAAACTAAGAACCATAAACTCCATAACATTAAAAAACTAAAAATATAAAATCTAAAAACAATATAAATACTTCTCCTGTTCCAAAAGTGCGGGTAGATTTACGATACTACTAAAAGTGCTCAAGAAGAATAATTTACCTAAACTAAGAACCATAAACTCCATAACATTAAAAAACTAAAAATATAAAATCTAAAAACAATATAAATACTTCTCCTGTTCCAAAAGTGCGGGTAGATTTACGATACTACTAAAAGTGCTCAAGCCACCATCGAGGTTCCAGCTCTTCTAGAGCCTGTTGGAGTTATCCGAGATGATAATAAGAGACCCGATGGTATGACGTTGGTCCCCTGGGAACGAGGACGTGCTCTGGTGGGGGTGTAATTTGAGAAATGTAGGTAGTCTATCAACTTACTAGGAAATAAAATTACGGACATTTTAGATATGTTTTTACTTTCAAAAGCTTAGGCAAATAAATATATCACAAATATTTATAATTTGTTTACTCTATAAAGAGAAGAAAAGAAAAAGAGAGAAGACAATTTTTTAAGCATTCCATGGATTCACCGTGTGGGTGCCGGGTCCATTGTGTGTGGGTAAGAGATGAGAAGAATGGTGTCTCGGGCTTGCGACCGACAATAGGCTGGTTTAAGAAAAGGACGCCTCCTTTTTTTTTTATTGTGCGATAATACGCTCACCATCCACCATTCTACTTCTCTCCCTACCCAACCAAATATATATCTGCAAAATGTCCGTAATTTTATTCCCTAGTTAGTTGATATATTCCTCAAAGGTAAACGCAAACTCAAAAATATTTTAAAATGTTTGATTGTTCACGCGAGAGGAATACAAAGCGCCAAACCCTCTTTTAGCATGTCTTTAAAACAACTAATATTTCCTAAACTCAAAATGTAAAATGGATCGCCTCTCGTTCTTAAGTTTAAAAAGTATTTTTTTGTGTCAAGTGACATGACAAAAAGTTGTACAAGGCCCGCCCATCAGCCGGTTCAAAGCTTCGCTGAAAGCTTTTTTACTGGGTGTAACAAGTCATTTTGAACAGGCTGTTAGGGCGCATACACACTAATTTACTTGAGGACAAACCTGTGAGAGTATAAAGTAATGTATCACCATGAACATCCCTGGGTTCGTCAGAAAACACGCTTTTTTGAGAAGCGTATTCACATAGAGCCAAATTGTAAAAAGTGTCGCATGTGCCAGAACAAATTTAGAAAACTTCGATTTTTTCGATTCCAAAACTTTGATGCGACAAACATTATCCAAAGATTATTTTTCACACTTCTGAAACTGAGAAACACATAGGCCAGGAGAGTACTCCATATCATCAGCGTGCGCAATGTAAGAGTCTCCAAAGTTATAATGTATGCGTAGGGATAAATATATAAACTGTTCCAAATTCAAATTCAAAATATTTATTTTCATATGGTTCACTTGTAAAATTCGGATATTGTTAATTTTTTACAATATTATAAAAAAAAAAAAAAAATTAAATTAAATTATGAATAGACCGAAATAAGTAAGTGACCTAAATTTAACCTAAATTCGAGGCATTATAGCCGTGTCAACTTATAACCTAAATAATTATAACATAATGTATAATTATAATAAATTTAAATAAATTTCGTGGCTTTATAAAGGCCGTGTCAACTTACAATCTAAATAATTATAATTTAATGTCAAATTTAAAAAAAATAACAAATAAATTTCGTGGCTGTATAAAGGCCGTGTCAACTTACAATCTAAATAATTATAATTTAATGTCAAATTTAAAAAAAATAACAAATAAATTTCGTGGCTGTATAAAGGCCGTGTCAACTTACAATCTAAATAATTATAATTTAATGTCAAATTATAAAAAAATAACAAAATAGTTTCGTGGCTGTATAAAGGCCGTGTCAACTTACAATCTAAATAATTATAATTTAATGTCAAATTATAAAAAAATAACAAAATAGTTTCGTGGCTGTATAAAGGCCGTGTCAACTTACAATCTAAATAATTATAATTTAATGTCAAATTTAAAAAAAATAACAAATAAATTTCGTGGCTGTATAAAGGCCGTGTCAACTTACAATCTAAATAATTATAATTTAATGCCAAATTTAAAAAAAATAACAAATAAATTTCGTGGCTGTATAAAGGCCGTGTCAACTTACAATCTAAATAATTATAATTTAATGTCAAATTATAAAAAAATAACAAAATAGTTTCGTGGCTGTATAAAGGCCGTGTCAACTTACAATCTAAATAATTATAATTTAATGTCAAATTATAAAAAAATAACAAAATAGTTTCGTGGCTGTATAAAGGCCGTGTCAACTTACAATCTAAATAATTATAATTTAATGTCAAATTTAAAAAAAATAACAAATAAATTTCGTGGCTGTATAAAGGCCGTGTCAACTTACAATCTAAATAATTATAATTTAATGTCAAATTATAAAAAAATAACAAAATAGTTTCGTGGCTGTATAAAGGCCGTGTCAACTTACAATCTAAATAATTATAATTTAATGTCAAATTAAAAAAAAATAACAAATAAATTTCGTGGCTGTATAAAGGCCGTGTCAACTTACAATCTAAATAATTATAATTTAATGTCAAATTTAAAAAAAATAACAAATAAATTTCGTGGCTGTATAAAGGCCGTGTCAACTTACAATCTAAATAATTATAATTTAATGTCAAATTATAAAAAAATAACAAAATAGTTTCGTGGCTGTATAAAGGCCGTGTCAACTTACAATCTAAATAATTATAATTTAATGTCAAATTTAAAAAAAATAACAAATAAATTTCGTGGCTGTATAAAGGCCGTGTCAACTTACAATCTAAATAATTATAATTTAATGTCAAATTATAAAAAAATAACAAAATAGTTTCGTGGCTGTATAAAGGCCGTGTCAACTTACAATCTAAATAATTATAATTTAATGTCAAATTATAAAAAAATAACAAAATAGTTTCGTGGCTGTATAAAGGCCGTGTCAAATTACAATCTAAATAATTATAATTTAATGTCAAATTATAAAAAAATAACAAAATAGTTTCGTGGCTGTATAAAGGCCGTGTCAACTTACAATCTAAATAATTATAATTTAATGTCAAATTTAAAAAAAATAACAAATAAATTTCGTGGCTGTATAAAGGCCGTGTCAACTTACAATCTAAATAATTATAATTTAATGTCAAATTATAAAAAAATAACAAAATAGTTTCGTGGCTGTATAAAGGCCGTGTCAACTTACAATCTAAATAATTATAATTTAATGTCAAATTATAAAAAAATAACAAAATAGTTTCGTGGCTGTATAAAGGCCGTGTCAACTTACAATCTAAATAATTATAATTTAATGTCAAATTATAAAAAAATAACAAAATAGTTTCGTGGCTGTATAAAGGCCGTGTCAACTTACAATCTAAATAATTATAATTTAATGTCAAATTTAAAAAAAATAACAAATAAATTTCGTGGCTGTATAAAGGCCGTGTCAACTTACAATCTAAATAATTATAATTTAATGTCAAATTTAAAAAAAATAACAAATAAATTTCGTGGCTTTATAAAGGCCGTGTCAACTTACAATCTAAATAATTATAATTTAATGTCAAATTTAAAAAAAATAACAAATAAATTTCGTGGCTGTATAAAGGCCGTGTCAACTTACAATCTAAATAATTATAATTTAATGTCAAATTTAAAAAAAATAACAAATAAATTTCGTGGCTGTATAAAGGCCGTGTCAACTTACAATCTAAATAATTATAAATTAATGTCAAATTATAAAAAAATAACAAAATAGTTTCGTGGCTGTATAAAGGCCGTGTCAACTTACAATCTAAATAATTATAATTTAATGTCAAATTATAAAAAAATAACAAAATAGTTTCGTGGCTGTATAAAGGCCGTGTCAACTTACAATCTAAATAATTATAATTTAATGTCAAATTTAAAAAAAATAACAAATAAATTTCGTGGCTGTATAAAGGCCGTGTCAACTTACAATCTAAATAATTATAATTTAATGTCAAATTTTTAAAAAATAACAAAATAATTTCGTGGCTGTATAAAGGCCGTGTCAACTTACAATCTAAATAATTATAATTTAATGTCAAATTTTAAAAAAATAACAAAATAATTTCGTGGCTGTATAAAGGCCGTGTCAACTTATAATTTAATGTAAAATTATATAAAAAAAAAATCGTGGCTGTATAAAGGCTGTGTAAACTTATAATCTAAAATAACTATAATATAATGCCTAATTATAATGAAATTTAATTAATTTCGTGGCTGTACAGTGGCCGAGTCAAATTAAAATTAAAACCGTAATAATATGAAATTAAATAAATGTCAATAATGTTAAATATTATAAAATATTAAAATTAAACTTAAATTCGATAATGTACGAGTATACTCGTACAGTATAGTTTTTGAAGATAATACATTTTTTTGTTATTATTATCAATTTTAAAGTAACTTTGGTTCTCTGACGGATGTCCACCTTTCGGACTTTATCAATCAAAACAAACCGAGCATAGCTCCTCCATAGCTGGCTGAGCGACCTTAAAAGACTTAAGCACGTGAGCAAGCAATGTGAAGCCGCCCTAAGGTTGGAAGTTCGCCAAAACGTTAGCAACAGGTTACATTAATAACTTTAGTTACATGATTCCTCGACTTAACGAAATTATACGACTGTCTGCAGCCAGGCGTTTAGCTTTATTTGTTTAGTATGTCTAGACTGTTGGTCTACATTGCTGTTTGTATGTAAACTTAATAAATATAATCCTTCGCCAAACAGTCTGGCCAATATAACGTGACTTAAAGAGGCAATTTTTTTAAAGTTGTTAGAAAGCTGTCAACCAATTTGTTGTCTTCAGAACTGTATAAATCTAATGACGCATAATTTTCCTTCTATCCTGTTTATTGTCTAGATCAAATCTCCAAAAACATCCTAACCAAACTAGATACTCCTTTACTTAAAAATTACATGATACAATAAACTACCTAAGATTACAGAGGTTTTTGCGTTTTGTAGACTTTCGGGTTGCACATAGGCATACAGTCTACCTTAATTCTGACTTGCCTGGTGGGTTACTGCTGCACTATGTATTGTATGTACTGATAACTAAATTTAAAAGGTTATTAATTGATCGTTGTGGTGCAGTTCTGTATATGTTTTATTTTGTAAATCTGATCTAGCTGAGTTTTCCTTGCAGATTCCTTTCTCAGTCAGATTAAACATTTCAGGCATTTTTGAAACGTCATTAATTTAATTATTTTGAATGATTCTACTTCTGCTAGTGAAAGACTAAGCAGCAAAGTGGTCCAATAAGCAAGCTGTTAGCAGAAGATCAGCAGCTTAGCAGATTCGAGTGATATGAACTCGCTCTTCATAAAAGCGTGGTTTCTGACTACCCCGTAAGGGATACGGTCGTAATAATAATTTACTTTTTTACTATTAACGATTTCACAAGTCGGTATTAGTGAAACTGAGTCACTGGAACGATGGTGTTGTAAATCTATGTATGTCAAATGGACATAAGAAAAGTGTATTTCTCATTGGTACAACAGAACCACTACACCGCTCTGACGAAGGTCTAGCTAGGGGCTGTGATAATAATTATTTCGGCGTCGTGGTTTTGTTAAAATTGTTTAATATTTAATTAACACCTGTTAATAAAACTCGTAAAAGCGGAGAATGTCACTAGGTTCGACCTTTCCAGTCATCAACCCAGGTATTTAGAGACACGTGGCATTTGGCACACTGCAGACACCACGGACCTATACCGAAACAGACCGAATTAATTTTTCTGAGTAAAAAAAATTATAAAACTAGTGAACTGACATTACTAGAACCGACACTGCGAAATAAATACCGCAGGATCAAAATTATAGTCAGGGGATGGAAACTTAAAACAAGTAAAATTGTGATTCATGGGGAAAGTAGGCCGCTTAGTAGTTGGTAGGGATTTATTCATTAATTTTAGCAATTAGTTATGAATTTGCGCCGTTTGGCGTCGAGACGATAGGAACCCTCAGCCAAGCGCCTGGCCAAGAAGTTGTCAAAGCGGCGGACGGAAGGCTGACAATTATTTCTGCCAACGTATAACCCTCGCTATACAAAGAGGAAATGTTGCCAGTTCTTGGGACTATCCTGAATAGGACGTCTCTAGATAACATTTTTTACTTTTAGTTTATTTTTATTAAGTAAAAAAACTATATTATTAATTAATAAACTAAAAACTTTTTTTTAAGACATAAATTACTATTGATTAAAAATAAAAAATAACTACTTAATAATTAAAATTACAACTAAAAACTAAAATAAAGAAAAAAAATATATATATAATTTAAAAAAATCTCTATATCGTTGCCAATGGGCAAAGTGCCAAGGATACTGGCAGCATTGCCACGTTGAATAGCAATGCTGATCCTTTGGCCCAAATGTTGCCCAGCCCTCTTGTGCCCCGAGGTGTTGACGAGCTGTTTTGACAACGCCTTGAAAATTTCAATTTTATTAGATTAAGTTTTTTTTTTTTTAAATTTTTAAGTAGATTTAATTATACTATAGTAATATATATTAATTTAAATACATTAATTTTATTATTAAATAAGATTAAGTACCTATCTATATATTTATTAAACATAGTTTAATGACACACATTTATTTCTAAGACCAAATGTGACCAGTCCATATTATGCTATGTCTTCGAGTCCTCTAACCTATATTAAAACCCAGCGGACCGTGTACATGACATATTCTCACTTTATACTTAGCTATAATAATAAACGCTATTTTGATAACGGTTAAATAAAATATTTACAATCATTATAACTGGACTATACTATACTATATTATATGAACTATACTATAACAACCGCGCCGCTAAGTAAATACGCAACTGTGGCGGTACTTAGAACGGTACCTTCACCACGAGGGTCACGGATTCGATGATGATATGATGAGGGTACCATACGTGATAGACCCACTATGATGAGGCTCAAGTTGAATGACCTGGGATATAATGAGGATACTACCCTGGTGATCCCTACGTAATAATGGGGTGCCATGTGGCGGCACATAGAACGGTACCATCACCACGAGGTTCACGAGTTAGGGAGTCTTCTAAACTAAAACTCCTTGTTCCTCCTCCTGCTTAGTCGGTACCCCACTGTTGGGGATCGTGACTCCGTCGCAGTCCATCCCCTAGCCGTTTCCAGTGGCTGCGGTCCTCGGCGCAGTGGATGGCTTGGTGTACTGGGATGTTTAGGTGGTCAGTCACCTGACTGGACCATCGTTTGGGGCTTCTTCCTCTTGTTCTTTTACCGTCTACTTTTCCCGTTACTAAGAGTTTTTCCAGAAAAACTCCTTGTTAGGTAGTTAATCATTTACTGTCAATATTTTATTATTACAGCCATAAACTAATTGGCAAGCAGTAGGTCAGGTTTGGAGGCGGCATGGAGGTTACTGAATATTTCCACGTCCAACGAACGTAGCGTCCTATATCAATGCTTGAGCCATCGTCCAGGGCACTAACTAAAATCTGGAATAATCTGCGTCCGCCACTTCGCCAAATGCAATCAGTTATTTGGTTATAAAATAAACTAAAATCAATACTCATTGCTTCCCATGCTAGCTGCATGCCTGAATCCACCTTGCTCACCTTACTATGCAAGGCCGCGAAGTTTATTATTATTGTATGCATATGTGTGTGTGAATGTGTATGTATGCAATATGTGTTAAATGGGTTGTATTGGGTACATCTGTGTCCGTGACATGCTTTCCATCCGTAAGGCGGCAGGTGGCTGAAAATCGGCACTATGGTCTATCCCTACGTTGTAGTTGTCGCTTTACAAGTGCGGGTAGGCTTAGTATTTTTCGAATAGGTACACTTTTTTCTATTTTTTTATGATTAGTTTTTAATTTGGATTATGCTATGTGTATGATTTGGCGACAAATAAATCAATTTTTTTTCTAACCAAGACAGAACTGTGGCGGATACGACGACTGGCACTTTTTTTAAATTACTCGTAATATCGGTCAGTAAGTCCCGAGTAAGTTAATAATAAAAGCTAAGTCTGTATGAACCCTATAGCGGAACCGTATGGTCGGCAGAAAGTTGTTTGAAGTAGGAAGTTCCACGTCTTGTCGCCATACGAAAAGCATTTAGTTCCTAATTTCTCTCACAGGGTTGCCTTTATTAAATAAATATTTTCTTCGGACCAAATAAATATCCATATTTGTTGTTAGTAGCAAAGAACTTAATTCTAATAGTGAATAGCAACTAAAGGCATTGTCATGTATAATAATAATAAATAATAAAAACGTTTATTGACTTAAAAACCTAGATACATCAATCAGTAAATACGGGGATCCCTGTACTATGACCCAGAAGGTCTGTGATACAGGGAGCCCCACTCTTGCTTACAAAGGTATTCGTGATCAACATGCATAATCAATAAATTTGAAAACAGTTTGTATACCTACACTAAAATGAAATAATAATATTACACACACGATTGACTTCTACCCGCACAGTAAATCGTTGAATTTTGATCCACGTTCTCTTCCATGTTTGCCGCGTACATACAATACCTGTACGTCGGATGTGCGACACGTACAACAGGTGTTTACTGGACGTGGTATATTCAGTAACTCCCGCGCCGCTTTCAAAGCCAAAATCAAGAAGCTGCTACTTCCGGTTTAGCTCGCAAAGTGTGTTACTAGTGGTGATTACTTCGGAGTTCACCTAACAGTTTTAATGCATTCAAACACATACAATGCAGTTGTTTTATTTTATACCATTTATAATTAATTATAGAATTTTAATTGCTTCTACTCTGTTGCTATCTCTTATGTTGCCTGTCTCTGTCCTTTCTAATCGAATAAATAAATAAATAGCTAAATTCTCTTTCTAGAAATAGGTCTGAATCTAGGATGTGACTTCCCTTTTGGGATTATTTAAAAACAGTCTACACTACGTAGTCGACTGCTGAAATTCAAATAGACGGCTTATGGGTGATTCTTAAACAAACTTTATTTTCCATAATATTGTAGTTGATTTTTTTATAGGACTAATGTTGTGAAATAGTATGATTGGTATATAATAAAGCGTTAACAACATTATACAAAGTTAAGTATCATCACGACGTATCCCTTTCGGTGTGGTCAGAAACACCCTCATAAAGATGCAGATTCACATGCCAACTTTACTATAGGCCCATCATGACGAGATCAGAGACTCTCTCTAGCCTACCAATTTTAATATACACACAAATAAATTAAATAAATTATCGTGTCCCGACCGTGAATCGAACCCACGGACTTATCCGCGAACCACGGAGGCAGTTTGACAATATCTATGACACTACAATGTCATACTGTTATTAAAATTATGAAACTTTTCTTTGACTCTGTCAACAATACCCGCTAAGTATTTTTTTATACAAGCACGACATATGGCCACGGTAAGTGGCGCGCAGGTCCATTAATGTTAGCAACTAGAATCGGACACTTATGACTGACATCCAGTCCCTAAGGCTATGCCGGCTTGACTGGGCATGAAGGCAAATCACGTGGATACACTCTACAGGGTTTATCGGCACGAAGGGTGGATACATCCTTGCCCCCACAAGCTGGGATAATTACCACTATTAGTCCGCCTACCACCTATTTGTTGTTCTTACCATGCCATGGTGATTTTTGTATAAAAATAACACCGCTTGAAACAAGACTTACATAAACGGTCCGAGTAAATTGCGAAGTTACAGTCCTAATAGCATACAAGGAGGAACTTATTTTTTAAATAATGCATTAATTACTTAATGGCCGTGGACATTTTTTAACAACAAAAGCTTGGTGGCTAATTGGAAGAACTGTAGGTGCAATGAAAGTATAAAAACATAACAATTCTGCAGTGAAAAAAATCTTAGACATTTAAAAATACGTGATGTGAGAATCACCCAACAACCTTTAGTGATCCGCAATCGCTCCAAATATCGTCTTAACCTCAAAAGTCAGCCGAGGCGCAGACTTTGACCTAAAGACATTTGCAGCCAAAGATATCGAATATAAGATGGTATTTAATTTAATTTAATGTTTGACATTTATGACAAAGCCTTTTTACAGCCGCATCTTAACTAAAAAATAATTTAAACTAATCTTATTTAAGTTAATTTTAGGTACCTATACTAATAAATTTTGACAAGGCCCCTTTACAGCCGCATTTAAGTTATTTAAAGTGTCTTCATCATAAGGTTCCTACTGCCAGTTCTGTTCTTTGCTCGAATATAACACTTTCCAGGCACGATACATATACGAGTATGTAGTCAGTAAATTATATAACATAACACTCGTACCTAATAAAATTATGTACTTAATCATAGACCTAACCAAATTCCGGTGGGAATGTACGGTGACAAAATAAAGAATAAAGAATTAATTGCCATTTCATTACATTATTTTTTAACATCTACGTTCACTAGCGAAACTATTAACTTGTATATGTAACAGATTTTTTTAAATGTTTATTTAAACAATGGATGTAGCCCTATGATTGGTGTTTTTAAAATAGACTGTCAAAATATCTTTATTCACGTAAACCTATTACAGGCATTTATGAAACGTCATTAATTTAATTATTTTGAAAGATTCTACTCCTGCTGGTAGAAGACTAAGCAGCAAAGTGGTCCAATAAGTAAGCTGTTAGCAGAAGACCAGCAGCTTACTAGCTACCTAAAGAGCATAGTCTACAACCATTTGCCACCCAATTTGAATGTTTTAAAGCAAAGAATCGCATACGAAATTATAGCTATTCCTAGGTCGATGCTCCAGCATTTAGAATTTAAATTCTAGTTTACACGAGTGTAAAGAAGTGAACAGTACATATTTCCAAACGGTTGTTTTATACAAAAATAATTTAAAAATTAATCTTTAGTTTTGTATGAAATAAACCGAATTAGAATTAATACTGATGTCTTTTTTTAAATATTAATACTCTCCGATAGCCTTATACATTTTGTACCTAATTATAACGTTTTTTCCTTTCAATTAGAATGTATTCGGTGTGCTCAGGCCTTAAACGATTGTTGAAATTGCTTTAATTGATTGTAAAATAAAAAAGTGGGTGAGTGTTGTGAACCCTGGCCACTAATGGACTTTAAATTGTTAAGAATTCAAGTGCTTTTTAACTTCAGATACCGGGAGCCGTTCTTTTAAAAGAAAAAAAAGTTTCTTCTAGTTAATTGTTCATAGAACATCCGTGACTGATATGAAGACTGGGGTATATTGCATTGCTGGCTGCTTATTATCACAGGCCCTAGAATACAGAGTCCTAGACCTCCACTGTTAGAGTTGGACCTTTCAGAAACTGCTGGGGAATTTGGTCTACACTCGCCACGCTGGACAGACGAGTGGGGCTGCTTATTTTATTTATTAATAACAAAAAACTAGTTGGTTCTGCCAAGTACCTTACAGATGCTCCCAATGTACTGCAAAGAAAATTCTTATTGACAACTGTTTTTACTCAATAAAATAATTTTTAGCATGCGAATTTTGACATTAACATTGTATTCCAATAAATTGACAAGAACAATATTAAATATAAACTATATATAATTAAATATTGTAAATAAATATCTATTGACATAAGCATATTGTATGCCCATAATATGGGCAGATTGCATCATCACTACATGTACATACAACTGTAATTAGAATAAGCGTTTGAAAAAGAATTCGTTTGAGATATTTTTATTTTGATTTTTTTGTCTGTTATTAATAAAATGTATTGACTATATAGAATATATTTAAATAAAAACAATTTTTGCATGCCACAACAATGACTAAATGTGCAGAGTCAACTTACTACTACTTACTTCACAAAGTCAAGTAACAAATATTGTCAAAATTAAATCTAACAACAAAATGATAAATGATCCACTTGACATAGCTAATTCTTTTAATAATTTCTTCATTGACATTACGAATACTCAAAAAACTAATATATTGACAAAAGAGTCATTTTGTAGCTCTACGGCTAGTATTTTCTTAAAACCTACTACCCCAGATGAAATTCAACGGACAATTATGTCTTTGAAGAACACAAATTCGGTGGGATATGACAACTTGTCCACAAAAATATTAAAACTAAGTGCAATTTATATAGCAAAAGCACTTAGTCACATAATTAATTTCTCTTTCTCGCAGGGAGTTTATCCTGAGAAACTAAAAAAATCTATAGTTAAGCCCTTATATAAGAAAGGTGATAAATCTGACATGAATAATTATCGACCAGTGACATTAATTCCTATTTTATCTAAAGTAATAGAACGCGTTATGTTAAATCGCTTAAACGAATTTATAGATAAATTTAAAATTATTAAAAAAGAACAAAATGGTTTTCAAAAGAACAAATCGACATCTTTAGCAAATTTTAAGCTCATAAAAGCTATTACCGAATGTATCGACAGACAAATTCCGGTAGCAATTTTGTTTTTTGACATGAGCAAAGCATTCGACTTTGTTCATCATGATAAACTAATTAATAAACTATACAAATACGGAATCAGAGGCACAGTTAATGATTGGTTTAAGAGCTATCTAACAAATAGGACGCAATATACAGAAATATCTTCTATGTCAGATAAATATAATGAAAAACGTATCTGTAAGTCAGACTATCGATGTAATAACTCCGGCGTACCCCAAGGCAGTATTCTCGGACCTATATTATTCCTATTATATATTAATGACATTCCTGATTCGACATTACATGAAACTATACTGTTTGCTGATGACACTACAGTAATTATTAAATGCACTGACAAACAAAATTTTGAATATGACATAAATATAACAGTTAAAAAAGTTATAGAATGGCTAGACAATAACAATCTAAAAGTCAATATAGAAAAAACTAAATTAATGCAGTTTCATACATATAAAGCTAATCCGATCCAATTAAATGTAAATTTTAACAATAATATAATTGAAGAAGTAAAGAGTATTAAATTTTTAGGATTACTATTGGATAGCAATTGCAACTGGAAGCTCCACATAGATACAATATGTAAAAAAATTAATAGTTTTGTATATGCACTTAAACGGCTTAGAGATATAACATCAGTCGAAGCATCTCTTAATGCATATTTTGGATATGTGGAGTCAAGCATACGTTATGGCCTAATACTATGGGGTAACTCTACAGATGTGGACTTAGTTCTTAGGGCTCAGAAAAAGTGTATACGTGCTATATGTGGTGCCCATTATTTAGAATCCTGCAGGCCACTATTTAGAAAGTTTAAAATATTGCCTGCACCATGTATTTACATAAAACAAATAGCCTTATTTGTCAGACAATATCCGGAATTCTTTCCAAAAGTTGAGGATATACTCAAGAAAGAGTCAAGAGGCCAATACAAGCATGATTTATATATACCAAAATGTAAACTTAGTTTAGTAAAGAAAAATGTGTTCCATATGGCAATAACAATTTATAATAACCTTCCCTTGAGTATAAAAGAATTGCCAAATAAATTATTCAGTGGAAGACTACATCGCTGGTTATTAGAAAATAGTTTTTATTCATTGACCGAATATAATAATTATAAGCGAATCACGTAGGACATTTCATAATTTTATTTTATTTTGACATTTTTCTTATCTAGGTGTATTATTTTGACATTAATTTATATTATATAATATTGACATATGTAATGAACCTATATAAGATTAATGTATGTAAATAAATATTTTGTTTTAGCCTAAGTTTGTTAATTAGTATTAGGACCCAAATTAATATTTGTACGCCTCTTAAGGTAGATTGTTGCATTTAAAAATATATTGTTCACCTTCATTTGTAACCATACAATCACAAATAAATATTTCATTTCATTTCATTTCACTAACCATATTACTGTATGTACCACATTTAAAGTAAATAAACGATTTTGAATTTGAAGCAATCTATACAACCAAATAATTTGTATTTGAATTTCGAATTTGAGGCGGAAGATTCGGATAGTGGACGACACTGTAGTGTCTAATACTTTTAAATCGCTTCAGCTTTGTCGAGATATAGCCTCCTTGAGCGTGTTCTACAAGCTATACTGTTTTGTAGAGCTCCACAACCTTATATTTTCTTCTCTATCCTAACCAAGCGTTGGATACTGGATACATTTGAATACTCTTACATCTGTCGCAAGCTGATGATATGGATTGCTCTTCCAGCCAGTGTGTTTCCCCATTCCTATAACCTTGAGTCCTTCAAGCAAAGTGCGTAAAAGCATCTTGATAGACCGGCAAAGTCGGTCTTCAGTGGCTGGCGTTAGTTGGTCCTATTCTTGGACCTCACGTATAATCAGGTGAGCACGATGTCACAGTATTTAAACAAAAATATCCGAAATGCATAGTTGCTACGAGACTACGAAAAACTAGATCGTTAACAATTTGTCATTAAAATTCAACCCGTCTGGCCAGTGTGAGGAGTGAGGGCTAAATTCTTCAGCAATAAGTTCTGCGCGGTGGTGGCTTGGTCGTAAGAACGCATTCCTTAAATCCTACAAAGGTCGGTTCAAAACCGACATGTACCAATGAGAAAAGCACTTTTCTTACGTACATTTGTCATAGATTTACAACACCACCGTTCCCGTGCCCCGGAGAGCACGTTAAGCCGTCGGTCTCGGTTTCACTAATACCAACTTGTGAAGTCGTTATTGTTATTAAAAATTGACATATCCTCGCCAAGCCGTCTGGCCAGGCGTGGCGAGTGTAGGCCAAATTCTCTAGACATATGTTCTGGAAGGCCCATCTCCAGCAGTGGAGGTCTAGGACGCTGTGTCCTAGGAGCTGTGATGATGAAGATATCGATATTAGATTAATATCAGTGTCGTTTTGTGGCAAATCTGAGTGAGTATTTATGTTATTTGGTTGTATTGTAAAGGTAAAGGGCAGGAACTAATGCCTAAATTAGATACCTATACCTCACTCTGTGCAGGCAGGGGGTGTAATTGTTGTTATTCCTCCACCGAGTGTGATGTAGGATATATTTTGCACTACACTACACTAAATGTTTTAGTACAAGTATCAACTAAAATTGTAGCGGAGACTGCTCCCCAAGACATTTATTTATTTATTTATTCGTGGGAAAATTTACAGCCTTTACAATATTATGTATACAAAAAATATCTAATCTCAAAGCCTTACAAATTTTCACTGTTAGCTATAATGAAAAATAATAAAAACCAACAAAATCAAAATCTAAATCAAAAAATCAGTACGATAACAATGAGATATAAAATAACAATTGCATTTGTATACTGATCCCGTTTTACAACTTAAGAATTACTTATACAATATAATAATAGTAATTAAGTGTAACAACAAGTATTAGTAACAATAAGTAAGTAGGTACTCAAACAACACTTTACAAATTTTGACAAGAAACATAAGTAATAGAAAAATATATAAAATTTAAAAAAAACTAAAACAAGGATCAAATAAATAATTTAAAATAATAATAATGTAATATTTCAACATTTTAATGCACATTTACTCAATATGCTCATCACAGTACTCTGTAGTCAATAAACGTCTGAGGGATACAACATAATGAATTGGGGAGCAGAGTTCTGTATCTCTTGCTTGCTTACTTGTTTTGATTTATTTTACTGTACCAAATTTTGTATTTCAATTTACTTTTGCTTCAATAAACAACTTTTACTTTACTATCGCTCATTTCTAGAAATAGTGGCTTCGGTGTTCCGTGTTCGTAGTTCGATCATGATCGCCGGTAATCGCTAATACGTAGCTGAGTTGGATGCAGTAGTCGTTACAGGTTAGTGTTAAAACTGTGAAATAACTTGTGAAAGGCGTCATTAGAGTGTCCGGCAAGTTTGTGCGAGGTCGACAGCGGAACGTGTCGCTGCATAACACAGACTACTTACCATAGACATAGATAAACGGACGATAACAATAGTATTGGAGTGTGTGATATTTGATGTAATGGAATGCTTGGTATTTCCCTGATGGATAGAATTCTAAACGTCGATACTCGACTCAGTTATGGTTCATTCCATTATCACCAAATTGGCTACATACTAACAATCTAAAATACTATTAAAAAAATGGCGACCAAATACATAAATCAGTGAAATAACATTTTTAGGCATAACAATTGACAAATCTTGCTCTTGGACACAGCATATAAGTAATAGACCAACTAAAACAAATAGATTTGTCTAAGCTTTGTGGCGATTAACTAAAGTATTCAAAACAGCCCTTCAGGCATACTTATGGTCAGGCATGGTTATGTTGCGTCAAATATAAGGTACGGTATATTATTGTGATGTAATGCAGTGGAAATAAATATAATCTTTATTGGAAAAAAATATATACATTCGTGCTATTTGTAACACACCTCCTTTGACTTCCTGTCGCCCTGTATTTAGAAAACTAAAATTACTGACTGTTCCTTGACATACTTGAATGATGTTTATTCGTAAAAAGTCACCCGGAACTTTCTAAAACTAGTGGGGATAATTGAAATTGCAATTTTAAAACATGTTATACTAGTAGATTAATTATTCCAGCAAATAGTCGAAATTGTTATGCAACAAAGATATTTAATAAGCTTCCAGTTACTATAAGGGAGCTGCCACTAAAACTGTTCAAATTAAGAGTCAAACAAATGCTGGGTAATAAATGTTTTTATTCGATAAAAAATACCTATTATATTAAGGACAAATACAAATCGTTTATTAACACAAAATAATGTTGTTTCGTTATGGTGAACCCTGTCTCTTGCATGAGCTGTGCTGTATAACAGGAGACAGTCTCTTCCAATAATCATACAAAAAATAATGGAAAAAGAGGTTACACAATTAGCAAGTAAAGTATTTTATGTGTGTGTGTGTGTATGTGTGTGTCTGCGTTTGTGTGTATATATAAAAAGGTGAGGAAGGGTGGAGAAGCAAGAGGAAGTGTAACATTGTTGGGGAGTGTAGTACGCCTTTGTACTTTGTGTAAGTTTTGAAATAATAAAAATATATATATATCACTTTATTGATTACCAAGAAAGGAATACGGATGAATTATTGATTCGAACGCCTAGTCGTTTTTAAGGGGATACGTCTGTGATTGAAATGTCAAACAGGCAACATGCCATCTTAGAATAATGAATCTGTACTATACATTTTTAAACACACATCGCAGCGGCTGGAGCACACTTTAGGATCAATAGTCAGCTAAGTGGAGCGAGGACAAAGTACGAGCTGAAAAGTTAAAAACTTTCCATTAAAAACTGTCAAATCGATGTAAGATAAGTCAAAAGTTTTGGAAATATGGTCCGAGTTCGAATTTCCAAACCATGCGAGGGTTTCATGATTTTTGGACACTTGCTTGCTCGTAAAATTGCATCGATTTTACATTCATATCTTATGTTATGCATAAAGTGTTTGTAGGACTTACTCATACATGCCTCACATTTATTAAATAATCTTTTTTTAGTTTCTATCATCGTCATCACGACCGTATCCCTTCCGGGGTGGTCAATATCCACGCTTAAGTATCAGATTTACATTTAGACAACTTTACCATAGACCCATCATGACATTGGCAAGCTTGTCGATGTATAGCGACCAAACTCGAGAAAAACACTTTTTTTCTGGATTATTAAAATATAGTAATAATGAATGTTTATACATTAGTTTGTTCTTGTGAACTAATAAATACGAATTCCTTTTTTATACAACTCAAGTGTGTTGAAATACACGTATTATCACTATAACATCCGGCCCCTGTTATGATCAACCTAACTCACTTTTACTATTATATAATAAATAATGACGTAAAGGTTACTAATAGTCAGACGTAACAATCTGTATATATATTCTATATATAGTATGTGTATTTTATGTATATGTGTATGTATGTATTATAGTATTATTATATAAACCCTTCTCCTTCTTCCCATACCTTCTCCTCTGCCTCTTGCACAAGCTTTTAAAAGTAGTGTTGTATTTTGTTTTTTATTTGGTATTTTATGTAAGTAGTACTATTTTTACGCTATTTGTATTAGGATTTTTTTGATTAATAAAATATTTGAATTTATTTTTGTGTTTTTGTCCAGAATTCGAACTCTGTACCAAAAATCTGTTTTACACTCCTATTTCCATTTCTAATTATATTATATTTCTAATAGATTTTCATTCAGCCTCCACTGTTGAAATGGGCCTCTCAGAATATATACGTACTATATGGAGAGTTTGGCTTACACTCGCCACGCAAACCAGAAGGGTTGGCGAGGAAATTTGTAAAAAATATTGACTAGAAATAAATACAGCCAGTACTAAAGTGGAAAATGTAAGCTATCATTACATCTAGAGGGAGGGAGTTATACAATATGATAATTAAATAATTCTTACTACTGCAATTATTCTTTAAGGCAAATAAATATAATGTTTATACATTTTATTGTTTTATTTTATTATGGCAACAAACAGTCACAATGCAATTTAAAAAAAACAATATACATATAATTAGACCTGGAGTACCTAAACTGTGAAAGAGAACTATACTTATTACATTTTCAAAACAATTAAACCATAAAAGAAAGAAAAAATCACATCTAAGTCTATTTTATGGAATACTTAACACTAATTAGCTCACGGACTCTGCTTCTATACACTGACTTAGAGCAAGCAAATATGGCCACGTCAACCAAGCAATCATTATATAGTTTAACTGCTCGTCTTAAATATATATTTTAAGTATTGATTACTCATATAATTTATATAATATTAGCCTTTATCGCTATTGTCAATACTACCAAGAGATAGCTATGATGTGACCTAACCTTAAATTCCAACATTATTGCATTCCATCATTCGTGTAGATGTTCCTTGGAATTGTAAAGCATTGATCTACATCTGAGCTCGGGGCATATTATCTTCACTGTAGAACTCAGAGCCCTACAATCTCAACTTTGGGTAGAGTTAACCATAGTTGTAGTAGTTAACCTCTGTTGACTTTTTTGGTAAATAAAAAGAGTGCGCTCCTGGCCTCAACTAAACACACGTGTCTCCATTTTCGTGTGTCTCATTAACAATTTAATACATCAGTGAATTGCGCAACCAACTTTGGCAAAGAAGCCGATAGACGCATTCAGCTAAGATAATCAGCATTCGGGAACTCCGGTATATACATTTGAAGACGAAGAGTTACTGACATACCTTTCAAAATTAGCAAGCCGGTAAGACACAGAGTGGGAAGGCCGCATCCCAGACGGATGATCTAAAGAAGATCGCTAAGTGGTCGTTAAGTGGCAAAGTTGGTCGGAGGCCTACATTCAGTACTAACTACATACACTAAAGTTAACGATGAAATCAGTGCGAAATAACCTTAGAATGCCTAAGTCTTTATATAGTAGTCAACGGTTTATAGTACTGTTAATTATTATCCATTATCGAGAGAGGAAAGTTTTCCGGGAGCTGTCGGCATTTCCATTCAGCAGCCGGCATAGTGGAGTGAATTAGAGATCGAAACTCCAACAATAGCGGCGTGTTGAGAATTAAAGTGCATGATAACTTAACGGATTGATTCGACCCACATTTGTGACCCACTATACCCACTCGTAATTTGTGTCCCAAAAAAGATTATATATATATATAAGTATATATATATATATATATCTTATAATCTTATATATCATAATTATAACTTAATGTGAAAATACAAAAGAGTCCGTCCGAAATTTGGGGACTCAAACATCTGTCGCACGATAAAGATGTGGAATGCTCTTCCGTGGGAATGGTTTGGGAGATGGTTTCCCAGTTCTGTAATTGAATAAACAAATTGTTCTAAAGGGGTCACAGTTTTTGAGATGATAGGTACTATAGTAGTTCTAGTGGTAAAGTTGCTCTGAGGTTGTAGACAGACGTCGAGTTTTATTGCTTTACAAATGGCACAAAAATTCACACTGTAATTGAATACCGCTTCAGTTCGTAAAACTTTTTCCCAACGTGGAATTATATCAAAGATCGTGGACATTTTACAGTAGATTATGAGATATATATAAAAATAGTCCACCAAAATGAAGTCTGTGTTAATGTAATGATTAATATTATTTATCTATTACAAAAACCACAGCTAACATATACATATATAAAAAATGGCGTCATTTTTAACTTTAATTGTTTTTTTGGAGTTCGTTTTGGTACAACCCAGCCTTACTCGCGCATTTTTAACGATTAAACTAACATTTAATGTTAAGTTTTAATAAAATATTTTATTTTTTATTACACGGTTAAGTCTGTGATTTAGACGTGGAGGTACCGGGCTAGATTACTCGGATACTGTTACGGGACACAATGATTTATTTCTCGAGTGTGGTATCTTGTTTTTTTTTAATTCGTATATTCAGATAAAAACTTAAACTATTTACATTTTTTAAATTATACGCCAAACTGCATAACAGTTTGTTGGCGAATAGTACACCCTTTTTTTACAGTATTTTTTTTTACACTATATTTTTAAAACACAAAGTTATTTAAGATTAAATCACATTACTGTTGTATTTACCTTGCAAAAGCAACTTTAATTTTCCTTTAAATTATTTTTTTGACATTTTTAAACAGTCATCAATGGGCATAATATTATTAAATATAATGGGAGTTAAAAACTTTCTAGTTCTTTTACCATAATAGTTGTTATACCGGTATTCATTGTATCTTGTCTTTTGTGAGAATCTAGTATTATAACCACATCCAGTATATACATTTTTGTAGGCACTACCTTCAAATTGCGCCAGGGCTATTAAAAAGTTCACCTTATCATGCACCGGAAGTATCTTGCAAATACCAAACAGCTTGGCATAGCTCTTACTACAGGCACTCTCGACCCTCGCATCCACCAATAACTTCATGATCCTTATTTGTAACTGTTTGATTTGGTCTAAATACGAAGGAAAAGTACAGCCATAAGAAGCAAGCCCATAACTAAGTATTGCGTCAGCCAGTGCATGATACAGCACATACAGTAAAGATCTGTTTACAATATCCTTTAGATAATAAAACCTACCTAGTGCTATCCTTAATTTATCACAAATAGTTGTTATATGCTGTTTCCAGTTTAGATAGATAAATAGACCGAGATATTTATAGCTTTCAACAAATTCAATATCCAGGCAATTACATTTAACATTACTATGCAAACACTCAAAAGTATGTCCGACAATTCTAATTTTGACAGTGGGTTTAGCCATATATGGGGAGGTAATATGCATACATTTAGTTTTTAATACGTTAATAATAATGCCATTGTCATATGACCACTTTAAAATGTTTTCATAATCCATTTGCATTTTATTTTCCATATCACTTAGATCTTTACTCGCATACATTAGACACGTCTCATCTGCATACATATATGTTGTACAATGTTCTATTACATTACTTAGACTATTTACGTGCATAACATAGCCCAATGGGCCATAAACAGACCCAGTTGGTACTCCATAAATTATTTCATATGAATCTGCTTCTTTAAAAGCGTGGTTTCTTACCACCCCGCAAAGGATACGGTCGTTATCATACATGCTTAATTTTTTGTTCATAAAAGGTCATGAGTATTTCTGAGTAAATCCTCGCCCGCCAAGCCGCCCCCGCCCAATGAATAAGTCTATTATTATATCTGTGGGTTCCTTAAATAAATATACTTGCTGGAATAATAATGTAGATATTGTTTTAAATTACCATAATATATATTATTTGGTTTTACTGAAACTGGAGCTAGTGGGTTACATTATGTTTTGATACGTACCCAATTATGTTATACGTGTAGGTTAAGCATATAATAATAACTTCCGTCCCGCTCTTTGCCCGTCCGGCCTTGCCCGTGTAATAGACAGTGGAAAAAACCTTTAGGTGGCTATCGGGTCACATGCCATATTTATATGTTGTTACTTAAACTAACCCTGGGTTACAAGAAACATAACTGATATTTTTTAAATAAAGTAATGTATTATACGACCGTATCCCTAGCTACCCTGCGAGAAGTGCAAGAGTGATAGTGGCTCGGTTTGAAAAAACGCATTTGAAGATCTAAATAGGTCGATTCAAACCCAGCATGTACCAATAAGAAATACACTTTTCTTACGTACTGCAGTCATTTGGTTCAAGACTCAGCTTTACGCAGTGGAAGTTGGTGCGAGAGGAGTTCCACCAAAATCTTTGCATCACTTACTGAAAGAATTGGGCAGGTCTGCCGTCAATACATTTATGGAACGAGCTTCCAAGACGGCATTAACGGAATAATACAGTATTTCGTTGGGTAGGGAGAGAAGTAGAATGGTGGATGGTGAGCGTATTATCGCGCAATAAAATAAAAAAGGAGGCCTCCTTTTCTTAAACCAGCCTATTGTCGGTCGCAAGCCCAAGACACCATTCTTCTCATCTCTTACCCACATGAGTCCATGAAATGCTTAGAAATTTGTCTTCTCTTCTTCACCACAGTTCCCGTGCCAGGGATCATCACAGACTATCAACTGTTGAAGATGGGCCTTTCAGAAATTTCTGGAGAAATTGGCCTACACTCTACACGCTGCCTGGCCAGACGGATTGGCAAAGTTTTGATGTCAATTTTCTACTGATTTTTTAACGTTTCCACAAGTTAGTAAAAGTGAAACCGGGACCGAGGTGTATGTTCGAAACGACCTTTTTAAGATTTTGAAGAATGGGTTCTTACAACTGAGCCACCACTGCTATTAGTAGTCTGTATATAAATGCTTATATCTAATTCTGGATCGCAGTGAGCCGCAGCAATCAGACAGATAACTTCCGGAGTGGGAAAAGTTATTTTAGGGAATACTGGAGATGCATATCGATTCCCAACTTTATTATTGAATATAATACAAGAGGATTGGCTGAATACAAAGTTTAAATTGGCCATTCCACTAGCAGGACCACACTGACTTTCGTAACATTACGATAAATAAAATTTGGTAGACGCAAACCTAGCGCTGTTGGCTATACCATTTCAAACAAACGCCAATGTTCATGACGTCATGGCTTCTATTTTGTTATGTGATACTCGTATTACTATTTTTAGTACAAAATATAAAATAATAATTACAAAATACTTAAATAAAATAAATAAAACCAAACACGTATAAACTAAATCTAATAAAAAATTAAACTATCAATAAATAAAAAATGACGAGAGACATCCCATTAGAGATACTCCCAAGAAGACTGGCAACAATTTCTGTATAACGAGGCAGAAATGATTGTCAGCCTTCCTGTCTCCAGATTTCTCCGTCAGCCGTTTGGACAACTCCTTGGACAGACGCTTGACTGAGGGTGGGTGCCCATGGTCCCATCGTCTTGACCCCAAACGGCGCAAACTCGTAATAGCAGACACTCTGCACTCGCACCACACCCGCGCTGGACGAGGTTGCCTGGATGTCAGAGGGCTAAAGTGCCAGAGACCTGCTAAGTTTCCACGGTCGTGAGGGTTTCAGGAAAGCGGGTATTTCATGGTTACTTGTCTATAAAATATATTTTAGGTTTCGTGCTGAAATATCCCACGAATTTTTTTTTGTGGCATAATACAAATATTGATTAAATTATGGGTAAGTGTTTATACTTTGTTCTTATAAAAAGTTTATTGTTTCTATCAATAGAATAACATATTAGTCTAAAGTAACAGAATACAAAGTCACACGTACACAATAATTTCACGTTCGTCAAAGTTAAAATATCTCGCGCGGCCGACATTTAGATATATATATATATCTGGACTCTCGAATCCGTGCAGCTTCGCCGAGATATACTTCTCTGAGCGTGTTCAACTGGCTATACTATGGTGAGTGCTCTAATTCGAGCTAGTATAAAAAAGCGGTTAGGGATCATACGAAATTTTGTTTCATTCCATTTTCAAACCGCCGCCGCGCCGTTTTATCTTGCCTCCTTCCTCCACTAAGGCTGTTAGTTTAATGTCAGCTGAAACCTTGAATTTGATATTGCTTACTTTAATTGCAAATGTTTTTTTTTATTATCAAGTGATTGGTCCCTCTAGTTGGTCTCACAGTTGTTGAAGTTTAGGGTCAGTTGAGGTAATCTGTAGATCGGATGTGGAGGCACGGGTCTCAGACTGCCCGATAAAACAACCCATCTATTTATTTAGGCCCATTGTTCCTAAACTGTTAAATAACCATTAAATCTAAATCAGTTCAAGTTTATTTTAAACCACAACTTTGTTAGTTTAAAACCTCTATTTAGTCTAAATCAGGGAAATTTAAATTTTGGGGTGTGCATAAAGTATAACAAGGCTCGTGGGGCTGTCCTGGTTAGTCTACTTCAGGTCTTCTCCAAAAGCGCCTCACAAGGGAGTAGCTACCTACCTATACCTATGTAATATTATTGCGTCTGTATTAATACTGTTAATAATAACTCAATTGATATACCATCTATACTGTATATAAATTTCCAAAGGTTTGGCTATCAGAATTATCTATTGGCAATCACCTAGCGGCATAAAGCCTTTGTTTATGGTTCATAGTGCAATTAAGTTTTCAATAACAAAATAATGAAATTAATTTCCAGAGCCCCGGCGCTTCGGACACCACCCTGAGCGCATTGGACACCACCCTGAGCGCTTCGGACACCACCCTGAGCGCATCGGACACCACCCTGAACACCGTCGACCGCAATCGATGACCAATCGGTGATAGTTGCACACACGTCGCCCTAGCATGTGACGATAACCCTTATCAAAATGAATTACGTAAAGTGCAAATAGTTGGTTATATAGCAAAACAGCCAGCCGGTCTGATGGACCTAGTGAACTTACGTGAAGCCTAGATTCAGTATTTTCTTATTTCCTATCCCGGACGAGCACATAGGAGTAACCTTTCTTTTCGGTACCAGTTATGGTGTGGTCTTCAACTCTTGATTTTAGAAGGTTTAGGTTTCACCTAGCTTGGAAGCGGACTGAGCTAATATTTCATCCACGAACATTTATAAAAATACAAATATTCAATTCAATTCGTTTATTTGTGTAATTAGGCATAGGACAAAAAAATATTGTATTTTGCACTTTTACATCTCAAATTTACAATAAGTATACTTTAATATTAGGCTACATAATTTCACAGCATTCTACCAGGTAGATCGCCATGAAACTACACAACCTTACTTAAATGTAGAGCAGTGCGTTACAATACAAACATAAAATAACCTTTAAAAAAAAACCTACGTGATTTATATACACAATAATAATGCCACACAAAACTACACTTATAATTATCGCTGCTGTAAATAGGCATTGTCATCTTATCAAATAATATACAAATATAAAAAATATAAATGTCACTTAAGATTATAGCTGCTGTAAATAGGCATTGTCATTCTAGAAGCTAATGCAACACAAATATAAAAAATAAAAATAAAATGTCACTTAAAATTATAGCTAAAGCTATAATTATATAAAAACATATTTTCCTTATTTCATAAAATACGCCAACAGTTGCTTTTATTTGTTCATCGGAACAAAGCGAAATAATTTACGTAACTAACTAGTTACTTAGCAAACATACTCGTACATTTCTAATTTACATTTTCTACCGAATATCAAAAACGTGCTGAGAGTCCATAGACAATATAATAAGAAGCAATCCAATAAATAGTTTACGATAAAATGCTACTTTAGTATTTACAATATGTATTAACCATATCAATTTTTTCCTACAATGGATGCCTACTGTTAAAGTCGCTATGTAATAAAATATATAAAATTATATCAATGGTGTAGTTAACCGGCTATTAATTATTTTGTCGACGAAACCCGTTTCACTGTTTAATTAAAGTGTATTTATTTTATAAATTCTTTATTGCACTTAAAAACTTAACAGTTGAGTACAAGGGCGAACTTAATGCTTCTCGGAATTTTATACTAGCTACCCTTTGGGTGTGTGGTAGACGATTGTGGGTGCATTAGACATAAAAACAAATACTTAAACATACATAATAATAATTTACATACTAATACACAAATACCAATAAAAATAATATATACATTTAACTAAATTTATGTAAGAATACATAACAAACTGAAGGAAAAATACATATAGTTTACACAGTAAATAAAGAGAGACAGAAATAGATATCAGGTAGTCGGATTATTTTGTTTATTTTAGAAATGGGCAATGAGGAGATTTTTAAATATATTTATTGAAGACGCCCGTCTGATGACCAGAGGAAGTTTGTTCCACTCACGAGCAGCGGAGACTGTGAAAGAATCTGAATATCTGCTGGAAGTGTGAGGAGGGATTTTGAGTTGATTGTTTTCAGTAGACCGAAGAGGAAGATTGTGACTGTCTCCAAGGAACGAGTCTTAAAGTATAGGGGAGTTTTACGGTTGTGTAAAATGCCATAAAGAGAAATAAGAAGATGTGTAGATCTGCGGAAGTTGGATATGTAAATTTATTTTTTTCTTATTTGATACCTATTAATATAGCTATGATTTAATAAATTTTATTCAAAGTTAATTATAGTACATTAAATATAAATGAAAAGCTACCTAAATAATAAAATTAAAAATACACTAAATTATAAATAAAAAATGTCCTCTAGAGACGTCCCATCCGGAGATAGTCCCAAGGAGACTGGCAACATTTCCCCTCTGTATAGCGAGGCTAATACGTTGGCAGAAATAATTGCCAGCCTTCCTGTCTCCAGACCTTTCTGTCAGCCGCTTTGACAACTCCTTGGCCAAGCGCCTCGCTGACGGTCCCCATGGGCCCATCGTCTCGACCCCAAACGGCGCAAATTCGTAACCGATACCAAGGTTAGCGTATTTGCGCAATTTGAGGTTCTCCGCAGAAAAAGCCGCACTTCCTGCGCCTGACGAGGTCGCCTGGATGTGAGATGGAGCTAATGTATCTACACACGTCGCATCCCACACCAGAGAAATGCCAAGTTTCCACGGCCCAACAGTCATTCCGTCGGCTCTCTTGCCATCGCTCCGCACAATCCCAGATGGTTCTAATATTGCGGGTACCCCAGCAGTGACAAGAGCCCTTCGGATGATGTCGTTGAGAGCCGCGTGACGAGGACTGCGGCCAGAACTTCTAGCACAAGAAAGCCCGTGGTGTCCGAGATGATCGACTGGTTCTCCGCATCGACACTGGTGCGGGTGGACAGTCCGGGCTCCGAGACGAAGGCAAACCGCCATGGTCAGTGTATTTCGATCAAGGAGTGTGCCAACCGATGCTGAGGGAAAAGCCTGTAACCAAAGACCTGACTCTCTAGTGGAAACGGCCATGAGGCGAGCCGGCTCTTTCATATTACTGGCAGATAAAATATCTTCCTGTACCAGTTTGCAGAGCGGCTCGTCCCAAGTCGTTGGATTTTTGGTGAATTTGGAACCGAAACATTTGGACATGCTACTGACCAGGCATCTCTGGCATCTGACAAGTACGACGGCTCAACTGAACCCAAAGATGGGTTAGTGATTCTCCCGTAGAGCTCGACAGTACTATGTACAGACGACAGAAAAGCTGGCAGTGCAACACTAGAAATTTTGCGGGTAATAATATTAAATATATTAATATTAAATCCTATTAATATTAAACCCTATTAATATTAAATAAAATAAATAAATAAATAAACCGATATAAAATGAAAATTTCTGAAATAGCTGCCTGAGAATAACAAACTTAATTATAATAGTGAATAGCAGCTGTAAAGGGGCATTGTCTTATTCATCTACACTAAAATAAAGCTAAATATTAAATGTCTAATTATATGTCATTAACATTTTAAATTAATTTATTTTTGTTTCTATGTCTATGACAAAATGTCATAGGAATTAGTTTCTCGTCGACTACATTGTTTAAAGTTAAAGTTTTAATAAATTGTAAGCTTTATCCAGTCGGTGCGGAGTAGTCAGGGTGACATCCAGTCGGTGCGGAGTAGTCAGGGTGACATCCAGTCGGTGCGGAGTAGTCAGGGTGACATCCAGTCGGTGCGGAGTAGTCAGGGTGACATCCAGTCGGTGCGGAGTAGTCAGGGTGACATCCAGTCGGTGCGGAGTAGTCAGGGTGACATCCAGTCGGTGCGGAGTAGTCAGGGTGACATCCAGTCGGTGCGGAGTAGTCAGGGTGACATCCAGTCGGTGCGGAGTAGTCAGGGTGACATCCAGTCGGTGCGGAGTAGTCAGGGTGACATCCAGTCGGTGCGGAGTAGTCAGGGTGACATCCAGTCGGTGCGGAGTAGTCAGGGTGACATCCAGTCGGTGCGGAGTAGTCAGGGTGACATCCAGTCGGTGCGGAGTAGTCAGGGTGACATCCAGTCGGTGCGGAGTAGTCAGGGTGACATCCAGTCGGTGCGGAGTAGTCAGGGTGACATCCAGTCGGTGCGGAGTAGTCAGGGTGACATCCAGTCGGTGCGGAGTAGTCAGGGTGACATCCAGTCGGTGCGGAGTAGTCAGGGTGACATCCAGTCGGTGCGGAGTAGTCAGGGTGACATCCAGTCGGTGCGGAGTAGTCAGGGTGACTTCGACCATTCAACTTAAATATTCGTTCAACCGTTTTACCACTAGGCTAGGCGATGGCGGCTTTAATTATTGATTTGTTTTTAACTTCACAGGTTGTTGTAAAGAGGCATCGACCACATTTTCATAGAATGTTGATTACATTGTGTTTTATGCAGCCTAACGTTCACTAATTTTAATAAATAACTATTTTGAAAAAAAGTTTATTTAAATAATAAAATAGAACTTGAATTAAAAACTAAAAAAGAAAAAAAGTCTAAGTTCCGAGGTCAAAAACTTTGATAACCGCTTAATTACACCTGCAACCCTATTCTGTTACTTAAGCGCAAACGTTATATAATGGAATCCATTAACTATATATATTTATCACGCTATTAAAATTAAAATTTGCAGGGAGGCTGTCAAGGTCAAGCGGTTATAGGATTCAGAATTAAATAATATTTTGTAATTATGACGCACTCTCTGAAGGAAATAACGAAATCTACTAATAACGTTGCGTTTGCAGTCTGGCTCAAATCTTCCCAACAAAAAAACTATTGAAGTGATCACAAACATAGAAAGATAATGTCCGTGAAACAATAAAATAAGAAATATTTTACTAAAACAAACTAAATACTTACAGTTAGCGTCAGGGTAGAACTGATTGGAACTATGATGAAAACAAGGTAAATTAAATGTTTATTTCGGTAAATTTGGAACAAGTCTATGTCAAAAAACATAAGCAATCAAAAGGTAAACAAAATATAATTCTATATATATATATACAAATAAAATAGTTATAGAAAGAGTAGAATATACTTCACCAACACCTACTTTCTATCTAATTTTCATATAGTATTAATTTTGGGTCGACTATATAACTTTATAATTGGTTCCGACAGCTCCTAGATTAGGTCGGGTGTGGAGTTCCGTGCGCGTTACACGGACGGGCGAGTAGTAATGGAGCCCAGAAATAATTTGCTACATTTGGCCAACATTTGGGCCTAAACCACTCGAAACCTTGTATTCTTTAGTTTTGTGTTTTTAATGACTTAGCCAATTTGACAATTGTGCTTAAAAGTTGAAAAAAGCTTTCAACATATTTAACGTATGCCTATAATGCACGTTATTGGCCGATTTTTTTTTAAACTGAACACGACATGTGACATCGCGCCCACCTGATGGTAAGCGGTACGCGAGGTTAACGAATTCAAGGTTAAAGTTAAAGAGCCATCACGTACCCGTACATCATGCCGGCATGTACCGATAAGAAATACACTTTTCTTACGTACATTTGTCATACATTTGCAATACCACCCACCACCATTATTGTCCCTCGGAGAGACGTTAAGGCCTTGTTCCATTAATACCAACTTGTGAAATCGTTAAAAAATGGTAATTAAAAAAAAAAAACAGACCCTCGCCAATCCGTCTGGCCAGCATAGCGAGTGTAGGCCAAACTCTCCAGGGAAAATCTGGAAGGCCCAACTCCAACAGTGGACGTCTAGGACTCTCTGTTCTGCGGGCTGTGATGATAAACTACCAATCACGTGACGTATATCATTATATGCATTCTTTAATAATCTCTGCATCCTTTTTTGTATTCTTTTTTAGGAACGTATTCCATATCCGTGCGATATTGATCGAATGAATTTTGTTTTCTGACGATAAAACGAGCTTCAAAAACTTGTAGAAAACAATGGTACAGACCTCAGCGAAATCGTAAAAAAAAACAAAATCTATCTATTAACTTTCTGGCTCTAATCCAAACAAATAATACTAAATCAGACAAATTGTTTGTGGACTTAGAGACATTGATTCAAGGGACCGGGACAATCACAACTTAATTACGTCCTACAATTCGTCACTGACGTAACGTAACGTCAACAGATATCAAATATTATTAAGTGGAGACAGGAAGGCTGGCAATTATTTCTGCCAACGTATTAGCTTAGCTATACAGAGGGGAAATGTTGCCAGTCTTCTTGGGACTATCACTGAAGGGTCGTCTCTAGAGGACATTTTTTTCTTATAGTTTATTTTTTATTAGGTTTAGTTTATATTTATTTTAATTTTTACTTTTAAGTTGTTTTAATTTATATTATTAAGTTGTATATCAAGGAATATTTTACACAACTACGCAATATTTTGGGTCACAACTACGCCTGTATTTCGTGATCTAGAAATGTTAAACCACCATCCAGGAAAATAATTACTGTTATAACAACATCATCAGTTTTGCATAAAAAAAAGTTTACACATAAATATCTTCATGCCAGATCCCTTGCGGGGTAGGCAGAGACAATTGAGCGCCACTAGACATGATCATGAGATATCTTTTTCGCTTCGTCGACATTTATCAACCTCTTCATACATGCCCTTTTGTTACGAAGGCTTTTTAAAGTACTCAGGAAAATAAAAAATGTAATTGATTTTCGACCGGTCCTTGTGTATACATATAAAGGTCAGTGTTTGTGGGTATTTGTTTAGTGAGTTCGTTAGGGAAACATCCTCGGAGGCGCCTCCCTGACACTCAGATAATGACGCAAATGACCCGAACTTGTCCGGTCTACAAGGTGTGGACCCGTTGCACACGTCAACTGTTTAACCTTCCAGAACCCGTTTGACCGTCATTATTACAGACCAAGAGCGGTGGTAGCTCGGTAGTAATAACGCTTTTCTTAGAATTCTAAAAAGATCAATTCGAACCCCGCCATGTACCAATAATAAATACACTTTTCTTACGTACAGTTGTAGTAGGCTTACAACATCACCGTTCCAGTGAGGAGAGCACGTTAAGCCATCCGTCTGCCCAGTGTGGTGAATGTAGGCCTTAATTCTCCAAAAAAATGGAAATAACATCTCCAACAGTTGCGGTCTAGGACTCTGCGTTTTAGGGGCCGAGATGATAATGATTAGAGGCCCAGGAACATGAATGCTAGATCTTTAATACTGAATATTAAGTAATTCTCGCTGGCCAAACAGGTTGGCGAAGGTGTATTGTATTTTTATTTTTAAGCATTTGAGTTTTCGGCAATTTGGTTTGGGGAACTGGGGAATCGATATTCTTAGTGGTATAAAAAACGTTTATTTATTATTTTATTTTAAATACTTTATTGCACTAAAATTGTACATAGGCGGGCCAGGCATTTTCTAACAAGCAACCTTTGGGAGTGTGGAAAAATTATGTACGGGTGCAAATTTATTATTAAAAACTACATACTAATAATACAAATAAGAATAAATAAATACATACATATAACTATAAAATAATAAAAATAAGCCTACACACTAATAAGTTTAATTAATGTTTGAAAACAAGCTTGTTATTATTGTTTGCTACAAACATCTTCGCAAATCATATAAACCTACAACTAAACGATTTTTTTATTTTTAATTCAATCCAACAATTTGATTTGTACTCGTATATTATTTGCGAATACGTTTTTTGCGCTAGATGGCGATAGTTGTGACTTTCATCTGATTTCTCAAATGGGTCAAAAATTGTGCGTCTAGAGGTGGATTTGCGAGCATTTTTTCCAAAGGGAAATCTTTCTTAGTTGTTTTCTGTACGTAGTGAATGGAATGGGGCAAGTTTGTACATTAACTGTGCGCCCAGAGATTGGGGTACGAATTTCCCCACTTGAGAGTTTTTATTGCCATCGGAAAGTGGGACGCTCTGTTTTAGGGGCCCCAAACAAATCTTACACAATCTCTATGTTATTGACTTTAAGAGGTAGGGAAAACTATCACAATGAAACTTTGTTCATTATTTTCCACAGCACATAACAAATAATAATATTGTATCAGTGCGTCCATACATTGGCCAAATTAGGAAACATTATTATTGATACTAACACGTCAAGACATAGACTACGAGTAGTGATTTCATGATGAAATTCTAGATCAAGTAAATGAAATTTTCACTGCGGATAGGAAGATATGATAGGAATGTTGAAAGAAGGTGAACGCGGGAAGTAGTGTTAACCGTGCCCTGGAGTCATTGATCGCCAGTCGAAATGTAAAATGCTCATAAACTAACAACCGCAAAGAGATTAATTTGGCCGTAGTAATATTAAATAAATTTAAATATAGTATTCATATACATATAGGTAATGCAATGGTGCGTCATTTCAGCTGGAAAAAGCAACTGGATAACTCTTAGTAGGTATTTGAGTTCCTGAGGCAATTTGGAAACTTTTTTTGTATAGTATCTACCTCATAACCCCAAATGGTCGGAATCAGAGAAAAATGGTGGGATACATACATATTTCGTTAGGTAACCCATCACCATTGCTTTTATTTGCGTATTTTATTATATAAAAAGTGGACTGCCTCCGTGGTCTAGCGGTTAAGTCCGTGGATTTAGACTCGAAGGTACCGGGTTCGATTCCTCGTCGGGACACAATAATATTAATTAATTTAAAGTATTAAAATTTATAATTTTAACGGGACTTTACGCGATTTACCTTAGAGACATATGCAATGCAACTTGGCTGTAACGTCGGGAGAAATATGTCTCTAAGGTAAATCGCGAAAGACCCGTTAAAATTATAAAAAAACTATTATGAATATGCGCGAAACTTAAAAAAGTTTTATTAACATTTAATTAATATTCATTTGTGATATTTCTCGAGTTTGGTACGCTAGAGACATCGACGAGCTTGTCACTTGTCCTGATTGGCTATAGTAAAGTAGGCGAAATGTGAATCCGCTTCTATATATGCGTTTCTGACCACCCCGAAAGGAAAACGGTCGTGATGATACTGATGATGAAAAAGTGGTTTCTTTCTGATAACCGATCGGTGAAGCTCGCTCTTGTACTATACGTGAAGCAAATTACAACAAGTACCTCTCAGCCGACCTAGTGACATGGCCCGGCTTTATTCTGGCCTAATTTAATTACCCCTACAGATGACCTCATCACGATTTCCCAGCGGACCTTTACACTGCCCCATATAGCCATCAAATAAGCTATTAACCAGAGACATATGTAGATGGACCTGCCCATAATGAATCATTTAAGCCTTTCTTTAAACTTGAGTTTTTTCTGTAATGACTTAAAATAAAAAAAATAAAAAATGAAATATTGACATTGTATACTCGTATCTATTTAGATTTAAGTTTTGACATTATATAAATTCTTTGACATAATTTGTACCCTTCAATATACACATACTCGTATATGGTGCTCAGTGCTGACATCAAGTTATACCTACATTGCATATAATATATATATTTCTTTGTGATACTTTCTCACTGAGCTTCAGCATTAGGGAAAATATCGGAAGGTGGTGGATGATTAGCCTTATTATACAAGAGATTCGCCAAAATGTGGCCTTCTGTTCTATAAGCTATACTACGGTGAGTGTTCTGAAGATATGCATAACCATGCATAGTGGGGGCTCCACGAATAACTTTGTCCCGGGTGATGCTGCGTTATCCTGGTCTGTTTACGGTTGTACACGATTACTTGGATATTTAGTATAGTGCGGATATGGTCAGACCAGGGTATCGGGCTTCGGCGTCTTCGACTTTACCTGTGATAACAAACCTTTTCAGGTAACCAGACTTTTTATTTAAGGTCTATATGGCCAAAATACTGCCTCCGTAGTTTAGCGGAAAAGTTCGTGGTTCTAGACTCGGAAGTACCGGGTTCGATTCCTGGTCGGGACACAAAATTATTTCATAAATACATTTAATTAATATTCAATTTATTTGTGATATTTCTCGAGTTTGGTACGCTGTAGACATCGACGAGATGATTGGCCTATAGCAAAGTTGGCTAAATGTGAATCCGCTCATTTATAAGCGTGGTTTCTGACCACCCCGAAAGGGAAACGGTCGTGATGATGCTTTACTTTTTTTAAGGCCAAAATACTCAAGGACTCGTTGTAGGCAGATGGAAGACAACCTAGTAGATATTTTGAGCTCCTTGAGTATTGGCATGTTGGTCAATACTTCGAGCTGTCCAAGTAATACGAGCACACGCGGCTATGAACACGGCTTTGTGATAATAAGGCTAATACTTCGACCAAAATAAATTGCTTTGTAGTGTTGGTATTTTTTTATTTTATGTCTATGACATTAGCCGTTTAAAATTGTTACAATAGTGTCATTATGCTGAGCTAATAGCCGCTCCGACTTTGAGCTAACGATTTCTTGCTCACAAACGTTCATTGTTTATTGACTTATATGAGGATTGGGCTCATGTGATAGTCGACGCCGCCACGGTGTCTGGAACTCTCGAATCGCTGCAGCATCGTCGAGACTTGGTCTTCCTGGTCGTCTTATACAAGCTATAACACGGTGAGTGTTGTGAAGAGCTCCATAACCTTATCCCTTCTTCTCTAGTCCGCAACAAAACCACCGCACGGTCCAACAAATGCACTAGAATCAGGCACATAAAGAAAAAAAAGTATTTCTTTCACTTGTATTATTAATAAAATATCTCTTGCTGTAATAAGTACTAACTCGAAAAATTTAGGACAATCAGATTATTATTTTCAGGTTCCGGATTTACCTTGAAATAAAAAAAAAACAATTGAATTTATGTTTCTTAAAAACATGTAATTTGTATAAGAATATTTTAATTAATTGTAAAGCTTAATAATAGTACTCCTAATATAGTAAATAGTAAAGTTGGCTAGATGTGAATCCGCTTATTTATAAGCGTGGTTTCTGACCACCCCGAAAGGGAAACGGTCGTGATTATACTTTACTTTTTTTTCTACTTTTTAGTACTCCTAACGACTAAATCAATGACTTAAGCGGCTGTTAGTTTAATAAAATATTTACTATTTATTTGTGGGTACATTGTGTAAATTTTTGGTATTGTTTGTAACAGTAGACGTCATTTTAATATAAAATTAGGCATTTTTTAAAGCATAATTGGTGTATCATCATCATTACTGCCCTTCTGGAGCTAGCAACCCTCACTGTTGGAGATGAACCCTCCAGAACATATATCTGAAGAATTTAGCTTACAATCGCCACGCTGGCCAGACGAGTTTAGTTTCATTTATTAACGACTCCACAAGTTGGTAATGGTGGAACCGTGACCAACGGTTTAACGTGCTCTCCGAGGCCCGGAATCAGTGGTATTGTAAATCTATGACAAATGTACGTAAGAAAAGTGTATTTACATGCCAGGGATTTTAATAAAGCGTACCTCCAACCAAGCCACGACTGCTTTCTAATTGCTGTATATTAATTAATAATTTATTTATTCAAAATACGAAAAATTTAAACCTAATCCGGAGGCAATTACCGATAATAAAATTATAATTTTTTACACATCATAATAGTCCCAAATGACAACATATTATCGCTATTAGATTGCATTTTTTTTTTTAATTCCCACCCTATTATGCACTCCCACAAAGTAGCCACTATCACTACGCTTTATCACATTTTATGACAATAAATATAATATAGAATTAAAGCCTGGCACTTACATGTTAGTCAAAACTAATTGGTATAATTTTCCACGAATAATGTCAAATTTTCGGGTGCTATCTTTCTAAGTATGAAATTAACATCAAATGTTCAGATAAATTATTATCATGTTCACCTTGTCCACATTTTACCACATGCAAGGAACAACATTTTAACTTAAGATTTGCACGATTTCTGGATTCCTCTTTTTTACGTTAGCTTATCTAAGCGAAGTCGAAATAAGCTTAGTTGATCTCAGCCTGAGTTCGGGGGCTGCTTTAGGCACTTTTCCCACTACCGACTTAGATTAAAATAAATAAAACCATAAATCTCAATATCAATAAATATTTTAAATCTTTCATATTTTAATAAATAGATCGGTTTGGCAATCGCACTAAACAATCTAATAAAATAAAATATGCATTACTTGTGAGATACATTGTGTTTTCATGTTTTATTTAAAATAGAAAAGATTTTTAATATTGATATGGTCACTATAAGAAGACAAATTTCTAAGCATTCACCGTGCGGGTACCGGGTCCATCGTATGTGGGTAAGAGAGGAGAAAAATGGTGTCTCGGGCTTGCGACCGACAATAGGCTTGTTAAAAAAGGAGGCCTCCTTTTTTAGTTTACTCCGCGATAATACGCTCACCATCCACAATTCTACTCCTCTCCCTACCCAACCAAATACTGTATGATTCCGTTAATGCCGTCTTGAAAGCTCTTTGTATAAAATGTATTGACGGCAGACCTGCTTATGCCCAATTCTTTCAGTAAATGGTGCAATGATTTTGCTGTACTCCTCTCGCACCAACTTCCACTGCGTATAGCTTAGCTAACTGTTGTTAGGTTAGCTAATTACGTAATAACTTAAGACAGAAGCCAAGACACCCAACAGAATTACTGTTGGGCCGTGGAAACTTGGCAGGTCTCTGGTGTGGGATGCGACGTGTGTAGATACATTAGCTTCATCTCACAGGTGACCTCGTTAGGCGCGGGAAGTGCGGCGTCTTCTGCTGAGAACCTCAAGTTGCGCAAATACGCCAACCTGTTACGAATTGAAAGTTGTCAAAGCGGCTTACGAAAAAGTCTGGAGACAGGAAATCTGGCAATTACATGATCCATTTGATTTTGACGTCTTATATCCAGATTCATTTCTAAATTTAATATATTCCTGGTCTTCACATTCGACGAGATTAGATTAACGGCGAGAACTCTCTAAATAAATCCCAGCAAGATATCTTACTATGGGAGAAAGAAACATTATGTTACTAGCTCAACTAGTACCTCGCTTATCGCCTAACCTGTGCCATGGCTTTTATCCCGACATGTTGTCAGGAGACGACATTTTATTTCCAAATAATAGGATTTGGTTGTACACTAAGATGTACAGAAAATGACGCTAAAAGGGGGATCCTAGCTGAAAGCTTTCGCGTGTCATTCTCAAAATATATCACCCTAGACATATACCTATTTAATAAAAAACATCGTTAAAAAAAAGTCTTCTTAGTCGCTACACTCCTGGCAGAGTGGTCGTGGTCTTAATTTGTTAGTGGCACACTCGGACCGCAACTTTTCTGGCCCACTCATGTAGGGGAAGATCCATTGCAGCCTTCACTTCAGTCAGTCCATCGCACCGGAGACCTACAACGCATCCTCTTGCCCTCGACTTTCCCCTGTACTACCAGGCGCTCGATGCGTGTTTCTCCACGCCCATGACACGTGTTTGAATAAAGTGAGAACTAGTGTATTTGTGAACTGAGCGATAATTGTATCCAAGGTGAAACTTATGATAAGTATTTTTAAGGCTATAATTATGTGCATCTTAGTGATACGCGTTGCAAAGACAAACCGTTTATAAGAACCGCGTTTTGGTCTTTAACAATAAACCGTTTTTAGGATTCGATTGAAACAGTCTTCGTCGCGAAAACTAGTCATTTAGTCGTCTTTATCGCAAATCTTTCCCGTTTAGTTTGCAAAATAGATCTGTTCTATAATAAAAAATGTAAATGAAATAAAGTCCTAATTATATTATTTTTCATAAAGTAAATAAATTGCATATAAATTTAACGAACTATCGTGATCGTGACAAGTGGCACTCTATTGTCTCTGCCTACCCCGCAAGGGTTTTGGCGTGAAGATATACGATCATAACTGGCAATGACTGTGTCATTAATTCTGTACAGATTGGTCTAGCTTTGATTGTCATACCGTTTATAGATAGCGCTATTATAATCTTAAAAACACTGGCCATAGTTTATTAGCTCCATAAATTGCTTAGTAGACATGTTAGTTTTGAAAATCTGTTATTTAGAAATTTAGAAGATGTTCCGTATGTGGCTAATTTTATTGGCCCTAAAACAGGACCAGAATAAATAAATTGTTTGACATTCCTTATACATACGTCTACGCATTTAATATATTGCTTTTATCTCAACATAATAACATTAACTCGCGTTCCTTAAATAGTTTAAGTTATTTTACGTATTGTCTAGGCTAGGACATTTTTTATTTGTTTTTTTTATATATATATATATATATTGTTCATTTATTTAAAAACATTATTGTGAATCTATACAAAATGCGAACGTAATTCCGCAAGACTCTCTTCCGGTTAACCTTTGCGACATTGGGACATTTGAAATTGAGTACGCTGCAAATAGAGAAGTAAAATAAAAATTAAACATAATATTTATACATATATATAGTGTACACATACATACTAATACTACATAAACACCTTAATATTAATAATAACTACCTATAATAGATTAAAGTCAGTAAAAGTTAGGCTGGGGACTTACAAAAATGACTGTACACTCTTGTCTTGAAAATTCGTCTGCTGGGTGCTTGTCTGACTTCAACAGGAAGGTTGTTATATACTAGTACGACATGTGACCTTGCGCCCACCTGATGGTAAGTGGCCCGCGAGTTCCATGAATGTTAGCAACTGGAATGAGACACTCATGACTGACATAGATTGTCGTAGAATAGTCTTTCAGATAATTATTTCAGAAATACTTATGTTTTGAGATGGCCAGTTATTAAATTGCTCAATTTTTTTAATAAATATTACAATTTTATTTTTTTATTTAAACTTCATTGTACTATCGGCCTGTTCCAGAAAGGCTCATTATCTTTTGACATGTTTAATGTATGCCTATGAGAGACGCAAGGAAGTAGAATTAACTTAGAAACTACTTAAATAAGATCGTGGCCGAAAAGAGGTTGTGTCAACTAAGTATAAATTAAATAATGGAAATATTATTTATTTCATTTTTAAATATATTTATCGCCATATGATCCACTTAACTCTAATATAGCTGAGTTTTCATTGCAGATTCCTTTCTCAGTCAGATTAAACATTACCAGGTCACTGGAATCTTCTAAGCTGCTGGTCTTTTGCTAACAGCTTACTTATTGGACCACTTTGCTGCTTAGTCTTCTACTAGCAGGAGTAGAATCATTCAAAATAATTAAGTTAATGACGTTTCATAAATGCCTGTAATAGGTTCACGTGAATAAAGATATTTTGACTCTGACTTTGGAAAAAAAAACCATTCGGTTAAGTCAAAAATAATTAATAACGCTTAAACTAAATACCTGTCCAGATAGGGTGATACAGTATGACAAGAAACTGTCACAATTTCCATTATAGTGGGTGACTCTTCCACTTCTAAGCCTAATACTCGTATTTATTATATTAAACATTTTCTATTACATGTAATAGAAGAAAGAAAGAAAGAAAGAAAGAAAAATATTTATTTGCACACAACAGCTAATACAATAATAAAAGACGTAAAAAAAAAAAATATATATATAATTACCAACAAATAAACAAAAAATAGATAAATACATACATTTAAAAAAAAAATGAGTGAGCTGCTGCGACAAACAGGCACTCAGGTCAGCATAGGCAGCAACATTTCTGCTGCAGCGCTGATTTTCACTGAGCCCCATGAATCAAATAAAATTACACAAAAATAAATTTATATAAGGTGCGACAGTTTGCCTAAATTTTTCTTTTAACCATTATCGACACATGTAAAAAAACTACAATGTAATAACCAATAGAAAGTTGTTTATAAAATACGTGTGTATAAATCATTCATCAGAATTGTGTGAGCTCGCCGCCTAACAAGTTCTGAACACCACCTGAGCTGGTTTAGATCTGACATTATATCGTTGATTTAATATTACATAAATAGCGCAGCGGTGCCGCGGTGGTGGCTCGGTTGTAGAAACTCTTTCCTTCGTCCACGAAACCAAATAACATTTAAACATAAAACAGCTCTCTTAAGTAAAAGTATTTGTTAAAGTATAAAAACTATTTAAGACATACAAAGATAAACAAATAAACATATATATAAGAAACAAAACAAAAGTCATAGACGCCTTACAACATTCACAAAAATTGATATGGAAATGAGCTGGTCACGTGGCACGTGTTGAAGATAACAGATGGACTAAAGTAGTAACTACATGGAAGGGACAAGAAAAATAAAGGAAGACCTAACGAAAGATGAGAGGACGAGATACTAAAAGAAGCAGGACAACACTGGATGAACGAGGAACAGGATAGAAAGAAATGGATAGAAAAGGAGAGCTCTTTACCCGACGAGGGGTCCTTAATTAGAAAGAAAAACATTATTATAGATATTATTAGAATTTAGTTTTGATATTACCATTTAAAAAAACATTTAATTTATAATTTAGATATACTTAAGTACCTACATAGCTTTAGTCTAAATGTTATAAGAGTATTATTATTATTATTTGGCTTATATTTTAGTTTAAAATTAATAATTGTGTCGATTATATAAACAAACTGTATATGTTAATTAATTAAGGAATAATAGGCTTTATTATTATTATTATTTAAGACAAAACATGTATTAATTTGAATGCCTTATTTATCCAATCATCTGACTTTGGCATTTAAATTAATATATTTGTATGCCCTTAATTTACCCGTAGGTATAGGTGAACACAGAAACTACTAAATACCAAATGTAAAATTTATTATATTTTATTACATAATGACGGGTTTTTTTAACGGGTCTTTACGCGATTTACCTTAGAGACATATTTCTCTCGACGTTTCAGCCAAGTTGCATTGGCCGTGGTCACGGGTCGACTGGAGCTATGCGGTGTAGTCTCGTACATACTGGGCGGTAGATGTAAACCTACCCACTTATCACTTTAAAAGTTTTTAGAAATCACGACACACGATACTTACAATATCCTCGGCGACACCGGGCGATTTTTCCCGGCGTCGAAACCTATTGATTACTGGATTCCACGATGAAGATAGCTTATAACCCCCCTCGAAATGAAATTTTTGTTTCTTTATTTCGATCGCTTCACGTACTATTCTAGTAATAGTGACGATCGGTGGAAAGTATCTTTGGGTCATGCAGCTCAATGGTGTCGCCAAGGATATTGTAAGTGCACGACATGTCGTGATTTCTAAACACTTTTATTAGTGATAAGTGGGTAGGTTTACATTTTACCGCCCAGTATGTACGAGACTACACCGCATAGCTCAAGTCGATCCGTGACCACGGCCAATGCAACTTGGCTGGAACGTCGGGAGAAATATGTCTTATGTAAATCACGTAAAGACCCGTTAAAATTATAAAAAAAACTATTATGAATGTGCGCGAAAGTTTAAAAAGTTTAATAGTGACTTTTAACATTTGGGAGCCACTTTTGGGAAGATTTGAACCTGTCTCGGTTTTTAATAGGTCCTGACTGTTAAAGTCGTTATGTTATAACACATTAAATTTTTTCAATGGTGTAGTTAAGCGGTTATTAAACTTTTTGGTGGCTGTGCCCTAGGGCTTATTTTTTTCTTTTTAGTTTTATTTACAACTTTTCATTTTATTAATTAACTTTTTTATTTTAGTTAATTTAAATCCCTGCTAGTGGAAGACTGTTAGCATATTCCAGTGACCTATTAATGTTTCATCTGTCTGTTAATTAAAACATTTAATAACCGATGTGCTACACGATTACCCTGCTGAGAGCGTTAATCTTGGATTAGATTTCTGTGCTAACACGTGGAGTTAAACTCACGGCTACTGCAGCCGGAGGTTTCTCAGATAAATTACCCCCCTACATTCACCTTTATATGGACTGGTCTAATGATGATAAAGTGTAAATGACTGTCTCCGTGGTCTAGCGGTTATGTCCGTGGGTTTGATTCCTGGTCGGGGCACAAAAAAAGATTGTATTTGTTTGTGCTATTTCTCGAGTTTGGTACGCTAGAAATATCGACGAGATTGCCACTTGTCATGATGGGCCGCCAGTAAAGTTTGCTAAATGTGAGTCCGCTTCTTAAAATCGTGGATTTCAACCACCCTGAATTGGTTGTGATGATGATGAATAAAGTGTAAAGGAAGTAACTAATAAGAAAGTGCAAAAAAACTGCAAAACAATCAAAATATACGCCGATATAACATAGTTTTAATATGAATTTAGTTTATTATTATATTATTTATTTATTATTATATTATTTATTCATCATTACAGCCCCTATGTACTAAGGAAAAGTGTATTTCTCATTGGTACATGCTGGGGGGGTTTGAACCGACCTTAGTAGGATTTAAGGAACGCGTTCTTTCAACCGAGCCACCGCCGCGCAGCCGATAGTTAATGGTAGTTTTACCGTTTATCATCAATGGTCGCGGTGTCACATGTTATTAACAAAATAAATTAAACATTTGTATTCGGTCTTGATTTAGAATGTACTCGTATGTAGGTCTATTGTCCCCCTTTCTCCCTCTACTTCCCCTATACCAGTATCTCCTCCCCACCTGGGAGCAAGAAGATGCATTAATTACTTGCAGCCAGACATCTCATTAACTATTATTACATATTTTATGAACTTAACCAGATATGACCAGATAATTACTGAATTTTAAAAGCAAATTTATCATATCAAACACTAATATTGAAGCTATTACGAGTTAAGAACCACCATCAACGATCAAGTACCTAACTTATGTACTGGGTTACCTAACGAAATTATGTTTATGACTATACAGGAGGAAAACAACGAGGAATATCAAAAAACGCAGAAAGGAGTCTCGACTGATTTAAAAAACAAAAATATATTACCAGCTTATACTCCTTTTCGAAATATCCCGGGTAACAGTTCACCATTGTAGTCTTACAGCGACGCGCAACATCTTAAAAAGGAGGGTTCAAACCCCGGCATGTACCACTGAGAAATACACTTTTCTTATGTACATTTGTCATAGATTTACAACACCGCCGTTCCCGTGCTTCGGAGAACACAGTTAAGCCATGTCTTGGTTCCACTAATACCAAATTGTGGAACCATTAAAATTTATCATCAGACCCGTCTGGACAGCGTGGCGAGTGTAGGCCAAATTCTCCAGAAATTTCTGGAATGCCCATCTCCAACTTAGGACTCTCTATTCCAGGGGTTGGGATAATGATGATGAATTGATGCTGCGTTCTGCTTGTGGTACGATCTCGTTTGGCGTGATATTGCACATTATTTTATCAAATCAAATCAAATGAAATCATTTATTTCCTTAGGTTAGTAAACAACACTTGGATATTGTCAATACATATGTTTTTTACACAATACAAGCTTGGCTGGACCAAATCTAACAGCAATACAATTTATAATAAATAGAACATTGTTGCCATAAGCGAGGATTTTGTACTTATTTATAACTAGATACTTAAAATTTAATTCGTGACTGTAAAAAGGCCGTGTCAGCTTATAATCTAATAACATTTATGTCCATAAATATAGATTCGTGGCTCTAAAATGGCCGTGTCCGCTTACAATCTAGCAATAACAATATTTATGTCCATAAATAATATAAATAAAAAATCGTGGCTGTAAAAGGGCCGTGTCAGCTTATAATCTAAAACAAACAATTAAAATTATTTTTATTTATTTATTATTATTATTAATATTGTCAACCAATTATAGGCTTGTGACTATTTTAAAGTTGGCCCAAAAGTTAAAGTAATTATTTAAAATCCCTTTATATTAACTTATGGATAAGGTCCAAAGCGCCTTAAAATCTAATTTTAAATATCGTGTTCGAATTTCCTCTCGAAAACGCTGCAGTTGCAAATACCTCCCGGATGACGTCACGTAACCCCATGTTCTACTTTTATACTTTAGTTCGCTTTGAAAGTGTTCGAGAAGCGTTTTCATCCCACGTTAAGTTTTCACTTTAAGCAAAATTCAGTAAAAAAAAAAGCGCGCTTTGCTTTGCCTTTAAGTCGAACACAGTCTTCGTATTATTAAGTATCACTCACGCTAATGTTTTTAAGGTAACGTTCGAAAATCTAAAATAATGTATTATATAATGTAATATATATAGACATTTTTGCAAGAAACTCCTCATAAACTACCTTGGTACCTTAGATTATACCCAAACAGAAAAACTCATAGAAATAGATAAATAAAAATAGATAGAGAGATAAAAAAATAAATATATAATAAACGTTAAGATAAAATACACCAGAAATAACTATACACCAGACTACTCAAATTATATACCTATAGATTTATAAATTTAATAATAGTCATAAAATAAATATGGTGGAATATAATATAATATAGTATAATATAATAATAGTATAATGCATGGCATGATAAATTAATTTATTAAATAATAAAACAAAAATTTTATTGTAGCATAAAATTTATACTCTAAAATAATAAAATGTAACCAAGGAAGAAACTGATCCTCAGCTTAACCCAGAGAATTCTAGTCTGGGGATCAGAGTTCCTTCAAAAAATTATGTAAACAATTTTTGGGAACAAATAAACGTTTTTGTATTTGTATTGTATTAAAATACAAATGATTTTGTTAATTAAAACGAAAATAAGTGGGATTTCAAATCAAATCAAATCATTTATTCATCCTTAGGTATAGGTACATACATATTACAATTGGTATTCAGTAGTTTGTTCGTTCAACTATACTTTATTTATTTATTTAAATCTTTAATGCACAAAAACAAAGGCGGGCTTATAATGCCGCTAGACATTCTATCCTAGCCAACCATTGGGATAACTTGAGCATTATATTGAAAGGTAGGTGCAAAATTGTATTAAATTCCACGGTTTAACTATATAATGAAATGAAAATGAAATAATATTTATTTGTATGGAATATGGTAAATAGGTACATAGTTTTTGAATAGCTCACATACTCCGCCATTTCTGGCACACAAATTATACTAACTAACTTAATTAATTACAAATTTATACAACGAAAATAATATATGTAATAAATAAAATGTCATGAATTTAAGAAATCTCGCATAAGATAATACTCGTATGCGAGATTTTGGTCAGTTGATTAATACAATTTATTACAATTTCTAAATTTGTATGAATAAAACTCGCTTAACGAATAAAAGCAACACTCTGTTAATAGCTTCTTGATTCTAGATTTATATATATATAGTAATACTAATACATATATATATAAATACATATACCCATACATATTATTACATACACTACAGGGCATACAGATATATTTATTTAAATGCCAAAGTCAAGAGTCAAAATCAATATAAATGCATATAAATAAAAAATATGGTATACAATCATAAAAGAAAATATATAATTAGTGTTCTATTTTAAATATTATAACGTATGTCAAATGTAAGATCATCGTCAGTCAGAAAATCGTCAATTGTATAATAACATTTTCCCAGTAAAGCTTTCTTTAGTTTTGACTTAAATAATGGCAGAGGCAAGTCCTTGAAGTCTGGCAGAGTATTGTACAATTTAGGCGCCATACCAAAAATACTTTTACTCAAGAGAGCTGTTTTATGTTTAATGGAGTATATTTAAGGATTTAAGGTACCTACCTACTCTGATAAAATAAAGATTATAATAAAACAAAAAACCCATTATTTTGTTTCACAATACTCAACTACCCTCTATAATACTCCGTTGTTACAACTCAATGATAAATAAATAAAACATTTTTCCAAAGTCACAAGCGAGAAGTTTACACGAAGAGTGTTGTTCGCTCTGTCAGTTGGCTAATGTGTTGTAGATAGCGGCTTCAAACGAGGTTATAAAACGCCCCTGCCTCCATCTTGCCACCTTTCCCCCTTCCCTGGCTGATATCTGTAACGAGCAACCAACAGTACAATGCGACTTGCTATAGCCAAAGTCTGCTTATTTAAACGAAAAAGTTAAAATGACAAAATAATGAACTCTGTTTTCTAACAGTTTTATCGTTAGTAATGCACGAGATTAGCCGAGCATATATCAACTTATACAAAGTTTTAATACTCGTTTCCAGTTTATTCCTATAAACAATATCTTAAGATCCATCCTCACACTTCCAGCAGATATTTAAATTATTTCACAGTCTCCACTGCTCGTAAATGGAATAAACTTCCGCTTGTCAAAATTGTAATTTGACATCATTGCAAATGGCACATACTTTCAACGTGAACAACGGATAGGTGGTAGGTGGACTGATGGTGGTAATTTACCCACTCGGCGGGGTAGTATCCAACGTTAATTTGATTTGATGACGATCTCAAAACTAACAACTTGTTCTGTAACCGAGTCGTTATGGCTTACAGTGTTTTAATAAATTTCAATATTTACCCCTCTGTGCGACGTAAAGAGTTGTGTTAATTTAATTTGATTTCATGACGATCGTGAAACTAGCAACTTGTTCTGTAATCCAGTCGTTATGGCGCAATGTTTTTGTTTAATAGATTTCAATACATTTTGATTTAATCCATATTTACCCGACTGCACGACGAAATAAGATTTCTGTTAATTGTTTTTTTTTATTTTTATTTTTTATTTATTGACATAAATATTGTTATTACTGTTGGTGAATGTGGATCCTTGATATGACAATCAACGACTTCTGGAAACTCTGAAGCACCTTAATATTTAAGGAAGACGAGCGCGAGGGACGAGAAAGTAAAAGATGTTTTTTTTTCTTAACTTAAAACTGTTTAATCGAGGCCTTGACAATGTGTACAATTAATCCTCAACACTTCCCCTTACACATATAAGGCAGTCAACATAATTTTTATACATATTTTATAAAACAAATTAAACATATTATATAAAACAAATTAAATATATTTCTACATTATGTAGTATTGCATACATTCATGTCGACTATTAGTTGTTTATGTCTTATGCTACCCAGAGGTTTTGTCAGCACATCAGCTGTCATATTTTCAGATGATAAATATTTTACATTAATAACATTATCCTGTACAAGTTCTTTCACAAAATGGTATCTTAAATCTATATGTTTTGTCCGTTTGTGACAATTGTCTTTAGATTCTAATATTTTTAAAGCACTTTGGTTGTCATTAAAAACTACTATACTATCAAATGACTTTAACATTACTTCAGACATGAAACTTCTAATGAATAACAAGTCTCTACATACGTCAGTAATGGCCATGTACTCGGCTTCCGTACTAGATAAAGCTACACTTCGCTGTTTGCGAGCCTCCCAATTTATAGTATTTTTACCTAGCTTAACAATAAAACCTGTGTACGACCTTCGGTCAATAGGATCATTAGCCCAGTCTGCATCTGTAAAAGCAGAGAGATTTAATAAATCTGATTTATAAAAATATAAACCATGGCTTATAGTACCTGCTAAGTATCGCAAAATACGTTTGGCAGCGAGCCAATGGCTTTTGTCAAAATTATGACCAAACTGACTCAGTTGACTACAGGCAAATGCTATATCAGGACGAGTACATACTGCTAAGTACATTAAACATCCTAAAAGTTGTCTATACTTATAAGTATCATCGTCTAAACTCTCCTGAATATCAGGTGTCATAAATCTATAATTCTGAACCATAGGTGATGAGACTGGTTTACAATCCTGCATTCCAAATCTTATAAGTAGTTCTCTAATATACCTTGACTGATCTAATTTTATAAAGCCTTTAGTCTTGTCTCTAGTTACATTTATTCCTAAACAATTCTTTAAGAGACCTAGGTTTTTAACTTGTAACTCTTTCTGTAATGCAATAAACAAGTCAGTCATATTAGAGTTACTATTTGTAAATACATAAAAGTCATCTACATAAATAGCTATAATACTAAGATTGTCTCTACCACAGTTTTTAATGTAAACACATGGTTCGCACTTACTTTGTGTATAACCATTTCCTGTTAAAATGGAATGTACCTTTAAGTTCCACATCCTACTTGCTTGTTTTAGGCCATAAATACTTTTTAATAAATAACAAACTTTATTCCCATCAGATACAAAACCTTCAGGTTGTTCCATATATATTACCTCATTTAAATCTCCATTTAGGAAAGCGGTTTCAATATCAAGGTGGTGTATGTCCAAGTCTAATTCATTGCTCAATGACAGTAATATTCTCATAGTAGAGTGACGTACTACCGGCGAAAAAGTGTCAGTATAATCTACGCCTTCCTTTTGAGAAAAACCGCGAGCTACTAATCTGGCTTTATATTTATCAAAATTACCACTTGTGTCATACTTTACCTTAAATACCCACTTACACTGTACTATGTTGGTATTTGTGGGTCGCTCTACCAACTTCCATACATTGTTGTGTTTTAGAGAATCAAACTCGTTTTTCATAGCAAGTTCCCACTGCTAACAGTTTTCAGAGCTGATAGCCTCTTTATAAGTGAGCGGTTCATTACATTTACCTTGAGTGAGCATAGCCAAGTCAAAGTCGTCATACCTGCTAGGCAGCTTACTGCGTGTGGAGCGATTGGGCCGGCCAGTGTCAGTGGACAAGTCACAGCCCTCCCCTCGTGAACAGGCGAGCCAATGACGGTCTGCCGACTAGTCACAGCTTCCCCTTCAGATGACGACTCACGAGATGTCGTCACCTCACTTTGTTCCTCCACATCAGCACCTTGAGGTCTCGACAAGCTCTGGTCATCTTCACCACTTGGAGAGCAGCATTCCACTGCATCTGAAATTGATACCGATGAAGGATTTAATAAAATTTCATTATTTAAATTATTTATGTCAGGTGAAAAATTATTCTCATTATTTAAATTTAAATTAATGTATTAATCCATTGATATGAAATACAGTCATTATTATTATTATTAAGACTAGTGGTCATCATATCTCTATAAAATTTACTTTCTATAAATTCCACATTACGGGAAATTAAAATTCTTCTGGGGTTAGATGGCTCAATGAGTCTATATCCTTTGGAATGTTCACCATAACCAATAAAGATGCACATTTTTGATTTAGCATCCAACTTGTTCCGTTTTTGTCCAGGGACCAACGAATATGCAATACAACCAAATACACGAAGGTGAGAGAGATCCACAGGATGTCCACTCCAAACTTCTTCAGGTAGCTGTCCAGCCAAGGCAGATGTTGGAGACCTATTTTTTAAATAAATAGCAGCCATAATAGCTTCACCCCAAAAACGCCGACTAAGACCTGCGTCCTGTAACATTGATCTTGCCTTTTCCATTAGTGTCCTATTGAGACGTTCTGATACTCCGTTTTGTTGAGCACAATATGGAACAGTTGTCTGGTGAATTATTCCCTCCTTGTTAAGATAACTATCAAACTTCGAATTGCAATATTCTCCGCCGTTATCAGATCGGATACATTTTATAAGTAGACCAGTCTGTTTCTCTACAAAAGTTTTAAAATTAAGGAAAGAGGATATTACCTGAGATTTGTTCTTCAGCAGGTATCCAAATGTCTTTCGAGTGTAGTCATCTGTAAATGTTACTATGTATCTGGCACCACCATAGCTAGTTTCCGGCATGGGTCCACAAACATCAGAGTGTATCAGGTCAAGGGGTCCTGAAGCACGCCTCGCCTCACCAGTTGGAAACGGCTTTGATACCTGTTTACCCTTGAGACACGGCACACATTCACCTAGTGGATGCACCTGTTTATTAACATTAAACATGACACCACGGGCTTGGGAATCCCGTAAAGTACACATACCTCTAATACCTAAGTGACCCAACCGTCTATGCCAAGTTGTTGCTGGCAACACGGTCGCACTCTGGACCTGCTCCCCTTGGTCAAGGAGTGTGGCAGAGTTCACTTGTGAATGCCTATCAGATATGATAACATTGTTAAGCTGGTAAATTCCATTAATTTGATTACCTGTACCTACACAATTTCCATTTATTTTACAATTGTCATAAATGTAACACTTCTCTTTTGTAAATATTACTGTCATACCTTTTTGAGCCATTTTACTAACAGAAATTAAGTTTGTTGATAAGTGTGGGACATACAACACCTTTTCTACAATATAGTGATTATTACTTTTGTTTAATGACATTTTTACATTACCTACACCACAACTATTAATGGTGTCACTATTAGCAATAGATATTGTTTTAGAACTATTCCTAAAGTTATGTAAAAGATCTTTATTTTTACACATATGGGATGTACATCCGGAATCAATAATCCATTGACTGCTTCCAACATGACTTAACATTGCGGTTTCAGTAGTTAATAAAGTTTTTTGTTGAGTTGTTTTTTTATCACGTTTTAGTTTGTAGCACTTGTTTTTTAAATGCCCTACCTTATTACAATATGAACACAACTTTTTATCACTTTTATTAATGTTTTTACTCACATAAGCCACATTTGAAACATTGTCATTATGATTTTTCCTGTACTCCTCCTGTAGAAGGCGGGTCCTCACCACTTCACTAGACAGGGATTTTGTTAAATTAGCAGTCTCCAAACTCGAAACCAGAACATCAAATTCTTGCGGCAAGCCACTTAATAATATTTCAGCAACTTCAGCGTCTTCTATTATGCGACCAATATCTGCTAGCTGATGAACAATATTCATTACTGTGTCTATGTATACAGTCATGTTACTATGATCGTTGTAGTCTATTCTGTGAAGTTGGCGCAGCAGCAGAACTCTTCGATAAAGACTTTTGTCCTCAAAGACATCCTTCAGCTTCATCCAAGCTTCTTTCGCAGAAGATGCACTTCTTACATACTGATGGCATGACGAGTGGACTGCCAAACATATGCGGGCTAGAGCACGTTGCCCCCGCACCAAATCGCTGTCGGTGTTATCAACACATCCCCAGAGTCCCTCCAGCGTAAGCGTCATTTGCATGGTAAATTTCCATGAAGCGTAATTAGAAATACCTTCCAGTTTATCCATATGGCTTCCACCACCAGCTCCTACAGCATAAACGCCAGAAGCGACGGTACCGGAAACCGGCCGCATGGCCGCGTTGAGGTTAGTTGTCATTTCGCTCAAAATGGATAAAATCTGGTTATAGTTCCTGGGCCCATAACCTGTTGGTGAATGTGGATCCTTGATATGACAATCAACGACTTCTGGAAACTCTGAAGCACCTTAATATTTAAGGAAGACGAGCGCGAGGGACGAGAAAGTAAAAGATGTTTTTTTTTCTTAACTTAAAACTGTTTAATCGAGGCCTTGACAATGTGTACAATTAATCCTCAACAATTACTAGATTGTAAGCTGACGCTGACACGGCTATTTTACAGCCACGAATCTATATTTATGGACATAAATATAGATTATTATTACTAGATTGTAAGCAGACACGGCCATTTTACAGCCATGAATTTATATTTAAGAACATAAATGTTATTAGATTATAAGCTGACACGGCCTTTTTACAGCCACGAATTAAATTTTAAGTATCTAGTTATAAATAAGTACAAAATCCTCGCTTATGGCAACAATGTTTTATTTATTATAATTTGTATTGCTGTCAGATTCGGTCCAGCCAAGCTTGTATTGTATACAAATTGACAATATCCAAGTGTTGTGTACTAACCTAAGGAAATAAATGATTTGATTTGATTTGATTGCCCAACGTAAAACTAACAACTTGTTATGTTACCGAGTCGGCTCACAGTGTTTTACCACCCTGCAGTGTACACTGTACACATCCTGTGTCTTTATTGTCATTTGATGTTCATAAAACAATAAAAATATCCATCAATTAATGTGAAGGTTGTATAAACAATCGAAATGTACAATTTTCCGTCGCTCTGTCTCGTTACAAATGCAAAAATTCACTTAAAACGGCTTACCGAGGGTTATTATTTAAGTAATAAATCAAATTAATTGTTTTTGGACAAACCCCACTGTGAAAGGGTTGGTATTTGTTAGCGGGTGCTCTTAGCACCAAATCTATATTCCACTTCTGAAAAACGACAGAAAATGATTTTAATTGTACAATAGTTTTTAGAAGAAAGAGCAGAACGCTTTCCCTTATTACTAAAGGTCGCGGTTCGAACCCCGGCATGTACCAATGAGAAACACACACAAACACACAGTACACTTTTCTTAAGTACATTTGTCATTTATTAACAGCATCACTGTTTCTCATGCCTCGGAGAGCACGTTAAGCCGTTGGTCCTGGTTCCACTAATACCAACTTGTGGAAACGTAAATTTTCATTAAAAAGATGACATCAGAACCGCGCCAACCCGTCTGGCCAGCGTGGCTAAACTCTCCAGAATTTTCTGGAAGACCCATCTCTAACATTGGAGGTCTAGGCCGCTGTGTTCTAGGGGCTGTTATAAAGTTTACAATATTAATTCTTCTTGAAAGTAAAAATTGGCATTTGACATCATTGCAAATGGCACAAACTTTCAACGAGAATAACCAGTGGTAGGCGGATTGATAGTGGTAATTTCCCCAGTCTGCAAGGGCGGGGAAGTATCCACCGTTCGTGCCGATAAACCCAGTAAAGTGTATCCACACGTTTCGGAATCAATTTACTTGGATTTGTCGTCATGCCCAGTCAATCCGACATAGTGGTAGGGACTGATGTGATTCCAGTTGCTAACATACATGGACCTTGCGTGCCACTTACCATCAGGTGGGGGCAGGGTCACATGTGCTAGTATTAAAAAAATGTGGCTACCGAAACCTACATTGGGTTTTATAGATGTGGGGCTAGATCTTTTGTGAGCAGTTTGTATGAGACGCGGGTGAATGTTTAATAGTTTTACGTTCACATCAGTTATGTTGACGCCAAAAATTCCTTTGATGCCAACTTATGTAAAACGATCCTTCCACAAACAAACTATTATCGCTATCGGGGCATAATAACAATTCCTACTAAGGCTTGGTGGTACCAAAGCCAAACTTCACTCCGTAGCCACGACCTAGACTTAGCTGTTGAGGCACGCAGGGCCACAGTGAAAGAGAGACGGTTTATAGGTTTTTCGTCCGTAGGCGCCTCGGGATCCCTTTATGAGGCCTCAGGTTGAGTCGGGCATGCGACCTCCTGCGGTGGCACTTCAGGCTGGGGTCGTATCATTGATGATTTTGCGATCTTACTTTAAAAAAAACTGAGCGATCTTTGACTTTGACTTTATGACAAGAGAACATTTTTATGCGCCCATTTCTCTAACAAAAATGGGCACTCTCATTTGTCAAATATTTGTATTAAATTATTCATGAAAGCGGACCTAAAGCGGATTTAAAATAAATAAACAGTATTTAACCGTCTCGACTTAGGAAGCGCCTTTCCAATTGGCACAATATTTACTTACAAAATGGCCTCCTTTCAATATCCATCTGAATTCTAACAAAACCTTCTGTTTTCAACTGGAGTACTTATTCTTGGTAATAATTTATTTATTTTAGTTTTCAATTTAATTGTATTTTTTATTATTAACTTTGGGTTATAACAAAATGAAGTGTCTGTAATTCAATTCGTTTATTTTCTGTAATTATGACAAATTTTCAAATTTTGCACTGTCATATGTCAAATTTACAATAAGTATACTTTAATATTAGGCTACATAATTTCACAGCAATCTACCAGGTAGAACGCCATGAAACTACACAACCTTACTTAAATGTAGAGCAGTGCGTTACAATACAAATATAAAATAACATTTATTTTTTTAATTACGTGATTTATACACACAATAATAATTCCACACAAAACTACACTTATAATTATAGCTGCTGTAAATATGCATTGTCATCTTATCAAATAATATACAAATATAAATGTCACTTAAGATTATAGCTGCTGAAAAAGAGGCATTGTCATTCTAGAAGCTAATGCAACACAAATATAAAAAATGAAAATAAAATGTCACTTAAAATTATAGCTGCTGTAAAAAGGCATTGTCATACTACAAGCTATACTATAAAAACACAATTAATTTAAATAATAAATGGGTACACCCATGCGTTCCTGTCTTGGAGATATTCATCAATAGTGTAATATCCCATTTTAATCAATTGATGTTTAATAGATAACTTAAACCTATTAAGTGGCAGATTTATTAGATCTTCGGGCAGCTTGTTGTAAAAAATTATACATTGTCCAAGAAAGGACTTACTACATTTACTTAGTCTAAAGCGAGGAACGTATAGTTTGTTTATATTTCTAATGTTGCGGCTGGTGAGGTCTTTATTTTTTTTAAACAAATGTATATTTTTGTGTACATATATAAAATTTTCAAGAATGGATGCCATAGTGAGAATATTAGATTCTTTGAATTTTTCCCTAAGAGATACTCGAGTACCCAGACTATAGACAGATCGAACGGCTCTTTTTTGCAAAACAAAAATCGTTTGAGTTTGAATTGTAACGTTTAAAGTTAAAAAATGTATGACCACGGCCTGAAGGGCCCAACCCGGATTGTGGTCGCGTGCCCGACTCACCGTAGGGCCTCGTAATGAGACCTCAAGGCGTCTATGAACTAAAAACCTATAACCGTCTCACTTCCCTTTTGAACCCGTGTGCCTTTACAGCTAAGTCTAAAACGTAACTACAAGTGAAGGCACTCATTCGCCAAGCATGCAAAACAAAAAGTCTACTCGAAGGCAGCAGACCTAACCTTAAGATAAAGAAAGGTCCTTCCTTCCGCGGCCGGTGTATCTGCTGTTCTCTTCAGTGCGTAAGCGCCGGCCTTTGAACTAACGTGAGCGGGATGGATAATATACAAAGGAAGCGGCGAGAAAAAGACAGTACAAGGTATAGGGGTAACAAATTAGGAATGTCTGTTTATGCACTGACGGATCACAATACCATCCAAAATTGGTCCATATACCGCGAATGGTGCGAACAATATTATTTTAATAATTAATTTATTGAAACAAGAATATGTATGCAGATTAGAGGCGGTATCGTAAGATCCTCTTGTGAATAATTACATAGATGTAAACAACAGTAATATTCCGAGCATCATCTGACTAGAGATTACCGTACCACACCTACACCATCATTAAAATAATCCATGTTTAACATATTGTTACTCGCCACGTGGAGCTTGTCACTTTTTTTAAATAGATTTTGTAATCAATCTCTTAGCACTATTTTACATTTACCTGAAGTAAGGGGATAAATGTTAAGTTTTGCATTAAGTGTATTGAATATTATTGTATATTTAGCCTTAGACTCAGGTTTTAGATTATAAATAGCTCGGTAAGAGACGGTAGTTTTATGTATTACTTTATTGCAAGAAAAATACAAAGAAATTAATGGAAATTGTGAAAGAACCCATTTCTTTCTGCTAAGACCACCTCCGGCTAAATAAACTGCACAGCGACGCCATTAAAGTGAAATTTTAAATAGTTTTTTTATGAAAAGATATAAAGCAAAGTGTTTTATTTTTCAATTTGTAATTGCGAGCCCCGCGGTTTCAGGTTCTTAATGAATAGCGACCACCGTAGACATATGTTTTAGAATGGGCTTAATAATAAATAATGCGGATCGTGAAGCTGTGAAATCGTTCAAGAATCATCGTTATTATCACTTATATACTTAGGTGCCACAGTACGCAGGTATTGTGTTCTTAGATGAACATAGGTGAAAAACTCATTCAATTCAATTCGTTTATTTTGCAAGTAGCCATAGGACAAAAAGAGATGTATTCTGCACTTTTACGCGTCATTTTTTACAATATTAATATAAAACAATGACCAGCTCGCACGACACACCGTGGGAAGGGTCTCGTCCGTAGTAGCACAGACACGTCTGTGGCGGTGCGCTGGTATCCGTCGCGAGGCGGTAACTTCAAAGGCGTGCGTGCGGTGCGATATTTGATAAGTTTTTCCGAATCATTCCCCATGATCCCACCGGTAGGATCACAGGACAGGGAATATTTTATGTCATTCGTTAATTTTCTACCGTGATCAAAACAGAAAATAAAATTAGATATTTAGGTACAGTTACCTTAAACGACTTTTGTTGTATGCTGATCCACCAGCGACGTGGTTTCTTTTTACTTTTACTAGATCGCATAATTCGGTAATTGTTTATTAATACCACAGCCGCAGCTGCAGCGACGATACGTTATTTTACTTTGCATTTTAAAATGAAGCTATCAAAAGATCTACACAGACCGACACGCACCGTTGGAAGAGCTCTGTCTGTGTGCGTTGCCGTCCGTGGCCGTCGGCTGTGCGTCATGATCCGCAGAATCACGGACCGTGGGAAGCTAGCTTAAAGCTAGGAGCAACTGACATACTCGTAGTTTCCTAACACTATGCTGGCCAGATTTTTTCACTGTATGTAATATGTATACTTACAAGGAAGATCAGGCTAGGAGAACATTCCAAATGTTCAGTTCTGAAGAGATTCTCAATATTATTAAAAATATATAAACATTTATTATAAGTATATCTTATTCACTTAAGATATCCACCTTGTATATATGCGGATTCATATTTAGCCAACTTTACTATAGGTCAATCATGACAAGTGGCAAGCTCGTCGATGTCTCCAGCGTACCAAACTCGAGAAATATCACAAATAAATTAAATAATTTATTGTGTCCCGACAAGGAATCGAACCCGGTTCCTCCGAGTCACTAATAATAAAATTCACTGACAATATATTTAAAGTTCAATATATTGGAAGCAAGGTTAATAATGTTATTGGAGATAAAAACGAGACTGCGTGCGTATGGTGAGGGTATCAATTTCTGAGAGGTTATAAAAGTTATTATTTTCGCCAAGTCAGCGCTGTGTCATATCCATTCTGTTATACGGGGACCAAATGGCAGGATGTTGGAGAGGCTGACAATTGATAACGAATGCTTCTATCTACGAGTACTTACTTTGTGTAAACTTAAGCTGAGGATACACGGTTTTTAATGCATAAATATAGTTTTATACAGAGTGTCAGAATTCATATTAAAAAAGAACATTGCCCCAACTTTGTTGCAGCGTCTCTTAACAAATTAGAATTTAATAATTTATTTAAAAACTCTTTATTGCACAAAATAAGTGACGTTTTCGTACTACAGTCACAAAATAAGTGAGGTTTTCGTAATACAATTAGAAAGAAATATATATTTTCAGTCAGCAATGGTCCTGCAAGAGTCTTGCGAGACTCAGACCAGCTGGTTTTGGTCTTGCTTTGGGCAACACTAGGCATGACCGTTGGGCCGTGGAAACTTGACAGCTCCCTGGTGTGGGATGCGACATGTGTAGACATTTTAGCTCCATCACACATGCAGGCGACCTCGTCAAACTCGAGAAGTGCGGCAGTTTCTGCTGAGAACCTCAAGCTGCGCAAATACGTCAACCTACTGGAGACAGGAAAGCTGGTAATTATTTCTGCCAACGTATTAGCCTCGCAATACAGAGTGAAAATGTTGCCAGTCTTCATGGGACTATTCCTGAAGGGTCGTCTCTAGAGGACATTGTTTACCTATAGCTTGTTTTTTATTAGGTTTAGTTTATATTTAGTTTATATTTTACTACAGGCTTGTTTAGCTGATCCCCTAGAAATCGACATGCTGGACAGCCTTCGTATCATCCTACGTGGTTCAAATCCAAAAGCTAAAGAAAAGAAAACAGTCAGACAGTGGGGTCGTCGAGGCCCGAATGACTAGTGCCCCTGGGTTAGGGATGGGGAGATTCCCCTGTTATTCCCCCTTGGCAGGATGTCAGGTTGGTAATTCATGCACTTTTGGTGCTAGACGCCGTTACTAGTATAACAGCGCCCGTGTGGCTCACGAACCCAGGGGGTCTAGGTTCGACTTCTTTAGCTCTTCTCCAAGAGCACCTCTCTAGGAAGTGGTCTCCCGTTGGAGGGCCGAGCGATATTGAAGCTAGTAGTGACAAACAGACAACTAGCGCCATCTATACAATATTAGTTTCTACTACCAGTATTAAAACTAATCTTCGTAACCTTTAGTTCCTCCGTAATTCTACGTGTACATAACAGATGGCGCTAGTATACATTTTTATAGCAAAATTTTACTTTAATTATTTTACCACAACGTGCAGCGTTAAAAATATCGCGTTACAGAATCTGTCTACGTATTGCTAGGCAAGGTGGTAAAATATTGTTTATTCACAATTTAGCTGTCATTTAGACTGGATATTCAATGGGCTTGGGTTGAGAATGAGAAAATACCTTTTTCATTGTTTTCTCTGGCAATATGACAACTATGCTAACGTTTGCTTCAGTACAAATTGCAGCTTCCAAATCGACCCGGTGAATTTGACACACACACGTTGTTTGTATTTCAGGCAACGTAAAATGTTTTATATCTGCGTTCGCGCTCGTATTTACTGATATACCTACCTACTAGTGCATGATACAAAATTTTAGTTCGACATGCACTCGTTTGATTGATTTTATTATCATAAAAACAATGTGTAATCTTTATTATTGAGTTCGTAATTCTATCTCATACTGTCATCGACTGCGGTTAGAGAAGGTGTCAGTCTGAGGGGCGAAGGGGCAGAGGGGACATCAACAACAAAATGTCACTTCATTTTACCGTGGGTTGTGTGGACATGTTTCACGTGGAGGAAGGAATCGCCAATGATTACGACCTCGCCGAAGAAGCCTTCGAATTTGTGGTAAGTCAATATTACAGAATTTAATATACATATATAACAACAAATGCAAACAATGAAATTGCACTTTTCCGGTATTTATTACGATAAGAGACGTAGTACAGCTATATAATCTGTGGATAAGAAGTTCGCAAGGTACGTGCAACGTAATTAGTTCTTAACGTTAAATCTAGATGGCGCTTACGACATTTGCAGTTTTAAGCAGGTAAAGCTTGCCAAGGTCGCCGATAGACGGCGTGCTTTACATTTTCGTAAGTAAACTCAAATTATACAGTGGTGCGTCAGTTCTTGGCTAGCTTTTACTTTAGTTTTGTGATGTTATTGGCCGCGATAGACCCCTCCGCGGTTGCGTTGTGTTCTCATGTGTTATTTAGGCACAAACAATGGTCTGTGGCAGCTGCTCCGGTGTCTGCAGACGACTGTTTTGTCGCGAGACAGTCTCCCCTGAATCCGCGACACGTATCATCACAAATCCGCTGGTAATTTATTGAACCGAGTGAAATATTTTCTGCGACCGTATTTATTTCGAAACTTAATGTTTTTATGCACCACAAAAAAAGAATGAGTAATTCAATGTTAAAAAATATGATCCAAGTAGGTAAAAGTATGCAGTAGTTATTTTGCCTTCAATATAGAAACCAATTAAAACATAACAGACCATATCAATCGTTTATGGAATCCAAAATTAATGTTAATCTTTATAAAATCGTAAAAATAAGAATAAACTTTTTTTTATTTCATTACAGTAAAATCGTAGCCATACCGATTTATTTATGATCCGAAATTCCTATATATTACCTTAGCCTAAGGGACGGTAACTGGCACCTGTATTCGAAGCCATTTTCTCAAAAACTCCTCCACACAACATTTCCTTCCAGCTGTCAAACAAAAAAGAAGTTTCTGTAATAGTTACGATTAAAGTTAAAAATTGAGCCGATCCCACAGTTTTATTTTGAAGGTCAGCCGTAAGCTGACACATTAGACGCCATTTTTTATTTTCATCGTCTCAATTACACAGACTTACTTTTCGTTTGACAGCAGTAATAAAAATAGGTTTTTTTTTTCATTATCTATGCGTATTGCAATCATTGCTTAAATAATTTGGTAATGTAATAAATCCATAAAACAAATTATTAGTCATAACGTCATATTAGCCATTCCTTATCTTAAGGCACAAAGCATGGATCCATACGATATTCTTGTATTTATTCAAATACAAGGTCTAAGTACCCAGTTATACTGTGCTTATAACCGGTTTGCTCATCAATTACTTAAGTACAGTCAGACAAATCATCGCTGGCCCATTAAATATTCAAAAAATAACAATAAAAGATAAATATAATCTAAAAATAATTAATACAAATAGTTGTCTAAATGTAAATCCGCTTCTTTGAAAGCGTGGTTTCTAACCACCTCAAAAGGAGTACGGTCGTGCCGATACTTACGACTTTATTATAGTTAGATAGCTGTAGGTAGGAACTTCATTGAAAATTTAAATGATAATAGTTGTAAATCGTTATAGATCCTAGATGGTCATTCGAAATGATAAGGTCCGGAGTGCTTAGTACAAATGCCAGATTTTACTCTAAAAAACTGTCACTTTGATAGTTCTGAGCAATGGCTCGTGCTAAGTACTGGCGGAGCAACGACTATTAATCCAGACCTTAAGAGTAGTCGCGATCACAGTGACATTATTGCCGCTCGGCCAATGGGGTGTATCAGGCAAAGCTTTTTGTAGATGTCGCTAGCGGCACTGGTACCTTGTTTACACCTATGACGGATCATTTTCTAAATGTTTTATTTTTATAACAGAAAAATGAATTTTAACTTAACGTTACCTACTTTAAAAGACTAATTAGGAAAGCGAAAACCGTCTTTAAAAACAAAAAAGGTTTAATTAATAGGTCGGCAATTTAGAGATCACCACATCTTAGATTTAGAGATCACCATATCTTAGATTTCGCTTGGAAATCTCGATTTGTACACTTAAAAGCTGCTCACTTCCGCAATATATCCAGAAAATAATAAATTTCGTAATAAGAATACAAGTTTTCTATGCAACTGACAGTTCTATTAGGTACCATCTATCATGCGCCAACTACCGTGATAAAAAGTTAGTGATACACCCCATTCCACCGATGGATGGTGGCCAGCGGCCCGAGCGGCGCCCAAGAGAGTTGAATAATCCGCGCACCGGGCGGTCACACGATTATCTCACATATTTTAAAACCTAAATTCACTAAAGTAATTAATTCTAATTTTCTACGTCTGCAATAAACCTATACAGTCCGCTAAATACTCTTTAATTAAGCTGTTGAAGACCCGCAGCAGTATCCCTGCGTGGTTAGCAGCACAGAATAGGGCCTGACAATTTTACAAAGAGAAACCCCAACATGATTTTAAATAATGTTTTTTATAATTTTATCGGGTCTTTACGCGATTTACCTTAGAGACATATTTAAAGAGTCGACCCGTGACCACGGATGCAACTTGGCTGAAACGTCGGGAGAAATGTGTCTCTAAGGTGTTAAAAACTATTATGATTGTGCGCGAAAGTTTAAAAAGTTTCATGATTTTAAATACATATTCTCTAAAATACTCCACTTGACATAGTTCGTCGATTTTTTTTTTAGTCATCGATTTGGTGTCTGGTTGTCTTACTGAAAGTTGATTAATGTAATATCTTCAGTGACACTCGCATAATTAAAACGAATCGATTGACGTGAGAATCATCAAGAATGGATCACGCGTTTGTCTCAATTCCATTGTGCCACAAAGGAACATACATATGAGTACATACATACATAGGCCTATAAACATATTACCCTTATTTGCGTCACGCAGTTGAGTAAAAATATAAACCCTTTCGTATTTACTATCCTAGTGAGACGCTGAAGAGATCTTTCTTACTAGCATACTAGCCTATAAATGAAGCTATTATGTGGTCGCGTTCTGAATTTACAGATTTATACAACCACAAAATAGAAACCTGGTAAAATACTTACCCAGCGTTCTTCTCATCTAATCTATCTGTGCATCTGTTCCCATCTTTGATTTATTAATTTTATAGTTTCACTGTTATATCACTGGTTTGATTTTATTATATTGATCTGCTTCGCACCTTAAAAGAACTGCGCCAGGGTCACACACAATTGCACCCTCTTCTGGAGCTACTTGGTATTTGGATATAGTATAGCCTACTGGAGACTGGGCTTGTTTCCCAAGACCAATGGATTGTTAACTATCCTGAGAACTGCTTATGGCCCCATGAATCTACCTCGGAGCCACCTTCTAGTGGTAATTTTCTTCCCAATTCGGTTAGACTCATGCCACGAGCAGAACCTCATTTTTAGTGTTCATGGAGACAGAACTCATCACAATTTCCATGTTGTTCATGGAGACAGAACTCATCACAATTTCCATGTTGTTCATGGAGACAGAACTCATCACAATTTCCATGTTGTTCATGGAGACAGATCTCATCACAATTTCCATGTTGTTCATGGAGACAGAACTCATCACAATTTCCATGTTCATGGAGACAGAACTCACGACCATTTCCATGTTGTTCATGGAGACAGAACTCATCACAATTTCCATGTTGTTCATGGAGACAGAACTCATCACAATTTCCATGTTGTTCATGGAGACAGAACTTACCACAATTTCCATGGTGTTCATGGAGACAGAACTTCATCTTCATCAAAGTGGGTTGTTCCCATTGGCACATATGTAAATACTTATGGTCGAGCCTTCTGACATGTTTTCAGCGATCTCTTATTCAATTTCCATGATGGTCATGGAGAAGCGGGTTTGAGGTGATCTCTTATTATTTTATGGCTATACTCTATACAATACTATAATTTTATATTAGTTGAACACTAATAACACTTTACTACTCAAGTACTGACTTACATAAATGAAATAATTTATTAGCTCTTTAACGACATGTTTTTTACTGGCGAATGCGCGCCTTTTTATCTCTTTTTTATCTCGAGTTGAAGTGGTGTTGTCAGCGTAAAAAATATCTCAAAACCTGTACTAGGGTAGCTTGGTTTGGTAATAAATAATAGTAAATTATGTACTAGGGTTGCTTGGTTTGGTAATAAATAATAGTAAATTATGTACTATAATCAAACATATTTATTTAACATTATTAATTATTAATAATCATAATTCGCGATACTTCGCGACATATTATGTATACACGAAGCCAGAGTTACTAGCTTGCTAACACTAACCTTGTAACTTTTTATGCGATTTGTCTCAGTTACTTCTTCCGACGTTTCTTTCAAGTTCCATTATAAGTCCAAAAAAAAATCACAACAATGTGTTCTAGAAACAGTCATGCAATGTTAATTAAACTTTTTAATAACTTACCAGAAAATATCAAGGTATTACCGATTAACCGTTTCAAAAAGGATCTGTACAATTATTTAATAAAAAATGTTTTTATACAATTAAAGAATAACTAATAAAATACTAAAGTGTATATAAAAATAAAGAATACTAAAGTGTATATAGTCCGAGCGTAGCTTCAATGTACCTACTATTTTACAACTTGACTTTTCTCATATTGTAATTGCCCAATATTAGCATGCCATTGAGGTGAAACATGTGAAGCGAATTTTCTAGCTATAAGATCTTGCAATGTAACCATGTTTTCTAGCAAATAAATTATTTTGAAATTGATTTGATTTTGTGGGTACGGGTCGACTGGAGCTTAGACCTCGGCCTTAAAAAAACGCAAAAAATATATATATAATTATTTATTCCGGGCATAAGGTGATACCTCGCTGATTTTATAGACTGTACCTCCTAAAACGAACTATACTTAAGGTACATAGAAAAAAGGTTAAGTATCATCACGGCTGTATTCCTTCCGGGGTAGTCAGAAACCACTCTATTTTTTTATGAAGTGGACATTTAGCCAACTTTACTATAGGCCCATCATGACAAGTGGCAAGCCCGTCGATGTCTCTAGCGTACCAAAATCAAGAAATATTACAAATAAATTTAATAATTTATTATTTTTCAACCAATAATCGAATCTCCCGAATGTAAATCCATGGATTTAACCGCTAGACTACGGAGCCAGTCAACTATATTATAATAAGGATAGATTGTTTAATATTCTAAGTACAAGCGGTCATATTTGTCAGGGTGACTAAAGCCATGGTCAGTGACGTCAGTCAGACGTGATCTTCAGTCTAATTAGATAACCCGTCGTAATTTACTCATTACCGACTACTTATAGCTGAGTCAATGTTTCCGGTCAAGGAAACTGGTAACTGTTGATTTGAGAAATAATAAGCTGGCCACACAGTTAAAATCAGTTTCAACTAGAACCGTTTCCGCTACTAGTTTTTGTTCTCTGGAAAACGGTTGCGTTTCGTTTTAACAACGACCCACCACTATAAGCAAGATTGTAATAAAGTGCCTAAAATGTTGATTCGCCCAAGTACGCTATCGATCACACCCACAGAGACCGGGGTTAAGTGACCTTATTTACTAAATTCAGTAAACGAGGGAAGGATTTGGCAAACTGCCAAAATCAGTAAATAATAATTTAACCGCTATGGACTTTTTAAGATACCCTTTATGACTGTAACAAATCCATGTTTACATTGTTTTTATCCTCAAATCAAATCATCTATTTCCTTATGGTTAGTACACAACACTTCGATATTGTCAATACATAGGTACCTATTTGTATTATACAATATAAAAATATACTATCAGGAGCTTAGAGAGTTCCAAGATATGCAGCCATGGCTTGAACGAATTGAACAGCAATAATAATAATAATAGTGTATTTCCAAATATTTCAAATTTTATGTTTTTGGATTTGTTGATTTGTTATTGTATTCAAAAAATAATAATTACAAAATACTAAAATAAAATTAAATACCTAACTATAAACTTAAAATAATAAAAATATATACATAAATAAAAAACGTCAAGAGACGTCCCATCAGAGATAGTCCCAAGAAGACATTTCCCCTCTGTATAGCGAGGCTAATACGTTGGCAGAAGTAATTGCCGATCATTCTATCTCCAGATTTCTCCCAAACAGCGCGTAACTCGTAACCTGTACCGTATTTTCGCAGCTTTAGATTCTCAGCAGAAACCGCCGCAATCTCCGCCATGACGAGGTCGCCTGGATGTGGGATGGGGCTAATGTGTCTACACATATCGCATGACACACCAGATAATTCTAAACGCAATAAATAAATAAAAATCAATACAATAACAATATTTTTTAACCATATGACTATTTAATTAAATGTATATTAACATTTATTCTAAAAAAATATTTACAACATATAAAATAAAATTAATATTAATACTAAGGATAGGGATATAAGTCCCGTCCGCGTGGAATGGTGGCAAGAACGCTGGCTGCATTTCCCCGCTCAATTGCAATACTGATTTTTTGATTCACCGGAGGAGACGACAAGACGCGGAGTTATGTCTTTTAAAAACTTTTTTGTGCTTGGACTCCATGGGACCAGAGTTTCTACAGCAAACGGCACAAATATGTAATCTTTTAATATCCTTACATACTTGCGCCGCTTGCTGGGCTCCGTATTTTCCGCCGCGGCTCAACAATAATTAAAATATTGCTGCAATCAGCGAGGATTTTGTTTTTACTTAAAACTAGGTCATTAAAATTAATTCACCTTACAATTTATCCTCTCAGAGATATATATCTTTCCACAGAACAATAATGCATATAGAAACGAAGTACGCGCACTATAAGTGAGGACAGTAACATTAAGATCTGGAAGGCCCATATCCAGCAGTGGAAGTGGAAGGACGTGTTCTAGGGGAGGGGACAAGTTCGCATGTTTTATTAATGTCAGCCAAAAACTAGAGACGAAGTTCAGCTGATAAAATCTGTGTATAAAACATAGTTATTTTAAAACAAAAACCACTATCTTACTCAACATAGTCTATACAAATAAACAATGTATCACCAATATGTTAACTATCACAAGATAATTGATAACACCTTATCACATACTGTCGTGACGGTGTAGGACAGACACGTATCCAAGTTATACTAGTGTTATACAATATTACCTAAAAATTGTAGTGACTCGAATAATATATAAAATATTTGTGTAAACAGTTAGTAGTTGCCTAAACTTAACTATACAACTGTTCCTCAGTGCTTCACGTAAACCTATTAAGGCATATGTAACACGTCATTATTTAAATGATTCTAGTCCTGCTAGTGGAGGACTAAACGGTTGAGACAATAAGCTGTTAGCAGAAGACCAGCAGATTCCAGTGACCTGTTAATGTTTAATCTGACTGAGAATGGAATCTGCAAGGATAGCTATATCAGATTTACAAAATAAGGCAAATACAGAATTACACAACAAAAATATATAAATATTTTTGATCCCGACGTGAACGATTTATCGGTTTAAATGAAATTGCATTGAACGAAACAGTAACAAAAATTACGGTGATAATTTGCACCATCACTAAGTGTTTTAGCTAAAATATTTTGTTCAAAGGAAGTAAGGTACAATGATTTTTAAAAAAACTAAATTAATAAATAAACGAAAAACTTTAACTTTTAAACATATACTTAATAATTTAAAATAAAACAAAAAAAAAAATAGCTCCAAATCGCTGCCAATGGGCAAAGTAATAGCTAAAATTATCACATAAAAAATATACTATATAATAGTTGTGTACTGTTTTACTTTATACTAGAATACATGTAATATAAACGTTTATACTATATCTTAAGTAACTATTAGGTACATAGTTTACAATTAGTTTATTATACAATTGTCTAGTTGTAGAACTTGTATTACTCATATAATGACATTCTACGTACATAAATACAGTTACAATGTTGATCAGGATGAAGATATTGAGGTATGGTATACAGACACGAGTTCGTAATCCTTACTAATATTCCGAGAGCTCGTAACAAAAATCGGCAAGAGGTCTATAATTAAATATTGAGGCTGTTCATGAGTTAACCTACTCCCACGGTCAGGTAGAACATCTGGCGGTAGCCTGCTTTAATGCATGTTTAAGTCATCATTAATGACAGCTCCTAGAACACAGATTCCTTGACTTCCACTGTTGGAGATGGGCTTTCCAGAAAATTCTATATATCTGGAGAATTTAGCCTACACTCGCCACGCTGGCCAGACGGGTTAGCGAGGGAGGACAATTTATTAACGATTCCACAAGTTGGTATTAGTGGAACCGGGACCAGACGGCTTAACGTGCTCTCCGAGGCACGGGACCGGTAATCTATGACAAAATAAAGTACGTAAGAAAAGTATTTCTTATTGCCGTATACAAAACGTGTTTTAAAAATATCATTATTGGTTTGTTTCAGAGTGACCTTCTGGATGCTGGAGAGGTGATCTTCACAGAACAGCTTCCAGAACCTCTGCGGGTGGGATCACACATCATCTGCACTGCCACCCCCACTGATGATCATCCTTGGTAACAGCCAAATCCTTCGACATTTCTTTGCTAAGCAAGGAGAATCTTAATAACAGGATGGTAATCATTTTCATAGTCCGTACTAATTAAACGTAACCTTGTGTTCCAGGTTCTCTCTAAACATAGGAACAGGCTCCCTAGAATCTGGCAAGGCGGACATAGCAGTGCATTTCAACCCTCGCCTGCCACAACAGTATGTGGTCAGGAACTCACGCACTCACCTTTCTTGGGGACCAGAGGAGACCACGGCATACAGGTACCATGTCACCTAACATCTAGGGACAATTTGATAGCCATTGCACGAGCTCCCTCCGTTCACATCTTTAAACATTTACTCACCACTTGAAATCAATTAATAATTTATTTATTACACTGTGATTTATTTCTCAAGTTTAAATAAGCCGAATAGTGTCCCTTAGTTGAAGTTGCTTAGTTGAAGTTGGGCCATTAGACCTGTAGCTCTATTCTGTTACTTAGTCGCAAACGTTATTAGTGGATTTCGTTATTTACGTCAGAGATTGCGTCATAATTCAAAATATTATTCAATTCTCAACTCTATAAGCGCTCGACCTTGTCAGCGGCCGTGCAAATATCAACTTTAATAGCGTAATATCTAGATACATACTCGTAGTTAACGGATTACATTATTTAAAGTTTGCGCTCAAGGAACAGAATAGAGCCACTGGTTTCACTAATACTAAATCGTTTTTATGTTATGTTGTTTTTATGTTTCCTAATTAATTCTATTAAAAAAGAGAAAAATGTATAATTTTATTTTAGAAGTCATATTTTTATTTTGTAAATTTGATAGTTTTTGTTATTATTATTTTTTTGTTTTAACAGTAGTAAGTTTTTAATTGTGTTAACAGTAATAAGTTTTTAATTTCTTCTTCTTTTTATATTGGTGAATGCTGTGACACCTAATTGGTACATATATTAGATAAGCTATAATTATACTATGTTATGTGTGTGATAATATATGTACTGCTGTGTGTACTAAATAAATAAATAAATTCATTAAGAATTTCTCACCATACCCTCACCAACGGGTCTGACCAGAAAACCTAATTCTCCATAAATATGTAGCCCACCTCCACCAATGGACTCTTTAAAACACAGGGTTGATGATAAAGGTTGTACACTAGTACATGCAGAAGAAAGACAGTTATTTTTAGGTTCAGGGTAGGAACATCAAGTGACTCCTAATTAATACTCTTTTTAAATTGACCCTTTAATAAGTTCAGAACCTGAAAAACCAACTACATTATCTTCATATTTTTTTGAGAACCATCGTTTCTAATTGTGTCTTCGTTTTTTTATAGTGTTGATAATTACCAGCCTTGTATTGTTATCAGTTGTACATACATAATATTTCCTTTTAAAGTGATTATGTAGGTAACTCGATTGTTTAGTAAATTCAAATAAATTTAATGATCTTTGTTTACCTGCAAACATTTCCATCATTAAAGTACGACATTATTTAAAGTCTAATTAGTAACAAGAGAACATTGAAACCCAATAACCAATGAAGAATATTACATATCTATAATGGCTAGCTCGCTAGAGAACCTTAGCAGAATTCTGAACGGCTTAAATGTAGCATCCCAGCGGGTTGGTCTCCGTATGAACTTGGACAAGTCAAAGGCATGCTCAACTATCATGTCATACTAATAAAAATCGCGTGAGAAACGACACTCCCGCAGTTGTGCAGTTGTGCAAAAATACGTCTACCTTGGACAGAACATGCAATTAGGCCTAGCCAACTTCAGCTAAGAAACCGACAAACGTATTCAGCTAGGATAGGCGACATTCGGGAAGTTACGTCACATCTTCCTATTTATTTATTTATTAAGGACAATTAATACATAAGTATAGACACAAAAACAGAAAGTCATTTACAAGTTTTCACAAAATAATACATATTATGAACGATGATGGCATCTACAAACTATCACTTCATGCAAATAATAACCAAACTATTATAGTTTAAAGAACCTTAAATTAAACACATTTCTCACCGCTATCACCTTGTCATGAAATATATCAACATCAGTTTTATCAATGAATGTAAAGAGTATTACAAGCTCTTATTAAAAATGTGTTCTGTCTGTAGTTGGTGCTCGCCATTGGTATGCAAAAGGTGGGAATGTACCAATTGGTCCGCACCGGTATAATTATGTCCAGCCAGGATAGCAACGATATCGAACATAACACAGTGTTTGAGGCAAAATTTTCAACCAGAGCGTTCTTCCAGTAATGTCGAATAGAGCAGAAACGTGGACCTGACAGTGGGTCTGGTCCTCAAGTTCAAAGTTGATCAGCGTGCTATTAAGAGACCTATGCTCGGGATTTCTCTGATGGTTAAAGTCGAAAAGTTGACATCCGTCGCAGACAACCAAAGTTACCTACATAGCCTTTATAACTAGCAAGTTGATGTGGCAATGGGCCGGTCACAGAACCGACGAACGATAGAGTAAATGGGTTTTGGAGAGGAGACAACGTACTGGAAGACGCAGATGGGAAATTATCTGAGGAAGATCGCTAGTGGGCGATAGGTGAAGGTGACAGGAGGTCGTGTGAGACGGCGAGCATTGGGAAAGGTCTATATCCAGTAGTGAAGAGACGAAGTCTGATGATGATGATGTTGAACCATTCAATTCTTTTTCAGATCCTTCCCTTTTAAAGTGGGTCGTCCCTTCAAATTGGAAGTGCTGGTAGCAGCTGAATGGGTCTTGTTCGCAGTGGATGGAGAACACTACTGTGGCTTAGCTCATCGTACTCCCAGCGTGTTCTCAGCGAGCTGGCTACAGGTGTCAGGTCTACCCGATGCTGACCTCAAGATCTCACATGCTTCCTTCTATCCAACACTAGCTCCACCCAGATTTGAGGTAAGATTTTTTTACAACGTCATTTGTTTTCCGCAGCCCCAGGTACTATCTTAAAGTGCTAAAAACTCAAGTGCTCAATAACATGAATCCCTTCTTTCTTTGTGATCTTTGGATTTAGGTAGGTGCCAATTCTATTCGGCCTCGGGTTTAGTTCACCATTGTCCCGGTTCCATTAATACGTACTTTTGAAATCGTTAATAAATTGGCATTAAAAATTACATTAGACCCTCGCCAATCTGTCTGGCCAGCAGCGTGGCGAGTGTAGGCTAAATTCTTTAGCTATATGTTCTAGAAGGCCCATCTCCAACATTGGAGTCTAGGACGCTGTGTTCTAGGGGCTGTGGTTTTAAAATGAGCATTGACTTCGTTGGTCTAATCTAATTGGCTTAGTAGTTAAATTTTATGGGTTATAAATTAAATATTTGTAATTTATTTGTTCAGCATGGAGTTCAGAGCCGGAGTCTCAACACTTTCGACTAGTACGCGTATATTAATTATATAGTTTTTTTAACTTCCTGTAGTTCAAAACTTGTATTTCTTCAGGTCCCGTTCATGCATGGTGAAGAGATGTCATGTCGCGAGGCAGATCCGCCGTGGGAGTGTCACCCTGTGGCCATCATGTCGCACGGCATTCCCCAGGGTCACCAGCTCGTCATACAGGGAAGGTAAACACCTCTTTGACTAAGAAATTTTAAACTACCCTATTGTATAATTACAAAATTGTAATACCTTTGTATGGCGCGATGGTGACTCGGTTGGTCAGTTAACGCTTTCCCTCAGGAAGGTTGGGTTAAACCCCCCCGGCATGTACCAATGAGAAATACACTTTTCTTACGTACTGCAGTCATAGATTTACAAACCACTATTTCCGTGCCTCGAAGAACATGTTAAGCCGTAAGTCCCGGTTCCACTAAAAACCAACTTGTAGAATCGTTAATAAATAGTTATTAAAAATTTACATCAGATTCTGGATCAGATTCTGGCCAGCGTGGTGAGTGTAGATCAAATTCTCCAGATATATGTTCCAGAAGGCCCATCTCTAACAGTGGAGGTCTAGGACGCTTACCTTTGTAACCTCGTGCCTTTTGCACCTGATGATAAGAGACCAAGTCGAAGAATAGGAGCAACTGGCTTTAATCATTAATTAACTATTAGTCACTATCTTCTCATAAAATCGAGAGTGTTGTGCTTAGATAAATTAATCAATTTATCTTCTTTGTCGCCATTTGAGTGCTAGTGTCATGGTTAACAAGCCGTTGCCCTCTGTTCTGACCATCAGCTTTCCTGGTGCACTTATGTAGGGGAGAATCCATTGCAGCCTTCACCTATCAGACCATCTCATCGGAGACTTGCCATGCACATCCTCTTGCCATCGACTTTCCCCTGGACTATCAGGCGATCGGTGGATGTTTCTCCACGCCGCGCCGTGACACATGTCTGAAGAAAGTGAGAATGCGCGATTGTGTCGAGGAACAGTGTTGTTTGATCTCCAGTTCCTCCAGTATAGATTTGTTGGTTCTGAGCTCCGTCCATGATATGCTCAATATTCTCCGCCAACACCACATCTCTGGAGCATTGATTCATTTTCCAAGGCAATTATCTATATATATTGTATCTTATATCTAAACTGCATCCGTGGTCTAGCGGTTAAGTCCGTGGATTTAGACTCGGAGGTACCGGGTTCGATTCCTGGTCGGGACACAGAAATATTTTTATTAATGTAATTAAATACATTTAAATAATATTTAATTTATTTGTGATATTTCCCGAGTTTGGTACGCTGGAGACATCGACGAACTAGTAAAGTTGGCTAAATGTGAAGCAGCATGGTTTCTGACCACCCCGAAAGGGAAACGGTCGTAATGATACTTTTATATTGATAAAGTATTAAAAAATTTTTTTTAGATTACGTCGTCTCCTCCACTCTTTCAAGCTAGACTTATGCTTCGAGGGGGGTCACCACGAATGGCCGTGGGTTCCTGTGGCCCTCCACATCAACCTGCGAGCCCACGAGGACGGGGGAAAGTCCCGGCAGCTCGTCATCCTCAACTCTTGGGACCAGGGTTGGGGACCCGAGAGACGGCAGAGGACCGCCAACATCGTCCCAGGCGAACCGGTAAGGTTCGATAGAGAGATTATCAGCCATATCCACTAAGCCATTCCTTCCAGCTGTCAAACGGTCCATAAATTGAGGGTCGCTCAGCGAGCTGGAGAGAGCTATGCTTGGTATTTTTGTAATGGAAAAAAATGGAAACGTTGATATACGTCAAAGAACCAAAGTTATTGACATAGCATTTAAAATTAGCAAGCTGAAGTGGCAGTGGGCCGGACACTTCGGCCGCAGAACCGACGACCGATAGTGGAATAGAGTGGAGACCACCTCCCGCCAGATAGACGGATGAAGGTCGCTGGGGGCTGTTGGATGAGAGTTGCAAAAGACCGCAAGCAGTGGCTAGCTTTGAGGGAGTCCTACATCCAGCAGTGGAGGGCACTGGCTCATGATGATGATGACTAGTTGAACGTTATAATCGTATATGTTTAATTTGCAGTTCAGTCTCCGCATAGTCCATACTCCAGAACAGTGGCAGGTGTTTGCTGATGGCACCATGGTGGGCAGCATGGAACACCGCGCCCCCCCGCAGGAGGTCAGCTCCTTCAGACTAAGAGGAGACCTCATACCTTCCCGTATATATATACAACCAGCTTATTCCTAGACAAATAGACACTGGCTCCGTGGTCTAGCGGTTAAGTCCGTGGATTTAGACTCGGAGGTACCGGGTTCGATTCCTGGTCGGGACACAAAAATATTTATTAATGTAAATAAATACATTTAATTTATTTGTGATATTTCTCTCCTTTGGTACGCTGGAGACATCGACGAGCTTGCCACTTGTCATGATTGGCTTATAGTAAAGTTGGCTAAATGTGTATCCGCTTATTTATAAACGTGGTTTCTGACCACCCCGAAAGGGAAACGGTCGTGATGATACTTTACTACTTTGACACTATAATTCAATATGCCCGATTTTATTATTATTGCTTGTAAAGATTATGCACGTGGACTAACGGGAAAGTCCGTGGATTTCAACTCGGAGGTACCGGGTTCGATGTCTGTTCGGGACACAATAATTTATTTGCGATATTTTTCGAGTTTGGTACGAGGCATCGACGAGCTTGCCACTTGTCATGCTGAATGTGAATCCGCTTCATTAAAAAAGGCGTGGTTACTGACCACCCACATTATTATTTTTTATATATAATAAGTACCAGTATATGGATTGCCAGTAATTTTATTGCCTAGATACATTTTTCAAAAGTACACTCAGACTAGAAAATTCTTTGAAAATATTCGATTGTGCGAACGAGAGGTATGCAAGAGCGGTAACCCTCTTAATTTGATTATTTATAATTTCTGCGGTGCGTAGATATTTTCTATCCTAAATGTGGAAACTGTTAATTGGCTTTATTGTAATTTGAACATTAACACACAAATGTATCATAGCTGTAAGTTGCCCAATAATAAATAAAGTAAAGTATCATCACGACCGCTTCCCTTTCGGGGTGGTCATAAACCATGATTATATAGAAGCGGATTCATTATTTAGCCAACTTTACTATAGGCCAATCATGACAAGGGGCAAGCTCGTCGATGTCTCCAGCTCTATAATAAATAAATAATGAAAACACTTTATGATCACATCATGTCATCATGAAGTGATATTATCGAACGTTGTTCCTCGCACATTTCCAGTAATAATAAATACCGAGACATAAGTACCTACTCTTACCATGTTTGCAATTTTTAATAAATTTTATAATCTTGTTTTTTTACCTGGGAGTTAACTTTCTCTTTATATAATAGTACTATTTGGAGTGAACTCACTCCAGTCATGCAGAATTATCTACGAGTATGTCAGGGCTCAGCACATCCAATCTACATTTAAAGGGTAAATGACATATTTGTAAATAGTGTCGATAAATGATTTTTATTATTATTATTTATTATATAGCCGTCAAAAGTGTAAAACAATTGCAAGTCATCATAATTGCATTACATATCTAATTACTCTTCTAGTTGTATTACATAATAACTAATCCTGTACAATTTTTACTTGAATCTATTATTTAATTTAATTGAATTGTATTTTATTAAGTTAAGGGAGTTAGGGGCATTTTGTTCCTGGGGAAATGTTGTACATCATATTTTAAACCAAAAATGTTATTAATAAGTTACGCTTTCACAATGCAAATAATTATACATACATAGATACTTAAAACTATTACTATCTAGATATAAGAGCTTGTAAAGTGTTTCTAGATTAATTTATTTAGATTAAACTGATATTATTTGTAGTATTTTAAAGTTCACGTAAGTTCATTAATAAAATAAATGCATTACATAAAGTAGGGACGTGTTTTATATTTGTTATATAAAGTTATTTTTCATTATTTTCCGTCCATAAAACTACTTGCTTACAACCGTGCAGACGATATATAAAAAGACAATAAATCAATGTAATTATAAGAAAATGATTTTTTTATTTATTAAAAAGTTGCTTTAAAAAAACTATGTGATTCGTAACAATAATAAAATAATTTTAAAAGCTGTAGGTAGTACACAATTATATGACAGTGTAAGTCAATTTCTAGTTTTTTGTAATAAATAAATTTAATTGCTTGTTATGTACTATAAGGGGTTTACGATATATCAAGTTCATCATAAACCCTATAAAATACAGCAGTTACAGATATTAGAAATAGTTCTTCGAAGCAGTGTCAGCATTTATAATGTAGCTTGTTAATATTAATCTCTGGCATAATGTGATATTGTAAAAACGTTGTTAGACAAATGTATTAATTAAAATCAATTAGAACTAATTTATTACTTAATACAAAGCGATTTTCTTAGTGTGTGTTTTATTTATATTCCCTCCAGAAGTACCGGTATGAGTTATGAGCAACGCAACTAAATTTATAGATCTCTGAGGCTGGTTGCAGAAATGATAATAAAATAATCTCTAATCAATATACCTCATAGATATAGAATACTAGCGACGACGCGACGATCCTATGTCTATGATATACCTACGACACGTGATTGGGAGTTAGCTTGACACTTTGGTTATTTCGGGATTTATACCTATGTTTGACTTGTCGCGTTAAGCGATTTATTTCGCGTTGAAAGACGTTCGACTTGGCGTTGCTCTATGATTTTCATACACTTTAAGCAAAAATCTGTAACAAAGCGTGCTTTGCTTTTAAGTCGAACATAGCAATAAGCATACGTTAAACATGTCAAAAGATAATCAGCCTTCCTGCAACTGGCCGTGAGAGTGCAGCAAATGATCCAAAAATAAGAAAGGTCGGCATTGATAAAAAAAACTTTTGTATCACAGGCACAAATAAAAGTTTCATATTGAATAATTCTTTAGATTTAAGGTATTTTCATACCTGAGCCCACCCTACTTTACACCCTTTGTAGTCACGACAGTCGCAGTTTACGGCATTTATGGTTTGCGGTGCCACCATATGAAAAATGCCGGGGACTATTTATTTAGATAACCCCATAGAAGAAGGTCGCTGGTGGGGGTTGGATGAGGGTAGCGAAAGATCGCGTTAAGTGGCGAGCTTTGGGGGAGGCCTACATCCAACAGTGGGAGATACAGGCTGATGATGATGAACCCCATAGAATAGAGATAGATGCAGGGTTCGAATCCTGATCGGGATACAATAATTTATTTTAATTTATTGTGATATTTCTCGAGTTTGGTACGCTAGAGACATCGACGAGCTTGCCACTTGTCATGATGGGCCTATAGTAAAGTTGGCTAAATGTGAATCCGCTTCTGACCACACCGCAAGGTATCGTGATGATAGTTTACTTTTAATAGAATTAAACGAAAGCCCGACGCGTTCGAAGCCGAGTACAGAAAAAATAATGTCCGTCGATATCCCACCTTCCCCTAAAAATCTTTATTATTGTTAAAGTAAATTTAATTAGGAACTGTTTTGAATAAAAAAAATAGCCTTATCATTACCCATCCGGCGTATTTAAACATTAATAAAAATAACAACAACAACATTATATAAAAACTTCCAAAAAAATGTACACAAACGGAACGTAAGCAATTGTTTTATGACGTTACTATTGCTATTATTTTATACATTGCTTGTTTAATTATGATATTTTGTTAGTCGTGCATAGGGAACAAGCAATCTATAAAAGTATTTAGAATTTAATCCAAGTCTAGTTTTAATAATAACGCCATCCGATTCTGACAGCTGTCATTTGTCAAGCGGTCCGTCGGCGTTTAGTTTGGCAGAGCAACTTTGAATTTGGTGATTATTTCTGAATTAAAAGTTTTGCAATTATAGTGCGTGCACCTGCACCGCAACCTTAACCGTACGTTTACGATTAACATGTTGACAAAACAGTTGTAATTTCATTTAAGGAAAATATTTTATAATAAGTCGATATTTGTTTGACCTTGCCTCAAGGTGACCGATATCTCGTCGGGGTGAGAGAAGTGCGATCGGCAGTCTTTCAGCAACATCATGAGTGTTCAGACGGATGCTGATAGGCGTAAGCAGATCTCCGTTCGCGGGATCGTTTCGGTGGAAAATGTGACGGAGATGAAAAAGGCCTTTAACAGGCATCTTCATTACACCTTGGTGAAAGACAGGAATGTCGCTACTCCTCGGGATTATTACTTCGCTCTGGCTCACACCGTGAGGGACCACCTGGTCTCCAGATGGATCCGTACCCAGCAGTATTACTACGAGAAAGACCCAAAGGTACTTACATTATCAGTGAATCTCTATTGTGTTTAATAATTGAAGCATTTATTTTAATTTGGTTGTTAAAAATGAAAATGACCTCTGTTATGTTGTTCACATTGGGCTTGTTAAGGGCTTAGGAAATGTGTTGATAATAGCATGGACTGTATGTTTATTAAGTACCTACATAACTTTTTATTTTATATAAAATTAATCCTGAACTCACAAAAAACATATATATATATAGGCATTTAATTATTCTTAGAGCCTTTAATTCAAGATTTCTATTACAAGACCATTACCTAGACACACTATCCGGCATAATTATAAGCTAATTCAGACTTGATTAAATAACCCTTGACTATTATATGTATTATTTGTTGTTTAATTATATTATATTATTATATATGTATATTAAATTATATAGGTCCAATACTGTGCTAGACCAATTATTCTCATGAAGTCAGCACAGTGGTAGAAATGCAAATATGTTTTGAAAAGAAATGAAGTATTCATTCTTTATTTTAGATTATTTCTGTTGTAGTGTAATTCTGAATTTGTTTTAGTATGAAAATCTACTATTAATTGCTAAGTTTTTCTTGCAGATTTATTTCTTAGTCAGATAAAACATACACTGGAATCAGCTAAGCTAGTGATCTTAATCTTTGGGCCTCTTTGCTTTTGTCTTAGATGGACAATATTAATTTTCTACTCTGCAAAATTCTACCTTAAGAGATGTACAAATATTCAATTTTGGCAGCAAATTCCAAACACTGCATAACATTTATTTGAAAATTATAACAGTTAAACAACCAACCAATCACATGAAGTATATCAAAATCATGATTATAGATTATTTATACATCCTTTCTGCAATACAAAATAATTAAAACTAAGTTAGAAATGTCCTACATGAGTTAATTAAAATTAATAATTAGATATAATTTGATACATGAGAGTATTATAAAAGCTTAGGAGTATGTTTCCTAAAATTAAATCTCAGGTCATTGCACTTAAAGATAAGATGATTTATTTTAAAATATACAAAATAATAAACAACATTTTATCACAACATTTTTTGTGACTCAGGTTTAACTCTTTGTCATATCGAGAATGATTAAAATAATCAGTTTTTAAATATTACCAAGAGATTTGACCTCGCACCCATCTGATGGTAAAGGACAAGAATGGAACAACTAACATTAGAGCACAGAACCCTAGACCCGCACTGCTGGAGATGAGCCTTTCAGATCATGTATTTGGAGAATTTGGTCTACACTTATAATGCTGGCCAGATGGGTTAGATAGTAAAGTATCATCACAACTGTTTCCCTTTCGGGGTGGTCAGAAACCACGCTTATAAATAAACGGATTCACATTTAGCCAACTTTACTATAGGCCAATCATGACAAGTGGCAAGCTCGTCGATGTCTCCAGCGTACCAAACTCGAGAAATATCACAAATAAATTAAATATTAATTAAATGTATTTATTTACATTAACAAATAGTTTTGTGTCCCGGCCAGGAATCGAACCCGGTACCTCCGAGTCTTAAATCCACGGACTTAACCGTTAGACCACGGAGGCAGTTAACATGGGTTAGATAGTGATGAGAAAAGCATATTAAGGCTGTTAAATAAAACCACTTATATTTGATAATTTGTGGCTTTAACCACATAAAACGAATTTAGATACCTATGCTATTAAAATTTAATTTTAATTCAGAAAACAGAATTAAATATTAAAAAACATTGGAAATGCACCATGGTTCATTAAAATAACTGAGTTGCACGATTACTTGGCTATAAATACTATAAAGGATGAAATTACCTTCTGCAACACTAGATTCAAGACTAGACAGGTAAATCACCCTAACCAGCTAACTGTCATCTCACAATCCCTCAACAAATCAGGCGTCTAAAAAGAAGCAGAGTGTTGGAAGCAGAAAGCCAGGCAGATTGTGGCTGCAGAGAAAACCCGAAGATATTCCCAATGGGGAATAGGCTCCATAATATAAATAAATAATAAATAAAGATAAACAAAGAAAATATTAACACCATTCTTACAAAATTATAATTGACAGTTACATAAATCCATTGACATTTTCCTAATGTATTTTAATAACAAAAACATTATAAAGAAATTAAAATTAACATAAAACTCTTTCGATATAATTCCAACAGATAGGGTCTGATGTAATTTGTTTTGTTAACAATTCCACAAGTAGGTATTATTGAAACCGGGACAAATGGCTTAACATGCTCTCCATCTTACGGGAACAGTGATTAGTGGTGTTGTAAAATGTGTATTTGTTCACTAATGTTTAACTGATGCAAAATTATTTTCATCAGCGTGTGTACTACCTATCTTTGGAGTACTACATGGGGAGGTCACTTCAGAACACCATGATTAATCTCGGCATCCAGAGCTCCGTGGACGAGGCTCTGTACCAACTGGGCCTGGACATGGAGGAGCTGGAGGAGTTGGAGGAAGACGCAGGGCTCGGGAATGGAGGGCTTGGTAGACTGGCTGCTTGCTTCTTGGACTCTATGGCAACACTCGGATTGGCTGCTTATGGATATGGTAAGTGATTTGCGACACTATTCTTTTGCTTTCTCTTTCACAGGATAGCTGCCTTTAACATTTGTTGTTGAAAATAATTATTTTATTTTAATTTATATCACAGGGTGGAAGTTAAATATTCAAGAGTTTTATCAATGTTTTATAGAGACTTGCAGATTCAATATAAAATAATAACATGCAAATATTTATTTGTTGTATAATACTTTATAATAGTTATTATGTAAATGTTATTTATTTAGGTACCTAAGTATATATGTCATTAAATTATCTAATTAAGCCTGTAATAGCACCCACCTTTCATTGCTTTTGTTGTCCCGAAGGTTTGACTGTCATAGAATGCTAGGCATTAAGTCCGCCTTTGTAGGACTTTGTACAATAAAGATTTAAATAAATGAATCTTTTTTTTTTAGTTTACCGTCTTTTTTTATAAATTATCCCATTGTCAGTTGACTTGATGCACACATTGAGTCTCACAAAAGAGTTTTCGATAAATATACAGAAACGGACGTTACCGTACAAAAACGGATTAAAATAAGAGGTAGTTCTTTGTGTGTTACATGACAGAGTTGTTGAGTAGATGTAAACTTTGTAACTCAGTAGAACATTCCAGTATAGATAATTATTGTTTTGTTGTCATTCATTGACTTAATTTAAGAAGTAAACATTTATTTGCATGCCGGATGGCCGGTTTTTTGATTAATTTAACCAGTTTTTTTCATTTTTTAAGTTTGACAGAAAAAATAAATACACATTCATAAAATGATCCTGCCATTAGCAGAATTACATTTTAGTCATGGTTTTGGAGTTAATAACCTACACGACAGCGTCGTTGGATGAGGGCCAGCTCCCGGCAATCTTACACAACAATATTTAATTCACATTTTTATTTATAAATTGCCCGCGGTGGCGCACGCCGGACTCGTCAAATATTAGAGGACACATTTTGGTTCCTTGATAAACATTTTTTGGTTGGGGGGTCCGTGCGCAAGATGGAGCGATATTCTGGAGATGTTTGAAGTGTCCGTTGCCCAACGACAAACTCCTTAATAGTAGTCATCTCCAGATCTCGAGCTATGATCGAATTACGCACTAACCACGGCGCTCGGAAGTGATATGTTCCGCTGGCTTTGGATCATGTCCCTGTTGGTCTTGGCCAGAAGGTGGTGCCTTAAGCTCGCCTATGTACTCACTTATTTTGGTTTTGTACAATAATGTTATGTTATGTAATTATGATTATTATACTCATAACCATGGAATCCCACATATGCTATATACGAGGGGCGTTCAAAATATTCTCGGTATGTGGATAAAAACAAACAAGTACGAAAAGTTTGATATTTTTATTTTTCAATATACTCCCCCCCTATGTTCATACACTTATAAGATCGATCAATTATTTTTTTTAATCCCTCATAAAAATATTTTTTATCTTTGGTGTAAAAATGCTCCTCCACGGCCGTCTTCAACGCTTCATCGTCAGAAAATTTATTTCCACGCAGATCCTTTTTAAGATTGGGAAACAAAAAGAAGTCGCTTGGGGCTAAGTCCGGACTATAGGGTGGATGAGTAACAGTTTCAAACCCACATTCAACAATAGCTGCCTTGGCAATATGAGCAGTATGGACAGGGGCGTTGTCATGCAGAAGCAGAACACCTTTGGTTAACTTTCCTCGCCTCTTTTCTTTGATCGCATCTCTTAATTGACGTATAACGTTAGCGTAGTACTGCCCTGTGATATTTACACCTTTTTCTTTATAATCGATAAGCAAAACTCCTTCACAATCCCAAAATATTGTGGCCATGACCTTGCCAGCTGACGGGATTACCTTGAACTTCTTGGGATGAGCTGAACCCTTAATGTGCCACTGCATGGACTCCTGTTTGCTCTCTGGGTCATAATGATGAACCCAGGTTTCATCTCCAGTAACTATTTTTTGCAGCACCTCATCGGGATTTTCACCACACAGGTCGATAAAATCTGAACAGCAAGCCACACGCATATCCTTTTGAAGAAGCGTCAGCATTCGCGGAACCCATCTTGCACTTACTTTTGACATATTAAGATGGTCATGTATAATGTCATGTACGGTACCAATAGAGAGATTGGTTACTTGAGCTATAGATTTTACCTTCACTCGGCCGTCTTCCAATATAAGTTTTTCCACTTTATCAATATTTTCTTGTGAGGTAGCCACTACAGGCCGGCCAGGTCTAGGGTCATCTTCAATACTCTCCCTTCCACGCTTAAATTCGCTTGACCATTTTTGAATAGTAGATAAAGAAGGAGCAGACTCACGGTAAACACAATCCATTTCCTCTTTTATGGTTTTTTGATTTTTACCCTGTTTTGTCAAGAATTTTATGACGGATCGGTGCTCTAATTTCGTTAAAATTGTTAATTCGCTCATGGTGTTCATGTTTGTTCGGCAATTGCAGAAAAACAAAAGAACATTTCGGTTCCAATTTTACTTTTTTTTAATGTCAATGGATGAATCTTAGCGGCCAGTAACAAATATATATATAAAAGAGGTTGTAACGTATCAATACCGAGAATATTTTGAACGCCCCTCGTATATTGCACGAATCGAATCAATACAAACAAGATTTTTAAGATACCTACAATATAAAACGAAAACCTATGATTTCAGCTAAGTATGGTATGGTATGGTATGATCAGCGATGCAAAAGACATCATTTGCTGTCACTAGAGACGCGTCGCAATATTGCAGACCTAACCTACCTGGTTGGTGTTGCGCGTGGAATTGTTTATTCTCCTGAGTTAGTAAATTTGATATCCTTGAAAATACTCGAGCTCAGGCAGTCTCCACTCTTACATGTTCCTCGCTGCAACACCAATTACAGACGTAACGCGTTCTTTTAGAGCAAGTTCTTCAATGACCTGAGCATTGATTTTGATATGTTTAATGCAGTACCATATCCATTAGACGCTCAATGATAATGAGCACTTCGGGTAGGGTAGTGTGTTCAGCTTATCCGTGTAGAGTCTAATTTATTTAACATTATAATTATTATTACAGCCCCTAGAACATAGCATTCTAGACCTCCACTGCTGGAGATGGGCCTTCCAGAACATATATCTGCAGAATTTGGCCTACACTAGCCACGCTGGCCAGACGGCTTGACGAGGATATAATGTCAATTTTTAATGACAATTTATTAACGATTCCACAAGTTGGTATTAGTGGAACTGAGACCGACGGCTTAACGTGCTCTCCGAGGCACGGGAACGGTGGTGTTGTAAATCTAGGACTGCAGTACGTAAGAAAAGTGTATTTCTCATTGGTACATGCCGGGGGGGTTCGAACCGACCTTTGTAGGATTTAGGGAACGTTGTTAGTTTAATTTCATTTTTACTAGTTTTTTTTATATATGTAATTTTGTTTACCTACAAGTGAAAACTTGTCATTAGCTTAATTGTGTTTAATCATTAATTTTATATATGTACGAGTATAGTAGCTGTGAGTTTTATTTTATTTATTCAGGAAACATACAGATCTTAAATCATAATTACAACAATTCTAAAAGTTACACAATCCAGCAAAGTTTCCACTTAAATATTAAACATAGTTTTAAAAAAAAAATAATTAATAATAGGGATAAGCTTAAAAACAATAACAAATACAACTAAATAATATACATATAGGTATATAGTAAATTCCCAACATAAATAAAATATATAAAAAAATATTAACATTTGAGAGATAGGCGCCTCGATAACAGAATCGACTAGCTACGCCTGAATAATAGAAATACCTCATTAAAATACTTGATACGAGTACATACTATAGTTGCGTGTTCCGGCACTTCCATTTTACACTTGGGGTAGTAAACATGTTGTTCGTTTTTGACCTTTCTCAAAGACATCGACAAGCTTGCTGTTGCGAGCTTTTATAACAGAATAAAACACTATTTCAAATAACTGTGTATTTATTTAAGTTATAATGTATATGATGTACTTGTAGGTATGTCTATGGTTTATGTGTGTAGGTATAATGTGTAGTATATGTTGATCAACTTGTCTTTCTTTCTGTCTCATTCTCTCTGCAACTTTGAATTGTTTTGGCGCTAATGAGATCGAATTAACGCGTCGTTTTGTAACGTCGCGGCGTCGTCGTGGTCGCGTAGCAATGATTTTTTCGTTCGAATTACCAAGTGCATAAAAATGTATTGGTTTAGTTCGAAATATAAAAATATTTTGTAGGGAATTCGTGATAACTTTGAATCATAAAGAGGTTCAAATTATCGTAGGTTTGAATTAACGAGAGTCGACTGTATATTTCTCTCTAATTGTCTTAGAATACGTGTGTTAGTTAGGTACTTGATCTATTAGCAGGAATAGAATCATTAATATTAATTCAATAACATAACTCGCCTAAAGCTTTTCACGAGTTATCCGAATCATGCTTAGAGCGCTTAGAATGAATGATTATATAATATTGATTAAATATTAATTATAGATTTGTTTTATAAGTAAAGTAAACAGTATAAACGAATAACAATATTAAATAATTTAAAAGAAAACCTAATATTAAATTAACTTGTAAATGGCGCGCGATATATTGACAAAAAACTGACAGGCGGTCAGAGCGATCTACCTCGATATCGTGAGCAGTCTAAGCGCGAGGAATGATGTCATTTGTGACGTTACAAAGCTTTGGCAAAACAGTTTATGCACGTCTCGGAACACCTTTAAGCGTGCTTAGGTTACTCTATTATCGTGTCTCGGAACGAGGGAGGTTCTTTGTCATGAAAATCTGTTGCTGTCTCGGGGACTAGGTATACATACGCTATGTAATAAATTAAAATAATAAACTGTGTGACGCAGCATACTCATAGTTTATTTTACAGTTTGCGATAGGATAATGTACGACATGTATGAATGTAATCGGCAATGTACGACGGCTAAAATCATGTTCTTTGTTACAGGTATTCGTTACGAATACGGTATTTTCACCCAAAAGATCAAGGATGGTCAGCAAGCCGAGGAACCGGACGACTGGCTGCGGTATGGAAACCCTTGGGAGAAGGCCAGGCCAGAGTTCATGTTACCGGTCAACTTCTACGGCAGAGTCCAAACCACTCCTGAGGGGGCAAGTCAGTGGGTCGACACACAGGTCAGTGCTTTAAGTTGCTCCGACGACTTCAACCTTGTCTAGCGACTTTGACCGTCTCCAGTGACTATACTGGTCGTCAACGACTTCTGTCAACTTCTACGGCAAAATCTATACACTCGCAGTACAATTCCTCGCCTACTTTTTATCATCTTTAATTCATTCTTTTTCTATTTTATCATCATTAAGCTACTTTATTCATCAACCGCCTTTTACTACGACTAACCTCATCCATCGACATTAATCTCCTCCAGCGATTTTAATCTTCAACCTTCTTCAGCGACTTACGTCATCCATCGGCTTTGACCTCCTCCAGTGTTTTTAACCTTCAACCTTCTTTAGCGACTAACCTTATACATCGACTTTAACCTCCTCCGGCAACTTTCAACCTTCTTTAGCAAGTAACCTCATCGATCGACTTTTACCTCCTCCAGCTACTTTCAACCTCCTTTAGCAAGTAACCTCATCGATCGACTTTTACCTCCTCCAGCTACTTTCAACCTCCTTTAGCAACTAACCTCATTGATCGACTTTTACCTCCTCCAGATACTTTCAACCTCCTTTAGCAACTAACCTCATCGATCGACTTTTACCTCCTCCAGCTACTTTCAACCTCCTTTAGCAACTAACCTCATCGATCGACTTTTACCTCCTCCAGTGACTTTGACTCTTCAATCTCCTTCCTTCGCCCTAAACCTGTCTACTACAAAACATAGAAGTAAGACCATAAACACTTGTCATAGATTTACAACACCACCGTTACCGTGCCTCGTTCAACTAAAACCAACGTGGAATCGTTATTAAATTGTCATAAAAAAAAATGACATCAGACCCTCGCCAACCCATTAGTAGGCCAAATTCTTCAGTATTTTCTGGAAGGCCCATCTCCAACAGTGGAGGTCTAGGACACAAAAAGTAGTTAGCTTGTACTATGAATATGGATTCTTTTTATGTATAATTATGTTATCAATGTCTTGCTTATCAGTATTATTATTTTATTGGGATTTAAATAGCTAGATCCGTGATTACATTCATAACAAATGTTTGCAACGGCTGAATGCCCTGGCGACTTAATTTCCATGACAAAAGAAAAAAAAGGTAGACGTAATCCCATGTGGGGAGAGGTCATATTGAGAACATAGGCTTAGACGTAATCCCATGTGGGGAGAGGTCATGTTGAGAACCTAGGCTTAGACGTAATCCCATGTGGGGAGAGGTCATATTGAGAACCTAGGCTTAGACGTAATCCCATGTGGGGAGAGGTCATATTGAGAACCTAGGCTTAGACGTAATCCCATGTGGGGAGAGGTCATGTTGAGAACCTAGGCTTAGACGTAATCCCATGTGGGGAGAGGTCATGTTGAGAACCTAGGCTTAGACGTAATCCCATGTGGGGAGAGGTCATATTGAGAACCTAGGCTTAGACGTAATCCCATGTGGGGAGAGGTCATATTGAGAAACTAGGCTTAGACGTAATCCCATGTGGGGAGAGGTCATATTGAGAACCGAGGCTTAGACGTAATCCCATGTGGGGAGAGGTCATATTGAGAAACTAGGCTTTTTTAGGGAGCTGGTTTAATTTAATCAAATTCACTGCTGGCCCTCATAACAAGTGCTAAGCTCAGTACCAGAGGAGACAAATATCAGATACAATAAATTTGGTTCGGAGAGAAAGAATGAGAATAGTGGACTGTATCCCTTTTTATACCAGCCATGGTCTATCGTAAGCCTGATATACTAGTCTGCTCTTCACTTTTCCTCGAACGATTGACCCTTGCTAAGTAATGTGTCTTCTCTTAATCGAACATGGTCTCTCCATGGACCACGGATGCTGTGACACAAGTGTTTGCTAAAACCTTGGCGAAATTTCTTGTTAAGTGCTCAGGGTAATGAGGGCAGAGGTGACACAGATAAACTACGCCTATGATAAATGAAACTAGGACAACAAGATCGTGATAATTCTTAAGCTAAATAATGATTTTAATAAACTCGTACATATTTTTACGCCAGCTCCTTTGCGGGCTAGGCTAAGACAATTGGGCGCCAATTTTTTTTTAATAGCACGACATGTGACCTTGCTGCCACCTGATGGTAAGTGGCGCGCATGGTCCATGAATGTTAGCAACTGGAATCAGACACTTATGTCCGACATCAGTCCCTAACACTATGCCGGCTTGACTAGATGCCTTTTCACACTTCGCTTGAAGGACTCCAGGTTATAGGAAAGTCGAAACACAGAGGCTGAAAGAGCATTCCACATCTTCATTGTGTGACAGTCACCAAATTTATAGGTACGCGAAGGGATAGTGACTACGGTATGTGGGTGCATATTGTGACCTGTGCGTGTGGTTCGGTTGCGGAATGGAGAGGAAGGAATTAGGTTATAGAGTTCTTCGGAGCACTCACCATAGTATAGCTGGTAGAACACGCTCAGAGAAGCCACATGTTGGCGAAGCTGCAGGGATTCGAGAGTTCCAGATATAGTGGCATCGTCCACAATTCGAACAGCTCGCCTCTGTAGGACATGTGACCTCCATTATCCAAATATTTCTGTTTTTGTTGTATCCACAACCTAAGTAGCAGCACTGCTATCCACCACAACCCTTTATATTTATAATCCCAGATTAACTGCCTGTTAGCTGGAAGGCCCATCTCCAGCAGTGAAGGTCGCTGTGCTCTAGGGGCTGTAATGTAATGAAATAGTTGGCTAAATGTAAATCCGCTTCTTTATAAGCCTGGTTTCTGACCACCCCGAAAGGAAAACGGTCGTGAAAATATTTTCCTTTTTTTTTTCAGATTAGTCATGAGCACAGGTCCACCCTTTGGTGCCGCTTATCATCAAATTTTAGTACACAAATATTAACATGTTGTTATTGAATGACAATTGTCATAGAACTCAATCTATTCGAGAATAATTCGTTTTCTTTTTTTTTTAAGTCAGTAAATACGATTTTTTTTAAATCGGATCACAGTAAGCCAACATTACTATAGACCCATCATGACTAGTGACAAGCTCGTTCATTTCGTAGCGTACCAAACTCAAGAAATGTCACAATTCAATTAAATAAATGTTTTTAAAAGACATAACACCGCCGCGTCTTGTCGTCTCCTCCGGTGACAAGAGGGCTCTTTCTTCGTCCAAAGAATCAGTATTGCAATTCAGCGGGGAAATGCACACTTGCCACCATTCCACGCGGACGGGACTTATATCCCTATCCTTAGTATTAATATTAATTTTATTTTATAAATATTTTTTTCGAAGAAATGTTTATAACCTTTAAAAAAAAAAATGACCTGGATTTGTTACAATAAAGTCTTTGATTACAATATTATATATTTGGTAGGTTGTGTTTGCGATGCCCTACGACAACCCCATCCCCGGGTACCGCAACAACGTGGTCAACACACTCCGTCTCTGGTCCGCCAAGAGCCCAATGGACTTCAACCTTAAGTTCTGTAAGTCATTGTCATTGTGTAAAATATTCCCTTATTCATTACTATCTGTAGTCATTAACACACATTTTACCCTAATCCTAGTGTTGAAATGACACTCATTTCTCCATTTTTAATTACTTACTTTTACGAGTGCCGACACATATCTTGAAAAATCTATTCCACTCACCAACACACATTTGTCACTCTTTCAATCACTGCCACTTATTAACACAAATTTGTTCCTCTTTTTCAATTATTTTTAATAATTGATCGATGTGTTGTCATTCTGTATACGTTGTATTTTGTAAATCTGATTAGTCAGATTAAATATTTACAGGTTACTGGAACTTGCTAAGCTGCTTTGCTGAGCTAACTCTTTGGACCACTTTGCTTCTTGGTCTTCTACTAGCAGGAGTAGAATCATTCAAAATAATTAAATTAATGACGTTTCATAAATGCCTGTAATAGGTTTACGAGAATAAATATATTTTGACTTTTTTTAATCACTGCTACTCACCACTACACATTTATTTCTCTTTCAATCACTTGCACTTACCAACACACATGCATTCCTTTTTTAACAACACGCCAACACATTTACTCCTCATTCAATCACTGCACTGCCACTCATCAACACACATTTGTTCCTTTTTCAATCACTACCACTCACCAAACACACATTTATTCCTCATTTAATCACTGCCTCTCACCAACACACATTTGTTACTCTTTTACACACTTGCACTCACTAAGCACACATTTATTCCTCATTTAATCACTGCCTCTCAGCAACACACATTTGTTACTCTTTTACACACTTGCACTCACTACACATTTATTCCTCATTTAATCACTTGCACTCACTAAGCACACATTTATTCCTCATTTAATCACTGCCTCTCAGCAACACACATTTGTTACTCATCTGTACCTACGAGTACTACATATAAACATACACATTATTTCCTTTCTCTTACAAACCATTAATACATTCATACGTTTTATTTATCACCACCATAACCTTACGTTTTAATTGATATATTATGATTCCAGTCAATTCCGGTGACTACATCCAAGCCGTACTGGACCGTAACGTCGCCGAGAACATTTCTCGCGTTCTTTATCCTAACGACAACTTCTTCGAGGGCAAGGAACTGCGACTTCGTCAGGAGTACTTCATGTGTGCCGCCACTCTGCAGGACATCGTGCGCCGGTACAAGGCTTCCAAGTTCGGCAGTCGGGAAGCTGTCAGGAACTCCTTCCACCAACTTCCGGAGAAGGTAACTGTAGCGTACACGCCACACCGGATAGGAACTGCGACTTCGTCAGGAGTACTTCATGTGTGCCGCCACTCTGCAGGACATCGTGCGCCGGTACAAGGCTTCCAAGTTCGGCAGTCGGGAAGCTGTCAGGAACTCCTTCCACCAACTTCCGGAGAAGGTAACTGTAGCGTACACGCCACACCGGATAGGAACTGCGACTTCGTCAGGAGTACTTCATGTGTGCCGCCACTCTGCAGGACATCGTGCGCCGGTACAAGGCTTCCAAGTTCGGCAGTCGGGAAGCTGTCAGGAACTCCTTCCACCAACTTCCGGAGAAGGTAACTGTAGCGTACACACCACACCGGATAGGAACTGCGACTTCGTCAGGAGTACTTCATGTGTGCCGCCACTCTGCAGGACATCGTGCGCCGGTACAAGGCTTCCAAGTTCGGCAGTCGGGAATCTGTCAGGAACTCCTTCCACCAACTTCCGGAGAAGGTAACTGTAGCGTACACACCACACCGGATAGGAACTGCGACTTCGTCAGGAGTACTTCATGTGTGCCGCCACTCTGCAGGACATCGTGCGCCGGTACAAGGCTTCCAAGTTCGGCAGTCGGGAAGCTGTCAGGAACTCCTTCCACCAACTTCCGGAGAAGGTAACTGTAGCGTACACACCACACCGGATAGGAACTGCGACTTCGTCAGGAGTATTTCATGTGTGCCGCCACTCTGCAGGACATCGTGCGCCGGTACAAGGCTTCCAAGTTCGGCAGTCGGGAAGCTGTCAGGAACTCCTTCCACCAACTTCCGGAGAAGGTAACTGTAGCGTACACACCACACCGGGTGCTGCCATAGGAACTGCTAGATACACACTCGACATGACAAAGTCCTTGGTGGTATCCGTGAAGCACTTGTCTTTCTATTGCAAGAGCCAGTAGGGGACTGAACTACAAACAAAATTTTGACCACATTTGTGAAGAAAGGGCCACTTGGCTGCTTAGTCTTTCAATAGCAGGAGTAGAATTATTTAAAATAATGACGTGTCACAAATGCCTTTAATAGGTTTACGTCAATAAATATATTTTGACGTTGATTTTGAACTTTATTTGTCAGCATTAAAATTCAAAAGTTTGGATCCATAGTACAGTTATTCAGCTCAGCTCATGCAGCTGACAGGGTTCACCATAACGAATCAATATTCTTATTGTGCTAATAAACGATTTGTAATTTTATACAATAATCAATTAAAACTTGCTTTTACGGTATACGATAATTATTCAAAACTTGCTTTTACTGTATACGATAATTATTCAAAACTTGCTTTTACTGTATAAGGTAATTATTCAAAACTTGCTTTTACGGTATACGATAATTATTCAAAACTTGCTTTTACGGTATACGATAATTATTCAAAACTTGCTTTTACTGTATACGATAATTATTCAAAACTTGCTTTTACTGTATACGATAATTATTCAAAACTTGCTTTTACTGTATAAGGTAATTATTCAAAACTTGCTTTTACTGTATACGATGATTATTCAAAACTTGCTTTTACTGTATAAGGTAATTATTCAAAACTTGCTTTTACTGTATACGATAATTATTCAAAATATCACGATCAAATAAATAAAACACTAGCTGAAGGAGAATTAAAAAGCCTTCGTAACAAAAGGGCATGTATGAAGAGGTTGATGAATGTCGATGAAGCGAAAGAGGTATGTCGTGATCGTGTCAAGTGGCGCTCAATTGTCTCTGCCTACCCCGTAAGGGATCTGGCGTGAAGATATGTATGTATGTATACGATAATTATTCAAAACTTGCTTTTACTGTATACGATAATTATTCAAAACTTGCTTTTACTGTATAAGGTAATTATTCAAAACTTGCTTTTACGGTATACGATAATTATTCAAAACTTGCTAATATTATATAATATTTGTATTACCCAGGTCGCCATCCAACTGAACGACACTCACCCGGCTCTGGCCGTCCCGGAACTGCTTCGCGTTCTCATAGACTTGGAGAAGTTGAGCTACGACGAGGCCTGGTCCTTGGTGGTCCAATGTTGTGCCTACACCAACCACACGGTCCTGCCCGAGGCCCTGGAGAGGTGGCCAGTCTCCATGTTGGAGAACGTCTTGCCCAGACACATGCAGCTCATTTACCACATCAACCATCTTCACTTGCAAGAGGTAACATTTTCAGTGACTTGGTTTAATGCGGTATTCTGCCATTAAATCTGAGACGTGAACTCGCCGACATGCTGTTTCTGCACTTATTGATACCTCTTAATGGTAAAAATTTAATATCTTAAATCAGAGGGGAAATGCTGCCAGTGTATTGGACACCATGCCACAGGACAGCAATTTGGAAGAGCTATGGATATAGACTCGGAGATACCGAGTTCGATTCCTGGTCGGGACACAATAATATTTATTAATTTAAATTATTAAAAAAGTTAATTCATATTTAATTCATTTGTGATATTTCTCTCCTTTGGTACGCTGGAGACATCGACGAACTTGCCACTTGTCATGATTGGCCTATAGTAAAGATGGCTAAATGTGAATCCGCTTCTATATAAGCGTGGTTTCTGACCACCCCGAAAGGGAAACGGTCGTGATGATACATTTTTTTTACTTTTATTTTTTACAAGTACCTATTTAATTACTTAAAGGTGGCAAAACGTTGGCCCGGAGACGCGGACCGTATGAAACGCATGTCCCTGATCGAGGAGGAGGGGGAGAAACGTGTCAACATGGCGAACTTGTGCGTGGTCGGTTCGCACGCCGTCAACGGAGTCGCCGCCATACATTCCGACATTCTTAAGGCCACACTCTTCAAGGACTTCTACGAGATGTGGCCAGACAAGTTCCAGAATAAAACTAATGGAATCACTCCTAGGAGGTAAGAAAAAGCGTGTTTAAGACCTCACAGACTTATATCATTCATTACCTCCACTGCTGGAGATGGGCCTTCCAGAATTTGGCCTACACTCGCCACGCTGTCCAGACGGCTTGGCGAGGATATGATCTCTTATGAGGATATTAATGTGCTCTCCTCACACGGGAGCGCTGGTGTTGTAAATCTATGACTGCAGTACATAAGAAAAGTGTATTTCTCATTGGTACATGCCGGGGGGATGAACCGACCTTTGTAGGATTTATGGAACTTCCAACCGAGCCACCCCCGCGCCCCCGCACAGACTTATAATTGAAACAAAATCACAGAGTATACTAATCATAGGCCAAAAATCTTATCCAAATAATCGTCCTTAAAAATATTTTTTCTGACACCAATCGTGTCAACTCATGTTTTTCAGATTGATTTCTTCAAAAATTCATGATGCAGTTTTTGTTTTCGTCAAAATGGATACTCCTTTTATCATTTTTGATATTTATTTATGTTAATTTATTTAAAAACTTAATTGCACTATGTACAAACGTGGATGTTAAAGCCAGTTCTGTGACCCATCGGTGGGTAGTAGTCGCACCTCAACCTCGGTCGGCGGCGGACGTCAACAATTTGTGTATCGGTGACGTCACACCGTGTGTGCTCAATTTTTCGGTGCTGCAGCAGTGTCTGCTGAAAAGCCACGCGAGTGTATTTATAGATCGGAACTTGGATTATTAGTTTTATGTGAAAAGAGTTTTAGCATCAGAAGAGCTGGTATTCTTCTGGAACCCTGGGGTCGACTCCACTGAGACGTTGTCAGCTGCTGCTGGAAGAGGTAAGTGCTTCTGCCCCTTTCTTTGGACTTCACAGAGCTGGCTCGTCATCAAACCCCCCCAAAAAATATACAGTCCACTCATCTACCACGGGTGAGGGAGTTGGAAATTATCTCCCCCACAGTGGACTTCCTTGCAGATTCCTTTCTCAGTCAGATTAAACATTAACAGGTCACTGGAATCTGCTAAGCTGCCGGTCTTCTGCTAACAGCTTACTTATTGAACCACTTTTCTGCTTAGTCTTCTACTAGCAGAAGTAGAATCATTCAAATTAATGATGTTACATAAATGCCTGTAATAGGTTTACGTGAATCCACACCGACTTAACATAAAGCGAGAATGCCTTCCATAGCTCCTGTACAGTAACATAAGTTCAGGCACTAGAACAATCTGTGTATATATTTTAGATTTTGTTGATTTTCTCAAAAAGCACTGAATCAATTTCGATAAAATGGTTCCATCCACCTCTGAACAGTCGAATTGAAAACCTTTTTACATCTTGGACTGTAGCTTTCCTGGTTAAGTCTTAAACTTAAGTCTAACACAGACATTGGTTTTAGATGGTTGCTTCTCTGCAACCCTGGCTTGTCTGACCTCATCTGCGACAAGATCGGAGAGGATTGGATAGTTCACTTGGACAAACTCCAGGGTCTGAGAGAGTGGGCCAAGGACCCCGCCTTCCAAAGGGCCGTCATGAAGGTCAAGCAGGAGAACAAACTGAAGCTAGCAGCTCTTCTGGAAAGGGACACCGGAATCAAGGTGGACCCGGCTTCCATGTTTGACGTCCAGGTCGGTCTGAACTCGCACAAGTCTATTCCTATTCACAAGTTTATTGTGAATTCCTCTTGCTAATAACTAATTTAATTTCCAGGTGAAGCGTATCCACGAGTATAAACGTCAGCTTCTGAACATTCTCCACGTCATTACTCTGTACAACAGGATTAAGAGAGATCCGTCCGCTCCTATCACTCCCAGAACTGTCATGATCGGGGGGAAGGCTGCTCCCGGTTACTTCATAGCCAAGCAGATCATAGCTCTAACTTGTGCCGTGGGAGACACTGTCAACAACGATCCCGATGTGAGGGGAAGGTATGTACTTCTCAAATTGAAGATTGCACTTTTCTCGGAGCTTGTAAAAAGTTATTGTTATTGAACTTACCGTTCCGTGGAAATTAAATATTCCAAAAGACCACAACATGAAGTCGAACAAATATTATGACCTCACAGAAGAAATAATCAGGAACAGGTTCAAAACTCAGCTTTAAAATCTTTGCACCACTTACTGAAATAATTGGGCTTAAGCAGGTCTGCCGGAGATACATTTATGGAAAGAGATTCCAAGACGTTATTAACGGAATCATACAGTATTTGGTTGGGTAGGAGCAAGCCTGAGACACCATTCTTCTCATCTCTTACCCACACACCATGGACCCGGCACCTGCACGGTGAATCCATGGAATGCTTAGAAATTTGTCTTCTCTTAGGAGGTGTTTTCAAATTTGTACACTGAGGCAATTTTAGTTATGTAATTTGAAATGTATGTGACAAAAACTGAAGTAAATTAGTTGCTTATTTACTATTACGTGACGTCATACCCCATAAAAAATATTTTTTAAAGTCTAGGAATTCATAAACAATTTGAAACACATCTCGAAAAAATTTCAAGTAGCTTATTGCTTTCAAAATAAAATAATCAAGGGTATGCTCAAAAAACAATGGTCCACCAAATTATTTTATATACAGATTGGATTTTTGAGACGGGGTTAACCGTTATAGACACAGGAACACATTCCTTTGGAGATATTATACTGTCCCGTCTCAAAATCCACCTTGCAAAGTAGATTAGTTATGGTATAGTACCATTGTTACCAACACTTGTCTGAAATAAAGATTATTATTTACCTCAGAGCTTCTGAAATGTCTTCGATCTTGATGAGATTTAACTTAATTTTCAGGTTGAAGTTGATATTCTTGGAGAACTACCGAGTGACTTTGGCTGAGAGTGTGGTGCCCGCTGCTGACCTCAGCGAACAGATCTCCACAGCTGGAACAGAAGCTTCGGGTAACTACAACTTTTATACCAGAGGAATTCTACATTCTTATATTTTTATTAGATAATAATAAAAACTAAAAATTCAAGACAGGGAATATTCTTCATTATACATTGTATTTATCTTTTTGTGTCATGACAATAGTCTGCTTCTAGGTACTGGCAACATGAAGTTCATGTTGAATGGTGCTCTGACGGTTGGCACCATGGACGGAGCCAACGTGGAGATGGCCGAGGAGGCGGGAATGGACAATATCTTCATCTTCGGCATGAGGGTGGACGATGTGGAAGCTCTGCACAAGAAGGGGTCAGTTTAATGGAAAATAAAATCTCTTTAAAGCTAATTGTGTTATCTTGCTGACCAAATTATGAATTTGCATCTATTTGTTAGTTTAACATTGGAAGCTAACTGCAACTTAGTTAAATAACTGACAATGACCTGGTTTTGCAACTTATTGCAAGCCAAATCTTTGTAGGCCTGATTCTAGTTGCAAATGGCTTACTTTTCATGTTTATTGTTTATTCTGTTACAACCATACATTCCCACCGGAATTCGGTTAAGTCAATAGTTATTAGTTATTCTTGTGCACAATTTACACATTGAAATATACATTGATTTGTCCTGCCTGGGAATGTTATGGAACTAAGGCAAGGAACAGGACTGGAGGTTAATGTAGCATTTGAGAGATACCAACACAAAACTAAATATAAATTCTTAAATTATTATACATACATACATATCTTCACGCCAGATCCCTTGCGGGGTAGGCAGAGACAATTGAGCGCCATTTCACACGATCACGACATACCTCTTTCGCTTCGTCGACATTCATTAACCTCTTCATACATGCCCTTTGGTTACGAAGACTTTTTAATGCACCTTCAGTCAGTTAAATTATTAAAAATTAAATTAGGGCCTTGTAAAACTTAAAATTAATTAATTATCTTCAAAATGTATAAATAAAAAATTATATATATATATATATAAATTAAATTATGCAGCTGTAAAATGACCTTGTCAAAATATATATTAATAATTGTTATGATGTCATAATCTATACTAGTTGTAGCGGCTGTATAAGGGCCTTGTCTTATAATATATATATATATATATATGTTGATGAAGCTTTGAGGGATAGTAGTATAGGATAGTGGTTGCTCATTATAAGCTATTATTATTAAGCTATAGTATATATATACATACTATCCCTCAAAGCTTCATCAACAGTATAGTATGCCTTTAGTATCAATACAGATTTTATTTTCGTTTTAAATTCGTTAAATTCTAAACATTTAATTTCGTCTGTTAGATTGTTATGTATGTATGTATTTGTAGATACAACGCCCACGACTACTACAACTCGTGTCCCGAGCTGCGGCAGTGCATCGAGCAGATCCGCGGGGGGTACTTCTCCCCCCAGGACCCGTCCAGGTTCAGTTCCCTGGCCGACGTGCTGCTGCACCACGACAGGTTCTTGCATCTGGCCGACTACCAGGCATACATGGAGGCGCAGCAACGAGTCTCCGACACTTACCAGGTGACTACATCCGAGGGACTCCCTCTCGCTCCCCCTGCACCCGGCCGACTACCAGGCATACATGGAGGCGCAGCAACGAGTCTCCGACACTTACCAGGTGACTACATCCGAGGGACTCCCTCTCGCTCCCCCTGCACCCGGCCGACTACCAGGCATACATGGAGGCGCAGCAACGAGTCTCCGACACTTACCAGGTGACTACATCCGAGGGACTCCCTCTCGCTCCCCCCTGCACCCGGCCGACTACCAGGCATACATGGAGGCGCAGCAACGAGTCTCCGACACTTACCAGGTGACTACATCCGAGGGACTCCCTCTCGCTCCCCCCTGCACCCGGCCGACTACCAGGCATACATGAAGGCGCAGCAACGAGTCTCCGACACTTACCAGGTGACTACATCCGAGGGACTCCCTCTCGCTCCCCCCTGCACCCGGCCGACTACCAGGCATACATGGAAGCGCAGCAACGAGTCTCCGACACTTACCAGGTGACTACAGCCGAGGGACTCCCTCTCGCTCCCCCCTGCACCCGGCCGACTACCAGGCATACATGGAGGCGCAGCAATGAGTCTCCGACACTTACCAGGTGACTACATCCGAGGGACTCCCTCTCGCTCCCCCCTGCACCCGGCAATACTACCAGGCATACATAGAGGCGCAGCAACGAGTCTCCGACACTTACCAGGTGACTACATCCGAGGGACTCCCTCTCGCTCCCCCCTGCACCCGGCAATACTACCAGGCATACATAGAGGCGCAGCAACGAGTCTCCAACACTTACCAGGTGACTACATCCGATGGACTCCCTCTCACTCCCCCCTGCACCCGGCCGACTACCAGGCATACATGGAGGCGCAGCAACGAGTCTCCGACACTTACCAGGTGACACTTGACAGCTGTCACAGCGCTCAAGCATGTTATGAACTATAGATGACCAACAAATTTATTCCAGGACGCGTCGAAATGGGCCGAGATGGTGATCGAAAACATCGCCATGTCGGGTAAGTTTTCTTCTGACCGCACCATCGCCCAGTACGCCAGGGAAATTTGGGGGGTCGAGCCGTCCTGGGACAAGCTGCCCTCACCACATGACACTTAAGGCCGTCATCATACACCACGGAAACTTAAACAGAGGAAATAACAAATCAAATAACTATTTCTATCGATTAAAAATACAACTAGAGGGTGACAACTCTGAAAACGGCCAGAGAAATAAAAGCATATAATAATCGTGTGCTGTTATTTCCAATAGTACAATTTATAACTTGTGCGGTAAATTTTCTAATAAATATTTAATGGTGACATAAATTTGTAAGTGTCATTGTTTATTATATAAAGACCAATGGCTAGATGAAATTTCACGCGTCTCTGAAAAGCTACCTTTAAAAAAACTTATTTCGTAAATCGGTTAATATTCATAATATTTAAAAGAGTCTTAGAAGAATTTATTATATTATTAGAAGTTCAATGGTAAATACCGAATATTCGCCGCATGAAACTCCCAAATTCGTTAAAAAATTAGAATTTCGAGCGTCAGTTTTTAGCAGCATTTTTGTATGTAACCCTTTATCTAGTTGAATTCTTGATCGAAGCTAATTTCAGTAAAATCAGTGTTAACTTGTGTAAATTTTGATCAAATTGAAGGCTTATTTTACGGAATTTTACAACAAAAAAAAAACTGATAATTACACCTCTCTTTAGTTCTGTTGGATGAAATAAATTATTTAATCATCATGCATAGAAAATATACCTTATTTATTAAGTTAAAATGAAATTTTTCATTATTGTTATTTATTAAACCTATTTAAATTTCCGCTGATTATAACCTCATCCACATTTTATTATTATTATTTAAATTTCCGCTGATTATAACCTCATCCACATTTTATTATTATTATTTAAATTTCCGCTGATTATAACCTCATCCACATTTTATTATTATTATTTAAATTTCCGCTGATTATAACCTCATCCACATTTTATTATTATTATTTAAATTTCCGCTGATTATAACCTCATCCACATTTTATTATTATTATTTAAATTTCCGCTGATTATAACCTCATCCACATTTTATTATTATTATTTAAATTTCCGCTGATTATAACCTCATCCACATTTTATTATTATTATTTAAATTTTCATATTTTGAAAACTTGCCAAGCTTTATTTATTACAAATAGTTCCTAAAACTTGCCTCTTTATTTAATTTGTATACAACAGGATACCCTTAGTAAAGGGTTAACAAATCGTAAGTTAATAGAGAGATAATTTGGCCTAAACTCGCCACGCTGGCCAGACGGGTTAATGTATACTAGTAAGATCGCGTTCTCACCAAGTCGTGACGACAGATTTGTCGTGTCGTTTGTAACTGTTACCTCTAACACTACTGATGTCGTCACTGTATCGTAAGTGCAACAACTGTCGTGTTTAACCGTTCCCACTACATTTTTATCGTGACCGACAGCAACAAAACGTATTGACTTCTATTTTCAAGTCGTCAGACGTTATTTTATTGTTGAGCGACTGTCGTATTTTGTTCTCGCTTGTTGTAGCTTGCACAGTTTATCGTTATAGTCGTGGATTCAAAAATAATCGTATCTGCCACACCACATAGGTCTAGTACCGGGTTTAATTTCTGGTCGGGACACAATCATTTATTTATCTAAAATTTGGTACGATAGAGACATCGACGAGCCTGCCACTTGTCATGATGGGCCGGCAGTAAAGTTAAGCTAATTGTGAATCTTCCTGACCGAGGGATACGGTCGTGATAGTTATTTAAACAACTCGAGCACATGGTAGGAACGCGTCCTTGCTTCATTGCGCTAAACCAGGGCTAGTTAAACCCGTCTTTCGTCTCGTCGTATTTCTTGGTTTAAGCCAAGGAATGTTTAGAAAGACGCTCTGAGAAAGAAAGTTCGATATGTCTGGTGCGGAATCATTAACGCCGATTGGCGTGGGATTTTCCTTATATGTATTCAGTATTTATTTTATATTAGCTTGTGAGTATAAATGCAGCTTTAGTCGTAGTTCGTTAATCACATTTATTGTTAGTGGGTAAATTAATAATAACTATTTTTCTTTCAATGTTGCCAACATAAAGATCTAAAGGTTACCAGTAAGAAAAATAGTTAAATTAGAAAATGTTTATATATTGTCATTTGTTGTAGAGAATATTAAAACGTTGTCAATTTTAAAGTATATTTTTGTCTCGAGATTAATATTTATAAAACGACATTTTACACGTTTTTTGGAATTTATATTTTTTTAATGAATTTATTAAAGACTTTTTTAATTTAACAATCGATGGTTTGCCAGAATAGTGACGGAAATAAAAATTATTGATTTTAGACATACTGACAAAATAATGTTTTACTGGATACAGCACAATTATAACTATAATGTATTTAATAATTATTGGATTGGAAGATTTGTGATCATTTGGCATACTTAGTTCAATGAGTATTTAGAATTACGTCGCTATTCTCGCAAAGCAGGGTAATATCTATTTTGTATTAACAACCAATTAAAAAGATATGAATTATTTAATATTGAAAGTATGATTGAAGTTTGTTTGTGTTCCTTATGAAATAGAATTCGTGTGCCATACTGGTTTAAGTCAAACTTACTGATGTTTTAGTTCGCAACTTTATTTTTTATACACAAGATGTTATTGTTTACTTCAATAAAATTCTTGTAATTTATATTGTTTTTTTTTTACCTAATCCTAAGTTCCAGTTACTATAAGGGAGCTGCCACTAAAACTGTTCAAATTAAGAGTCTAACAAATGCTGGTTAATAAATGTTTTTATTCGACAAAATAATACCTAGACACTAAGCTCGACAAAGTCATGTGACTAAATAAATATTTGTATGCTAGAAATAGCGAAGCATGTGATATAATTACATATAACAATTTACATTCCTGTACCTACTATGTTTCTGACAAATAAATTATTTTATTTAAGGGCGCATTCACACCGAGACTAATTGAACGTAGTTATGCAAAAGGGTAAGTTATAGGTTATTAAATGGAACTTGATTAGTCCTACATTTAATACATTGTCAAAAACAAAAAGTATCGTAATCGTAAAATGCGAATTACAAACTGCAAAACGAATCTATGTCGACATACTTTATAAACATACTGCTGAAATTTAAAAGTAGAATCACATTATAACACTTTTTTTAAGGCAAAGGTTCCATTACAAAAAAGTTTGGTTCCAATTTTTACTTGTCTATGGCAGCGCCCGCCATAGCGTGTGCGCGTTCATAAGCTAGGACATAGCCATTGTTTAGGACTTATGTATTCTGTACCATGGTCTATAAAAATAAAAATTGGCGCCATTCAATACGTTTTGTTGTATAGCATTACGTGTGATTTTTCTTACTCAACTTTTATCTTTTATTTAGTAGGTTCAATCCCAATGTATAAGAGAAGACAAATTAGTGTATGAAACTGCACATGACTAGGTATTAAAACACTCGTGTGATACTATTAAAAACACACACTCGTGTATAATACCCCTTATTATGCAACAGTTTCATAAACTAATCATCTTAAGGACGTGTTTAAAATTATAAATTAAATTTCTGAAAAATTGTCGATTGGATTGATTTTTGCGTTATTGCGTCAATTATACAACATGTGTTCGCATTCCTTATTATTAATTCATATTTATACAACATATTTTTTTACCTTTTCAGGTACTTTTAGAATTTTAAATTCGTAGTTTCAGTAATAAATCAGTTTTTTTTATTTTAAATTTTATTTATTTCGAGTGAGATACTAAAATTTAAAACTTTAATTATAAATGAAACTCAACTATATATATATTAAGGTGAATGTCTGTCTGTGTGTTCCCTATGCATTTCAAAACTACTTGACCGATCGGGATGAAATTTTGGGAATATGTTGTGTGAACATCGGCGAAGGTTTCTGACATAGTACTACTGTTGTCCGATAGGTGGCGCGCATCAGCGCTGATTTGTGGGGCATACCGACCGAGGGTGCCGAGCGGGAGTTCAGTCGTTGCTCTTAAGACTCCTGCGCTTGACTGTCGTCAAATACGTAAATAAAGCCAAGTCAAACCATTCACTGCTCAACGGTTAATCGACCTCTCCCAGCATAACGGAGACGCTAACCCTGGAAGAGTGGAGCTGCCCAGCCTTCACATAGGCCTTCTATGTAGAGTTTATTGAGAAGATCCAACCGGATTAGCATTGCGTATAAGCATTTGACATTGTGGATGTCTACGTGCTAACTAAGGTTTACAAACATTCAATGACGGTTAGGCGGTACGAAGCGCGCCGGGTCAGCTAGTGTGTTTATATAGAAGACGCAAGGTGGGACGACGACTGATAACGGATGACCTGAAAAAGGTCGCTGGTGGGGGCTGGATGGGTGTGGCGGAAGATCGTGTGAAATGACAAGCAAATGTTATGAAACTTTATTATTTAGTGTCAAATGGTACTGAAGCTATTTGAGATAGCACGATGAATACAATGAAAACCCATTATGCACTACATCTGTACCATCGTATTTCAAATAAGGGTCTAATTACTTGGTCAGTTAGACGTATTAGCTACATTACAAGAGAAAATTAGCGAACAAATCAGTGTTAAACTAAAAAAAACAGAAAGCCCTATTGCTCATTTATTTAGTAGGTACACACAGCAGTACATATATTATCACACACGTAACATAGTATAATTATAGCTTATCTAATATATGTACCAATTAGGTGTTACAGCATTCACGATTGCTCATCGACGTACCTATACTTATTTATTTATTGTACTTTTGAGAAATGTAGTCATTACCGACATTTTGGACAAAATTTCACTTCTATATACCTACCTAATTTTAGACAGAAAAATAGTAAAAGTAATTATTTATATATAAGCGAGAGATATGAAAATCCCTCTTAAGGAACTTCACATCCCTGTGCAACCCTCTGGCTCGCAGAATACAGCATTTTTAAATATTGATTTATTTCAAAACTTTAACGCACAAAGTACAAAAGGCGGACTTAATGCCCGTAGACATTCTCTGACAGCCAAACCTTTGGGACTAATTAGAACAACTGTAGGTGCAAGGAAAGTATATAAATATTGACAAGACCCCTTTACAGCCGCATTTAAGTTATTTTGAGTGTGTTCATCATAAGGTTCCTACTGCCAGTTCTGTTCTTTGCTCGAATATTCTCCCATTCCGAATCGCGCTCAGAGCGCTTAGAACGATTATGACACTGACCGTGTCGTTCCGAATCAAATATCGCGTCGGAACGGTCTAAATCACATTTTCATTCAGTTTTTTTTTTTAATGTATGGAAGATAAATTGCGGATTCCACATCTTTGAGTATGAATACTAACAAATATACATCTCTCGGTTTGTATATCTTTATATGTGTAAAGTTTAATATTATTAACTTATTTTTGTAATTTAAAATAACTTGCCCTGTTACAGACATTTTTTTTTCACTTCCTACTTAAATATTAATTATAGATTTGTGTAAGAAGTAATATAGAAACAGTTTAAACGAATTACAATATAACAAATATACATCTCTCGGTTTATTCATCTTTATATGTGTAAAATTTTATATTATTAACTTATATTGGTAATTTAAAATAACTTGCCGTGTTACAGACATTATTTTTTTCACTTCCCACTTAAATATTAATTATAGATTTGTTTTAGAAGTAATATACAATCAGTATAATCGAATTACAATATTAAATAATTTAAAAGAAAACTTAATTTAAATAAAATGGCGCGCGACATAATGACAAAAAACTGACAGCGCTCAGAGCGATCTACCTCGATATCGTGAGCAGTCTAAGCACGAGAAATGATATAATTTGTGACGGCACACAGCTTGGCAAAACAGTTTAAGCGCGTATCGGAACACCATAAGCGTGCTTAGGTTACTATTATCGCGTATCGGAACGAAGTATAACACTTTCCAGGCACGATAGATATACGAGTGTGTAGTCAGTAAATTATATAACATAACACTCGTACCTAATAAAATGATGTACTTAATCATAGACCTAACCAAATTCCGGTGGGAATGTACGGTGACAAAATAAAGAATTTAAAAAAAGAATAAAGATTTAAATATTATACAAGTCTTGAGTGTACTTCTGATAAATGTGGTCCAGTAGAGATATATTAATCATAGATTAAGTTAAACTAAATGGATTTAAAGGTAGATGGGTGTATTAGCATGTTGTGTGATCGTTTTGTGGTGAGGGATATCATAATTTAATAAGAACATTTATTTTATTTACTATTAAATTATATGTATTATATGAGTATTATGTTTTATATATGTATTTAGTTGCTAATCCATTTACGCATTATTTATAAACTAAACATTACCACATTAAAATTATGGTATGTTAGTAAGGATAGGGTAATCGTGCTCAACTTCAGCACGGGGTCACCTCGCGAAGTGTGCAGACACATTACTTACTATCGTACAGAGTTGTTAAGCATGTTATAAAAAATATGTACTTATATCACAATAAATATATTTAATTTGATTTGATAGATTCGTTTTAGTAAAATAGAAGATAAAAATAGTGTGTTTAAAATTTAATATATATATAAAATATGTGTGCAAAACTGTAATTTTATTTCTTAGATAGTTTAAAGACAAAAGTTCGCTAAGACTTGAAAATCTTTGATTGTGCGAGCGAGAGGGTTGCAAGTTGATTTTGTATTCGTCAGATAAATTAAAACAAATTAAAACGAGTACTTGTGTATAAATGAGATAATTTATTCTGAGGTTTTGAGGGGATCAATAAGATATGGAAAGTTTATCTTTTTTGTATACGTCAAGTGATAGACAGTTGGCTTGTCACTGTATTAGGTAAATCAATCACAAATAACCAAAAAGTTACACGTACGATATCTTATTCATCTTTTGAGGAACTGGGGGACAGTGATTACCTTCGATTCACACACCTACAATAACATTGCACAATAAAGATTGCGCAATAAAATTTAAGTCTGTTCAGTGATTTCGCAAATACTAGCCCTATTTATTCGCTCAATAGTGCATGAGCATCAAACTAAAGTGTCGATTTTAAAACAACTTCAAATATTGACTATCTCTGTCTGGTGACACACTATGTGTCTTTGTAGGATTCTCCAGTACTTCAGGCACATTGCCAGAAAAGAAACATAACCTAGAAAATCTCCTTGTTACTGGCAGTGTGGTAGGAAAGAGACCGAAAGGCCGAAGCCCGGTACACTGGTCCGACTTAATCCGCTCCACCACCAACACTAGCGGCCATGATGCTGTGCATGCTGCCGAAGATAGGAACGGGTAGCGCAGTTTCATCAAGACGCACCCCAATTCATCGGGAGATCACGACCCTCAGTAATAAGAGACGCAAGGAGTATTGTGCAATGAAATCAATATGACTCAATATTATTGTATGCGTATGGGCGCTTTGAATAAGTACCTACCTACGTCGCGCAACAATTAAACTTCGTTTTACATTAAATGAATTCATACCTGATATAGGAATATTACAATGATATTTTGACCAAGGGGTCAAGGTAGTTTAGTTTACGAAAGCAAATAAATCTAATTTTAAACAGGCAACATTTTATAAAACATTGATTCATGAATTCAGTCTTGCAGTTTAGTTTGGGTACCCCGCGCCCCCATTTTTTACGCATGAGAGGTCTTGCTCTGTGGCCCTATTCTGTTTCTGTAACCGACAACCGTTAATATATCGAAAATAGTAGACTCCTTTATTGTATTGATCATCACGACCGTATCCCTTTTGCGGTGGTCAGAAACTTCGCTATTAAAGCAAATTCACATTTAGCCAACTTTCTATAGGCCTATGACATGACAAGTTCAAGCTCGTCGATGTCTCTAGCGTACCAAAGTCAAATCATCATTATCACAACACAGCCCCTAGAACACAGAGCCCTAGTTTTTTCAAGATAGTCCTTTGAGAAATTTCTGAATAATTTGGCCTACACTTGCCAAACGGATTGGCGAGGGTTTGATGTCAATTTATCAACGATTCCATAAGTTGGTATCAGTGGAACCCCGACGGCTTCCCTCGGTGTGCTCTCCGGGGCAAAGTGTATTTCTCATTGGTATATCATGCCGAGGGTTTAAACCGAACTTTGTAGGATTAAGGAAAGCGTTCTTACAACCGAGCTACCACTGAAACTCGAATAAAATATATAAACTAAGTATAAGTCTAAATCCACGACCTTAACCGCTAGACCACGAAGGCAGTTTACATTTCTGAGCTTAGGTACATCAAAAAATACTATAGGTACGAATCTACTCGATCAATTTATTTAGTTGTTGATATTGACTGTCTGTTTATTGAGGGATTGCGGTTAATGAAACAGAGTTTGGCTGTTGCTCCTTTTTGCGTGCGCATCCTGTCGGCCACCTTCGGGTTTCGTCACGCTTCGGTTTCCGAGCGAGAGGAAAGATAGGTTATCTCTATCGACGCAAAATTCAATTCACTCCGCTCGGTTTAGCTCGGCGGGTTGGTCGCGGCCGCTCGTCTTTCTGTTCGCGTGTGATTTAGTGTACAGTGTTTTGCAGTGAATTGGTATTTACCAACTTCCTGAAGGTAATTTAATTTATAAATACTTGTTACTGAATGGCGAATGGGACCGGTTTTAGCCGCGAATTGAAAAATGAATTCGTACGCACCCGGTGAGCGGCCGATCGATAAATATCGTCTCAACGCTTTACTTTGTTTTGATTAAAAACTCGTAAAATAATTGCGACATAGGTTTTTGCTGCTCTACAATATTTATTCACATTTAATTATTTATTACGTACAAACATAATGTGTTTAAAGTTATAAGGTAGGGTCAGCGGCCGCTAACCAATGATGCTAACCAACACCGACGCCCTATTCACTTTATCTCGAAAAAAAAAACAAATTGGATAATTTATTATCTAGTGAAGAGGTTGGCTAATTTTATTATCATGTTGACTTCTTGCATTGGTGTTTTTTATCATTTACTTGCCTTTATAACTAAAAAAACTTTGTACTGCTACCAACTGCTTTGGATTAGTCTGGATCTTGACTATTGAAAGCTCGATTCGCTCTCTATGGGTGTTTCCTTTTGCATTAATAAGTTCAATAACCGGGATTGTAACTATTCCTGTACCAACTAGTATTATTCCTTCATATTTGTTTATGCTATCTAAAAAAATAAACATCCAGAGACGTTTCTCTTAAATTTACTTTCGCCTAAACGAGAATTAAAATACGATTGTCCATTTCAATATGATAGAACACAATTTCTGAACAGCTATTTTGAACTAGGATTTAAAATGGCACATCGGAAATTAGAGTGAGAAATGCGGTTTTTCAGTTTTGTCATAGACATGATCGTCGATCATAGTGTTATCTTTGTCTATCGCTGACCTTCTCTATCGCCTATACCTTTACCTAAGTCACTTTTCATCGAATCTGATTTAACTAGGCTTAGCGTAACGTTAATTATGATTAAAATGTCACTGCAAGGTTTAAGGGCCGGTAATTCTCATCCTCGCTCAACTTTAAGGCCGAGCGGACATATTTTTGTTTTTAATTTAAGAAAGGACTTAATTACTGTCTTTAAATTTCACTCATTACACTAGTGATTTTATATTTGTAGTTTTAATTGTAAATAATATTAAGCATTAGCATTTAAAGTATGAAAATACCTTTCTTTGAATTGACAAACTTTGGTGCAGTGGCTGCGACTATAACTAAAGTCCAATCCCTAGGTGAGACCACAGATATAGAGACGAAAGAGACCATATAGTAAGCTAGGTCTCTCACTAAATATTGAAAGGTGCAACCAACCTTACTCCTCCATAGACGTAACCTATTTTGTACTAATTTATGTATTTTTAACATCGATGTAATTTTAAATCAGATGTAAAATTACTTTTTTTTTCAACGTGATTTGCTATAAAGCGACAAGCTAACTACCAGTCACGCGTAAAACTAAATGTTCCGGTAAAACATAAGAAGATGTTTTTAAGAACACGTAATTTTCAATTATTCAACCAAAGTTGCGCTTATTTTATAATGAATCACTTTACTGAGTCACAAGTAAAATTTAATTAAAATAATCTAAAGTCGAGTTCACAAATCTTTTTATTTTTGTCATCCGCTGCGCTGTTAGTAACGTTAGCAGACATGCCCTTCATAAATGAGGCGGGATCTGAATCTATCCTTAGCCTGAGTTGCAGCTAAATCTACTCTGGAATTAGTAGATCCTATATAAATACAATATTGTGAAATAAAGGACAGTATTAATAAAACAATCGATCTAAGATCTGATATTACGTATCTTAGTGCTGTCATTTTGACTACTAGAATATATTTTTTTTAAATAAAACGGCCGGTTGCAGAAAGGCTGAATTATCTTTTGTCATGTTTAACGTATGCCAATTGCTATGTTCGACTTGAAAGCAAATAAAGCAAAAATTGCTTATTTTACCGAATTACGACTCAAAACGAAATAAAATGAAAAAAAGCGCTTAATGCGACAAGTCAAACACAAGGTATGAGGCACCACATTGAATTAAATAACCAAATTAACAAGCTAACCACCAATCACGTGGCGTATATTATGGATTATTTTTATATTTACCTATACGTTTATATTTTTCGTTAATCTTGGATTATTTTAATAATTATCTCTGCAACCGGTCGTTAATATAATAATCATACCTATTATTATTTGCATACCTAACTTGAGGTTACTGGAGATTGAAATACCCAACGTGTTTTTGTCAAGACTGGATAGGAACACCTGCCCTACCTGTAGGACAGCTGTATTGTGCATTTTTTTAAACCGGCATAAAGAAACCTTTTGAGATTTGGGTTTGAAGTTATGGTTCTATTTGCCAAGTTCTCGATCATGCATATAATCCTTCCCTTTCTTGAAAATCTTTGAGAAGAATATGACGTCATCATCAGACCACGAAATGTGGAAATTATAGGACTTTGTGACATGTCATTATTTAAATAATTTTGAACGATCCTACTTCTGTTAGTGGAAGACTTACAGCAAAGTAGTCCAAAGCGTAAGCTGTTAGCAGAAGACCAGCAGCTTAGCCATCTAGTCTGTATAATTCACATTCACACCTAAATTACTGAACTGTTTTTGATGGAATATGGTAGAGATGTTTCTTAGATTGCCCCTGTGGTCTAGCGGTCAAGACCGTGGATTTAGACTGGGTACCGGGTTTGATTTCTGGTCGGGACACAATAATATTTATTAATTTATACCCCGGAAGGGTAAAGGGCGTGAAGATACTTTACTATGTTCTTTAGAACCCAGGGTTGAACATCATGTCAACATGTAAAATAACTGACTGGCTCCGTGGTCTAGCGGGTAAGTCCGTGGATTTAGACTCGTAGGTACCGGGTTCCATTTCTGGTCGGGACACAATCATTTATATAATTTGTTTGTGATATTTATCGAGTTTGGTATGCTAGAGACATCAACGAGCTTGCCACTTGTCATGATTGGCCTATAGTAAATTTGGCTAAAAGTGATTCCGCTTCGCGAACGTGGTTTTTAACTACCCCGGAAGGGATTCGGTCGTGATGATACTTATGTAAAATAACATGTGACCCTACGGCCACCTGAAGGTTTTTTCGCTGACCACTAGACCAAAGAGCAAGAAGAATAAGTATTTATGTAGTCTATGTATGTATACATACTATTTATATGTATGGTATGTCGTGATCGTGACAAGTGGCGCTCAATTGTCTCTGCCTACCCCGTAAGGGATTTGGCTTGAAGATATGTATGTATGTACATATTTCTGGAGAAGTTGGATAAGCACCCTCGATTACATTAGAACCTTTTAAATTCAATGAAAATTTTAACGATTCCAAAAACCGTCAACTCGAGAGTTGTAAATCTATGCCAAATGTACCTACGTAAGAAAAATGAATTTGTACTTGCCGGAGTTCGAACCAAAAAGTAATGAACCTCGACCTCGACACCATAATGTATTCTAGCTTAAAATTGCAAAATCACCAACTTTATAACCAATCATTTTTCTCTTTTTCCGAAACCGTGTAGTGTATGTACAAAAATTGTCCGTGCTAGGCTTCTACTACGGTATGTGTATGGGAGAGTGCATCCGACGTGCCCCAAATAGCTTTCTTTCCAGAAATAAATGATTCCAGGAATAGTACCGCTATGGGGTATCTCTCGTCGGTTTTGTAAACGGTCGACGATCGATTCACGTCGATATTACTAATTTATCATCATCACGACCATAATCCCGAGCAAGGTGGTCAGATATATGCTTTTAAAGTTTTTTTTTTTTAATTTGGGCTTCTTTGTATCATCACATTACATTGTTAAATTGCCGTGGTCTAGCGGTTAATGCCGTGGATTACTCGGAGATGCCGGGTAGTTTCGTGGTTTGAGTTTGTTACGCTAGAGACAAGTAATGTTAGCTAAATGTGAATCCGCTTCACTAAAAATAAAGCTTGGTTTCTGACTACCCCGGAAGGTCGTGATGATAGTTAACTTTACTTTTTTTTCATTCAAAGTTCAAATCCCCCCGGCACATACACTTTTCTTACGTACATTTATAATAGATTTACAACACCACCGTTCCCGTGCCTCGGAGAGCGTGTTAAGCCGTAGGTCCCGGTTCCACAAATACTAACATGTAGAATCGTTAATAAATTGTCATTAAAAAAATATGGTATTTCACAGTCTGCGACACAATGGTTTAACTCTTATCTTCGCGGGCGCCAACAGAGCATCCGACAGGACGATATCCAAAAAATCAAAAAATACTAGTTTTAGTAGTAGGTGCTCGAAAATATAGACTCTTACATCTGTCGCATGCTGTCCTTTAGGTAGTATCGTCAGTTGCTCCGATTTATGGACCTCGCGTACTGTTTACCATCATGTGGACGCGATAAAAAAAACGTTAATTTGTGATACAGTTTGTTGAATGCAAGTTGCAAGGTTAGTTAGGAAGTAGGGCAGCAAAGGGGCAGTCAGAGGGCTAAATAGACCCTCTATTCTCGTCTCCCTCTATCATAGCTCCCTCTCATTCTAACACTACTTCCAAAATATACCCGTCACGCAACCTAAAATTGTTGTTTATTAGAGCGGGCATTGAGCACATTATTATACAAAAAGTTTGTTATATGAATAATATATAAGTTTAAAATAAAACTAAAATCTAAACTATTATATTATTTAATTTATTACGCAACCTAACGTCAACTAGCAATACTTATAACTTTTATAGATAACAGTTTAAAAAAAAACAAGTCTATATATATGATAGATGGTCAACTGAGCAATAATGGAAGCCAATGTCAACCTCAAGTTTTGTGTTTTATGACTGTAATTGTGTGCATCTTTAATAGCGCCATATATGATCGAGTAACTGAACTATTTCTTAATGACAACTTGTGTTTGACTTGTCACTTTAAGCGCGTTTTTACTTTATTTCGCTTTGAAAGTAATTCGACTTGGTATTGCTCTATGGTTTTCATTTACTTCTAGGTAAGCCGCGCTATGGCTTACCGATTGGTCTAGCTTTAATTCTCATACCGTTTAGTTTCTTGTCCTGTCTTATATATTTAATGTCTCTAATTAGTAACCTTTCTGGGCTATAAATTATAGTATTTTATGTCAAAACATGGACGAGCTTGCTACTTGCCATGAAAATGGCAAGTTCTGATCAACTTCACAACTTGAACAAGTGTAAAAAAGCATTATGATAGGTCGGCGTAGCGGTGATATGTCGGTCTTGGTGCCTGAGGTCGGTTTCTCTCATTTTTGATCCTCGCGTACTGCTTACCATCAGGTAGACGCGATGCACGTGTCGTATATACAGTAGTTACCTAAATAAAGTAATAACAAACGTCTCATAAAAAAACCAACAAAGCTGTCATAGATTAATTAATTCTAAGACGATTGTCCTAGCTTTTATTCTCATACAGTTTGGTTTCTTGCCCCATCTTCTTAAATATGTAATATCTTTGGACGACAACGATTACAAATATTTTAGTATTTTAAAGTTTTATTTGTTCTTTTCAGATCCGGGTCCGCCCCTTCGGCGGTAGTTTTCAGTGATACATCAGTGTTGTGTAGTGACAGTGAAGTGTAGTGCAGAGTGACGTAACTATGGCGACCCTTACTGGGATCGCCCTCTTCACGGCGATACTCCTTATAGGTAAGTTAAGCTACTGTTTTAAGGTGGATTGGAACGGGCATCCAACACATTTATAATTCAACCACACGCACGAGCTAAAATATGCATCCACATACTGTAGCCACTGTCCCTACGCGTACATATAAATTTGGAGACTCTTACATCTGTCGCACGCTTAAGATGTGGAATGCTCTCCCAGCCAGTATGTTTCCCCAGTTGCTCGATAACCGCTTATCATCAGGTGCGAACTATGTCACACGTCAAGCTCAATATAAAAATATAGAAATTTTTTGTTCAACCTAACGTCAACTAGCAAGACTTATTACATAATTTAAAATAAAAACATTACTGAGCAATTCTAATGATTCAGACAGACAGTGAGGTGGTCCAGGCCCGACAGGATCACAGCGGGCAACCACCTGCGGGTAATTCATGCACCTTTAGTGGTTGGCGCCGTTACTAGTATAACAGTGCCCGTGTGGCTCACGAACCAGGGGCTAGGTTGTGGTCACTAGCTGGGGGGGCGTCGGCAAGATGGAGCGATGTTCGGGAGATACTCAAATGTCCATTGTCAGCCGGATAGAACTGTGTCTGTCTAGTCAGGCCGACGACAAACTCTTCAACAGTAGGCATCTTCAGATCTCGAGCTATGACGGAATTACGTACTATGACATTGTATTCAATTCAATTCAATTCGATTCAATTCGTTTATTTTTGCAAGTAGGCATAGGACAAAAAGATATGTATTCTGCACTTTTACACGTCAATTTTTACAATATTGATATATATAAAACGATATAATTTTATAGTACATATTGGTGAATCTGGAGCAGTACATGATAACCATCATTTGGAAAGAGAAACAATAAAATAACACAATTATAAATAAAGAATAACGCTTAACATTATAGCTGCTGTAGATAGGCATTGTCACACTATAAGCTAAGACAGACACAATTATAAGAATATAAATGTCAATGTCAGTTAAGATAATAGCTGCTGTATATAGGCATTGTCATACTATAAGCTAAGACAGACACAATTATAAAAATAAAAATATAAATGTAAATGTCAGTTAAGATAATAGCTGCTGTACAGAGGCATTGTCATACTATAAGCTAGAACAAACAATTATTAAGAAAAAAAAAGAAAAAAAAAAAAAGAAGGTAACTTAAAATTATAGCTGCTGTATAAAGGCATTGTCATACTAAACTAGACTATAACTAAATACAAATTGTGTAATAAATGAATTATAATACTTATTAGCTGCCGTACAGAGGCATTGTCAAACTACGAGACGTATTAAAATGCTATAATTTTATACCCAAGCTTTTTTATCGTTCATATAGTCATTAACAGTATAATAGCCTTTTTGCATTAATTTATTTTTAATGTGATTTTTAAATGTATTAATGGGCAAAACCATAACACTGTCTGGTAGTTTATTAAAATACTTTTTTGTAAGATTATAATTGTTTGCAACTATTTATCAATAGCGCCATCTATGATCGACTAAATAAACTTTTTTCTAATGGTTAATTGAACAATAATTGGAGCCAATGTCAACCTTACGTTTATTGTTTTAAGGCTATAATTGTATGCACCTATAATAGCGCTATCGAGTGGTGAACTATTTCTTTATTGTTCTTCTTTAGCATGTAGGTCGGCATATTATTCATGGACTTCGAACACGCCTATAACCGACAAACAATGACTGTCATACACTTATTTAGTCTGTACCGATTGGTCTAGCTTTGATTCTCATACGGTTTGGTTTATTGCTCGGTTTTGTTACTTATACATAGATATCTTCACGCCAAATCCCTTGCGGTACCCGAGTACCCAAAGACAATTGAGCGCCACTTGACACGATCACGACATACCTCTTTCGCTTCTTCGACCTCAAACCTTTTCATACGTGCCCTTTTGTTTTAATGGCTTTTCAACGCACCTTCAGCTATCGTTTTATTTATTTGGTCGTAATATGTGACTCTCGGGCTGCCAGGGCCTTTTTACCCACGACTTTCGCATTATACATCTGGTTCGTCAATCTCTCTTTATTCATCCTTTCAACATGTCCGGTTTGGAGCATGCCTTTCCTTATTTTTGTCCCTATGCTTTCTTTCATACCTACCATTTTGCGTATTTCGTCATTACGTATGCGGTCCGTCCGTGTTACTTATATTAAATAAGTTTTTTGGTAGCCCAAACGAGCGAGTGCTCAATCTATCTCCTCTTTATCTTTGCTCAGTGTTCCACGAGAGTGGGCGGGCTCATGCCTTATTTGGCGTAAAAATATAGAAAGTTACACAATCACAAAACCTATAAATAAATTAGTTCGCCTACGTTGTTACGTATGAATTCTGACGTCAGTATCTACCACTATTAAGATGTCAAGCGGAAAGGCTCCACATTCCTATACTGAGTTTTTTGAGTTCCGCAACCTTATCCCTTCTTCTCTATTCCGCAACCGCTCATAAATTTTGAGACTCTTACATCTGTCGCACGCTAAAGATGTAGAATGATCTCCCAGCCAGTATGTTTCCCCATTCTTACAACCTGGAGTCCTGCAAGCGTTTTGTTTGGCCGGCATAGTCGTAGAGACTGATGTCGGTCGTGGCTGGCGTCAGTTGCTCGATAACCGCTTACCATTAATTAAATAAATAATTGGAATGGTCTGGATTAAACCAAAACTTAACATTGTTATACGTAATAACCTAAACTAATTATTAAAAAAAAAAAATATAACTAACTCGAACTACTTAAATTATTTTGATTTTGATTTTTTGAAAGGATATTATTGAATACTATTGGCCCTAGGTATAGCTAGGTACCTACCTACCTACCTACTGGTTATATTTTTATTTATATAATATTATTTTATGATTTTAAACATGTTTTCAGTGTCCTCATAAGTTAGTTCCTGAAGCCAGTTCCTAACGAGAGAGAACCTTTAGCACTTTCTGGAGGATAATAATTTTGGGAATAAATATTAAGCTTTTTGTTAGACAAATCAATCGCCGCGCCTTTTGTTAGCATATTTTATGATATAAAAAGTGGATGTAATTTGGATAACAGATCGGTGAAGGTCGCTCTTTTACGTATCTTGTACTAGTAGGTTGACATCAGTCTAAATACTTACCTTGAACTTTAAGATTTGCAATTTACATACCACAGTTCAACGATATGTAGGTTCCACCGTAATAATGTAATACAGAGGAGATGGTGAGTCAACGTAATTGGTGGTTGACGCATCCTCGCACGCTCTTTAGCGGTAACTGCTACGATATTTATAGGTAGGAATACTACACAACAATTCGATCTTAACTGATAAATAAGTTAAAAAAGAAACAGTAATTAAAAATTCAAAATAAACAAATAAAAAAACAATAATAATAAAATCCTTTATTGCACACAAAATATAAAAAGATGTACATACATAGGCAAGCATAATACCATAAAGGTATTCTCTACCAGCTAACCTTTGGGAGAGGGAGAGAATGAATATTATGGGTGCAGTCAGAAAAATAAAATTATATATTTAAACAATAAAAATAAGAGAAAATATAAAATAATAATAATAAATAAGGATTAGATAAATAGATAAAATGTAAATAGGATCATTTTATACTTATGTAATAAATACGAATAATAAATATAATAAAATTCTAATTAAATAATATATGCCAAGGTGAGGAGATTAAGTTAAATTTTGTTGTTCAAGAAGGTGAGAAATTAGACGTTTTTGAATATATTTAGAGATTGTGCCTGTCGGATAGTTAATGGCAGCCTGTTCCATTGACGAGCTGCAGACACGGTGAGAGAATCTCAATATCTGCTAGAGGAGTGACGAGGGATTGAAAATGGGTTGTTGGATATGAGTAAAAAATAATTCAAATTAAACACTAAAAAGAAATAACCCTTATTTACGTTGCGTCGCGCAGACGAGTCAAAAACAAGCCCGTCTCGCCTAAAAGTTTAAGAACCGCTCGCTGAACTACATTTTTGAAATAATTACATGATTGTTACACACATGGAACAAATAATAAATTCTGACGATTCTTGGTCGCGACACAATTATTACATGACTGCCGCGTTCTATAATGACTACTTTGCTGGTCGCGCTGATGATGGCCGACAGCGCAGCTCCAGGCCGAGACAGCGTGGTCAGCGTGCAGCACTTGATGGACGAGCTGAGATAAAGGCCGAGACCGTAGGTCGTAGGTTAGTCATTATAGACCGCGGCAGTAATGTACTATACATTTATTTGTGATATTTCTCTAATTTGGCACGCTAGAGACATCGACGAGCTTGTCGCTATGGTCCTATAGTAAAGTGGGCTAAATGTGAATCCGCTTATTTCAAAAAATGTGGTTTCTGACAACACCGAAAGGGATAAGGTATTGATTATACTTTACGATTTTCCAAGCTTTAATTTTTATACCATTTGGCTTATTGCCCCATTTTGATATGTGATGTAGGTATTTGAAGAAAAAAAAAAACTTAACTTTAGCTTTTCTAAGCTTTTCTAACGATTACTTGATAGTACTTTACTAGAAAAGAGATAATTTAAAGTAAGATGCGCAGGAATGTTATCTGAGCCCTTTAATAAAGGTTTGTAACGAAATTAATCAAAACTCTACTGATAGGTATACTGTTTTACCTACTACACTCGAGAGCAATGAACAGATAGTAGCCCAATTCTGTTACTTGAGCACGAACGTTATATAATGAAATCTCTTCAATAACTGTAACAGTTTAGTATATTAATATTATTTACTAGTAAGTAGTTTAGTTTTAGTAATACTTTAATTTGTCCCTTATATTATGTCATATAATTTGCGCGAACCTTCCACAAACAATGTTCGTAATGTCCCTAAGGTTGACCGAGTAAGAATGTTTAACGGCATTAGGTCCGCCTTTGTACATAGTGCAAAAAGTTTTAAATAAATAAAACGTGTATCAAAATTGTTATTATCGTATAAAGGTATAATAATAATAATAATAAAATTGTTTATTGCACAAAGTTAAATAACTTAAAAGTAAGCGCATAGGCGAGCTTTATGCTAACATTTGCGTTTAAGTAATGGAATACGGATGCTGCAGTACTTTATTAGTCCGCAAACTTTATTAGTGGATTTATTTTTTTACGAGCTTGCGTCATAATTACAAAATTTTATTCAATTCTCAACAAATATCAACTTTAATAGCGTGATATACATAAACTCATATATATAGTTAACGGATTTCATTACATTACGTTTGCGCTTAAGTAACAGAATACTAATACTAGGGCTACTGGTCACTTAGTCGTACAATAGATTTTATCATAATAGTAGTGTTTAGCAGTTTTTCTATGAATAAATTGCATAGGATTGCGTTTTTACCTATCTGTAGTATTTTTACTGAAGGTGTATTAAAAAGTCTTCGTAACCAAAGGGCATGTATGAAGAGGTTAATGAATGTCGACGAAGCGAAAGAAGTCTGTCGTGATCGTGTCAAATGGCGCTCAATTGTCTCTGCCTACCCCGCAAGGGATCTGGCGTGAAGATATGTATGTGTAGTATTTTAGTTAGTTATGCCTTACTCAATTACAGCTGGAATGACAACTTTGTAATTTCTATATTAGGACTTAGCCTGAGTTGCACCAAAATGAAGCCTCTGTTGTTGTAACGAATAAAGTTAAAAATGGCGTTGAATGTATTTGTTTATTATATTTTATTTTGACCAGTTTTATTTTACTATTATAACTCCTAAATGCATATTTATTGAAGTAATATACAAACAGTATAAAAAAATTACAATATAAATTACAACTACTTAAAAGTAAAAATTAAAATAAATATAAACTAAACCTAATAAAAAATAAACTATAAGTAAAAAATGTCCTCTAGAGACGACCCTTCAGTGATAGTCCCAAGAAGACTGGCAACATTTCCCCTCTGTATAGCTAAGCTAATACGTTGGCAGAAATAATTGCCAGCCTTTCTCCAGACTTTTCGGTTAGCCGTTTGGACAACTCCTTGGCCAGACGCTTGGCTGAGTGTCCCCATGGGCCCATCGTCTCGACCCCAAACGGCGCAAATTCGTAACCTGTACTGTTGGCGTATTTGCGCAGCTTGAGGTACCAGTTTTATTTTGAATGTCAGCCGTCAGCTGGTACTTACGACGCCGTTTTTAACTTAAATCGTTACAATTACAGAGACTTATTTTTAGTCCAACCCAGGCTTAACTAACTCCTTCATCAGCAAAATTCTTCAGAAATATGTTTTAGAGCGATGGTGGCTCTTTATTACTAGCTTTTTATTATTCGAGAAATAAACAGAATCGATTATAAATTGTTATTCAAATTTACATCAGACACTTGCCAACCCATCTGTCCAGCGTGGGGAGTGTAGGCCGAATTCTTCAGATATGTTCCGGAAAATCCATCTCCAAAAGTGGAGGTCTAGGACGCTGTGTTTTATGGGCTGTAATGATGTTTTGAAAGCCTCACATTTAACAGCGAAGATTTACGACTCGAGGGTTCTGTGAGCTGTAGTTTTCTGAGTGACCCCGTTGTGTTTGCTTCACAGTGTAGTAGGTAAGACAGTGGGCACATATTTGGTGTGTATTTCGGTCATTGACATTGTGTTCCCGGCACGTGTGGATTATACATGAGATCCGCTCCCTCTGTGCGTTATGGGACCAGTACAGTCGAATAAAGTGGTCTATCACCTTATACGGTTGAGATTTATTTGCACGTCATCTAACAATAAGGTTTAATTTCCCTTGAAAATAGTACGGTCATACGACCTTAGCAATTTCTTAAACCAGCCAATTGTCGGTCGCAAGCCCGAGACACCATTCTTCTCATCTCTTACCCACACACGATGGACCCGGCACCCGCACGGTGAATCCATGGAATGCTTAGAAATTTGTCTTCTTCTTCTAAAATACAAAGGAAAAAAGTAAAGTATCATTACCACCGTTCGTGGTCAAAAACCACGCTTATAAATAAGCTGATTCACATTTAGCCAACTTTACTGTAGGCCAATCATGACAAGTGACAAACTCGTCGATGTCTAGCAAATTAAAAATTATTTAAATTAATAAATAGTATAGTATCCCAACCACGGTACCTCCAAGTCTAAATCCATGGACTTAACGAGTTCCTTTACTCCGTAGCCACGACTCAGACTTAGCTGTTAAGACACGCAGGACCAACTGTGAAAGAGAGACTGATAATAGGGTTTTTGTTCGTTGGCTCCTTCGGGTCGTAAATAGTGACGTCGCATATCCGACGCGTATTCTGACATATCCACATCTCGCTTTCATACGTAAGTGTTGGTACCAGCATGGCATTGTGTATGGCGAGTCGAGCTTTGTCACTGACATTGCTGGCTTTGTTACATATCATACTTCCCATCCGCAGTGAAAACCCTGCCCAGATGCGAATTTAATTTACTTGTTCTAGAGTTTCATTATCAATCTTTATCGTCACGTTTGCCATCCTTCTTCTTTCAAACACTACCTCGCATTCAAACGGAGTCCTTTAAAAAAACTTGGACGTCCCATATCAGTCTAAAGAGCGACCTTTGTCAAGGTCGAGCGCTATTAGAGTTATGACTTGTATATTTTTTTGTAATTGTGACGCAAGAATCGGCAATACGGCTCCGGATTACCTACGGAATGCCTACCGCTATGACGATGTGGAAGGACTTCTGTATTGCCGAAATCTTAATAGATAAGGCGAGGCCGTTGACCTCGCTGATAACAAAGCTTTCGTATTTCCTAAGAGGCGGCCATTTTATACTTTTGAACATTTTTATTGTGTCCATAAGACACTTTATCTCAATTGCACAATTGTTTCTTGGGAAAGCATAAATGCATAATGAAGGTCTATTCTTACGAAACACACATAATAAAAAAAATATTGTCGGTTGCAGAAAATAAGATTTTCGTTTTCAGACCTGATTAATTAATTTATCTCGTATAGATGTACTTTTAAAATAATAATACATTGATTATTAAATTTTGAGGATAATTGTTTTTTTTTCTTTATTTGCCCAAAAAATATTTTTAACACTTATTGGAATTATTTCTTCTCCAGTTAATTTTTCGCCACATATTTTTTATATATTTTTATTCCCCTGAATTTTGGTCTAAAATATGGCCCTTGCTGAAAGTCGCTAAGTGCTCATGTTTATTGATAAATATGGCCCTTGCTGAAAGTCGCTAAGTGCTCATGTTTATTGATAAATATGGCCCTTGCTGAAAGTCGCTAAGTGCTCATGTTTATTGATAAATATGGCCCTTGCTGAAAGTCGCTAAGTGCTCATGTTTATTGATAAATATGGCCCTTGCTGAAAGTCGCTAAGTGCTCATGTTTATTGATAAATATGGCCCTTGCTGAAAGTCGCTAAGTGCTCATGTTTATTGAAAAATTACGTTTAAAGTCGAAAAACTGTTATATTTTTTGACATTAACTATCTCAGAAAAAAAAAAACGCTAATTATTGGCTATGTTTAAAACCTCTTTTGAGTTTTTTTTTTAATCTCTAAAATTTACGGTAATTAGCAATAATTTCTAAAACAGTCGAGTCTCTAGTTATTTAAATAATATAGCCATAATGATGTCCTAATAAACTAGAACAACAAAATTATAATTTCCACTCGAGAAATCTTTAGAAATCGTAAAAAAACCGGCAAACAAAACGGTTGCGCGGTAAGTGTGCGCGGGCGCAGGATCGTTAGCATCTGTTGTGGCGTGCACCAATCAGGGGCCGGCGTCCCGGAACATCTGTCGGTGGATTTTTTATTCTTCCTTTATGGCCTTGGTCGTTCGTAAAAATGGATTGAAGAAATACACATGTTGTTTGATATTTCTCGATGCATAAATCTACAGGTATTATTTGAATAATCATTGGCAACTTTATGATTTATACTTTATTAGTCATATTATGTTTAACGTCAAATTTCGCACTATTGTATATAAGCGAAGTCATTTTATACGTTTTTTTTTTAATCTGAATTTAAATTAATGTTAATCGGTATATTAACATTTTTTTTAAAGTCTACCCTTATATCATTACGTTATCTTGACTGCAATGTTCCACTAAGTTACAAAATTGTTATTATATATTTTCATAGTGTTTAGGTACGAGTACATCTACTGAGAAAATCTTTCGCCATGACACACACGAAGTTCAAAACAATATTCAATATCATTCGGGGAAATAAACATAATTCAGTGGAAATTTCCACATTGTTTGGAAAAAAACTCTTTTTTTAATCCATGTAAGACTAATTCGAGTAAATTTATTAAATTTTATTAATTATTAATATTCCTTGATTCCTCGCCAACCCTTCTGGCCAGGCGTGGCGAGTGTAGGCCAAATTCTGCAGATATATGTTCTGAAATGCCCATCTCCAACAATGGAGGTCTAGGACGCTGTGTTCTTGGGGCTATAATGAATAATGAAATGAAATTATTAAAATAGACCCCCGTCTACCGTGCCCTATCTAGAAAATCTCACAATAGAGTTCAAAAAAAAAAAGGCCTCGAAATACAAAAGGTCCATAGATTATAGACCATAGACCTTAAAAACTAAAATATAAATACACACTACACTACAGCTTCCGCATTTTTATCTTATTGTGGTCAAAGTAATTCCCATCGGGTACGGGGACCACATTCTGATGAAGGCTGACTGCTGAGGAGTCAGGATCGGCGCCGAGGTCCTCTTAGGTGGTTCACAAGGGTGCGGTGTGGCAGGGAGCAGCCGAAGCTAATGTATAACATTATTAACGGTCACGAAAACAGTCTGAAATGAAAGTGAAAATGTAGCCTAAATAATTTAGCAGCGTTTGACGTAGATTTAATTAGAACGGAGAGGCTTGTTGGCCCGGTTGGCTATTTTTAGTCCCCGAGCTGCCTAGGTTCTTGACCCAGATGGACTACGTACCTAGTCACGACCGCCACTCATGGCATTACATCTTCAAGAATTAACAAATTAATTATTTCAACAAGAGCTTATCTTAAAGTTTTACTAAATGACATCATCCGTTATGGACTATTTTTGTATTTGTAAGCAATAATAAAAAAATGTAAATAACAGTTTTAATACTTTTATTGATAAGACAAATGTTATGTTTACTATACCTGTCATCATCATCATTACAGCCCCTAGAACACAGCGTCCTAGACCTCCACTGCTGGAGATGAGCATTCCAGAACATATGTAGGTACTTGTTTAATTTATTCCAAAAGTTGGTATTAGTGGAACCGGGACCGACAGCTTAACGTGCTCTCCGAGGCACGGGAACAGTGGTGTTGTAAATCTATGACTGCAGTACGTAAGAAAAGTGTATTTCTCATTGGTACATGCCGGGGGGGGTTTGAACCGACCTTTGTAGGATTTAAAGAAAGCGTTCTTACAACCGAGCCACCACCGCGCCACACCGAGTATAGTATATATGTTACTGTGCCTATAAGTAATTTGGAAAATAAAATATGTAGTTTTCGTATCAATCAAGTCCTTTAGTACCTACTAGAGCTGTCACGATGATATTTCAAACATTTTGCTCACCTAAACAAAGTTAAAAAAGGGTTTTTTCTACTTAAATTGTAATTTTGTTAGAATAATTTACCTAAAAATGCATATAATTCGGGTAATTGCAGAGTATTAGTATTTAGCGTTAGGATGTCTATCACACGTATAATTAGGACTGAAACAGACAAAAACTTCATTAATATTCAAGTGGCTGACTAAGTTGCGGCGGAAGTGTCCAATAAAACTAACTCGACGCACGTGGTCTAGTGGAATCCTCATATATATTCGGCTTTAAAATTACTTAAATAAAATTAAATAACTATAAGCTAAACCTAATAAAAATAAACTTTAAATAAAAACAGTCCCCCAGGGACGTCCCATCAGAGATAGTCCTAAGAAGGGTCTTGTCACTGCTGGAGTAGCCGCTATCCAATGGGATTGCGCGAAGCAATGGCAAGAGACCCGAGTCAAGGAGTTGTCCAAATGGCTGAAGGAGAAACCTAGAGACAGCAAGGCTGGCAATTATTTCTGCCAACGTATTAGCCTCGCTATAAATATTTAAATGTAACCAAGAGCGGTGGTGGCTTGGTTGTAAACAAGCTTTCCAATTAAAAAAGGCACGCAGTTAGAACTCTTACCAATGTAAAATACTTATCTTACCTACATTTATCATGCATTACCAGATATATTGTATGTAGTATACATATATATAGTGTGTAGTATATGTATTATTGCGTACATATTGTATGTAGTATACATATATATAGTGTGTAGTATATGTATTATTGCGTACATATTGTATGTAGTATACATATATATAGTGTGTAGTATATGTATTATTGCGTACATATTTGTATGTATTGGCGTGTATATTAATATGTATTGTTTTATCTTTAATTAAGTTTATTTAATATTTTTAAATAAGTAAGCCCTTTGCACCTACCAAATAATTAAAATTCTCTGTATTGTCCCAAAGTTTGGCTGCTAGAGAATGCCTAGCCCCATTAAGCCCGCCCTTTGTACATAGTGTAATAAAGTTTTAAATAAATAAAAATAAATAAATACCTCTGATTACCAACACCTTTTTTGAGGCGCGATCAAGACGTAATTGTGACGTGTGTGTATGTACAAATGTTACAAAAATATACATCAGACCCTCGTCACATCATCACAACATCTGGCATTGGCTAAGAATATGGCAGAAATGTATTCTGGAAGGCCCTCGCTTTATCACTGGAGGTCAGTATGATAATAAGATTGTGAATTAATTCAGCTTATTTTTGCTTCAGGACAATCGAGATGCGAGGACGAATCAGTGGGTCCTATCTTCATGAAGGAGCCCCCAAACCGAGTGGACTTCAGCAACACCACGGGCGCCGTGGTGCAGTGTGAGGCCAGGGGAAGTCCCCCACCAGAGGTTATATGGGTACGCGGGGACGGTACCGCAGTGGGAGACGTTCCAGGGTTGAGGCAGGTTAGTCAAAGTCTAGATAACCATGTTATTTTTAACTTTTTTCATTTATTAAAGTTCCTAGAATTTATTTTTGGAACTTAATTATTTCTTAAGTAATAATTAACTAGGTTATGCAAGAAATGGATTTCACAAACAAATCTCAAGAAATGGTTAAGAAATAATTAAGAAGGGAATTGTCATTTATACAAATGGGAATTGACAATTTCGCGTCTCACAAAGCAATAAGGAATAATTAAGTAATTATTGGCAACTGTTTTCTTAAGTAGCCGAAGAAGAACCATTAACTTTTTCTTAACTCCAATTATTTCTAATTACCGTTTTTAATGTGAGAATATGAACGTGATCACGGGTGTTTTATATTTTAACAATTATAAAATAAACAATAATACCGTCGACTGTCGTTCGTTTAGTCCGTTTGTACAGATACTTAGAGTAACGAATACTACAAATGAATATAACGCGACCAGTTAAAATTGGCTCATCAAAGATACAACAACCGAATTACTGCACAATTATTACGATGTAGAAATTTGAATTGTTTAAGAATCCCAAGGCAATAAATTATAAAACATACTATTAAATTTAGTAATTTATACTTAGAAGAAAAGTATTATCACGACCGTTTCCCTTTCGGGGTGGTCAGAAAGCACGCTTATAAAGAAGCGGATTCAGATTTAGCCAACTTTACTATAGGCCAATCTTGACAAGTGGCAAGCTCGTCGATGTCTCCAGCGTACCAAACTCGAGAAATATCACAAATAAATTAAATATTAATTAAATATATTTACATACATTAATTAATATTTTTGTGTTCCGACCAGGAATCGAACCCGGTACCTCCGAGTTTAATCCACGCACTTAACCGCTAGACCACGGAGGCAGTTTAATTTATACTTGTAAATTGAATAATAATAAACTTAAGAAAAACTTAAGAGATAATGATTCATTAACTAGGAAATAATTAAGTAGAGCTCCACTCATGAAGATGAACCTTTTAGAACATCCGATGTAGATTGTATATAAGCCAATTCTAGCAACTGCCTACCGACATTGGAGGCAGTACGAATCGACCAATTAGTTGGAGGACCAGTATGAATCGATAATCAGGTGCGACTACGAACTAATACTGTTTTAAGATTTCGATTAGTTTCTGAAAAGGTTTTTATATAAATTAGACCTCCTCCTTCTTGCATCGTTTTTCTCAATGCTGAGATTCTCTCAATTTGGTCTGACCAGCATGTCGGGCTCAGATCACGGGGTATCTTACCTATTTCTTAAAAAATACAAAAAAGTTCGCGTTTCAATCCCCGGCATGTACCAATGAGAACTACACTTTATTCACTGATTTACAATACCACACCGTTCCCGTGAGAACGAGATCATGTTAAGCCGACGGTTCCGGTTCCACTAATACCAACTTGTCAATAAATAAAGTCTGGTCAGCTTGTATAGGCCAATTTTTCCAAAAATATGTCTTAAGACCTTTAGCTAAATCATATTTACATTTACGTTTTTCTGTAGGTGTAACTGATTGCATGTATTTTTCAGGTGTCAGCGAATGGCAACCTGGTGTTCCCACCGTTCCGTGCCGAGGACTATCGGCAGGAGGTGCACGCGCAGGTGTACGCGTGTCAGGCACGCAGCCCCGTGGGCGCCATACACTCGCGCGACGTCAACGTCAGAGCCGGTACGTTTATCAAACTACCCTCTTTTAAGTTTTAAGCTAAACTCAACTTTAAACTTAATTAAAGTTACCAGATCTTTTCTTTTATTTAAATGGCCAAAGATGCGTCAATACTTTACAATGGTAATACTATGTTATTTTCACATAACGTCGCTGCGCCTGCCAATTCCATATGTGCAAATTGAGATTTTTTGCACTAAACACAATCTCCGTTTTATTCTCTATGTATTGTTTGTCTTTTTTGAGATATTCGAACACAAACCTAACAAATTCCAAATTAATAAATATTTAAGTCGTCCAAATAAATATTTTGGTGTTTAGAATTAAAACTATTTATTGAGAAACTGGGAAAAAAAATGATAGAAGTTTCTGGAGAGAGTCGGACTAAAAAATATTTTTGACAAAATCTATAGTGGTGGGAATGCAGCCTATGTACTTGGTACATTTAATCCTGATTTTTTTGTTATAATAGATTTTAAAGATTTTTTTATTATTTTTTATAAAAAAAGGACAATTTTTAACAAATGTCATATGTATTTCGACCGTTCAGAAACATTTCCTGTTGGCGCAGCTATAAATACCTATAAATTCAAATACCTAGTTTATTAATTAATAATACTTATTACAGTAATCCTACAAGAGATGTAGGTACAAGAGATGTAGGTACAAGAGATGTAGGTACAAGAGATGTAGGTAGGCATAAAATATAAAATCTAGTAAAATCAGACGATTGTGTCCCTGCTAGCTAAACTTTCAACCGGATAAAACTGTGTAAATTTTGACTGATAAAAGTTGGCTTATAAAGTAAAGTATCATCACGACCGTTTCCCTTTCGGGGTGTTTAGAAACCATGCTTATAAATACACGGATTCACATTTAATCAATTTACTATAGGCTAATCTTGACAAGTGGCAAGCTTGTCAATGTCTCCAGCGTACCAAACTCGAGAAAATCACAAATAAATTAAATATTAATAAAATTTATTTATTTAAATTTTACTTTCATTTTACTTTATCATAAAAAAAAAACATTTATTCGCATTAACCATGGGTTACGTTATCGTTACGGATTTTTACTAAAACAAAACGTACCTACTTAATTAGGGTGATTCTTAAACATTTTTTTTTCGTTTAGCAACCCAACACCGCCTTCACGTTTGTTAGCGTAATTTATTACCTATATAACAAGTGGATATCATTACTTTCATCAGTAAAGGTCGCACTTCTACTGTTACCTTGTACTGTTCTAAATCGCAGGATGTCAAAAACCTGTCTTATCATAGAGACTTTGCAATGTCAGTAACAGCAGACATTACAATATGATTTTTTAAATATAGTTTATACACTAACAAACCTTAAAAATAATACAATAACTCGATGGGAAACTGTTTTCTATTCAAAATAAAGACTGATCTTTTGCTATTGATGATTACATCCAAGAACCGTACATGACTATCACGCCATCTCTGTGACTTTAATAGTGATGGTGTGATGATGGTGGTAATTTACCCAGTCTGCCGGGGCGGGGAAGCATCCACCATTCGTGCCGATACACCCAGTGAAGTGTGTTAGGGACTGATGTCACTCATGTTTCATTCCGGTTGCTAACATTCATAAACCTCGCGCGCCACTTACCATCAGATGGCCGCAAGGTCATATGTCGTGCTAGTATAAAAAAAGTCACAACACAGTAAATAAGAGTGTGGTTAGTTTGTGTATTGGTATTTTTTTTTGTAGCGACGACCAAGCTAATCCACACCCTCACCTCTTTCTTTCGTAATTATTAGGCTATTGCATAGCTTTTATCGCGGGCTTTGAGCGCGGCGACCGAATCAAGAAATTCCGTAACGAAAATAAACCTAACACCCCCCACTCCGGCCGGCACAGCGGTGCGGCGTTGAAAGCCGTGCATCGTCTAACGTCGTTTCAGTTCGACAGACTTCGGCACGGTGTGCGACTAGACCGCGGCCGTCCCCGAGTGGCTTACCGCGGCAGTCCCCGAGTGGCTTACCGCGGCCGTCCCCGAGTGGCTTACCGCGGCAGTCCCCGAGTGGCTTACCGCGGCCGTCCCCGAGTGGCTTACCGCGGCAGTCCCCGAGTGGCTTACCGCGGCCGTCCCCGAGTGGCTTACCGCGGCAGTCCCCGAGTGGCTTACCGCGGCAGTCCCCGAGTGGCTTACCGCGGCAGTCCCCGAGTGCTACACGTATTTTCATTTAATTATAATATAAGAATACTTAAAAAGCATAATGAGAGATAAGTTTGTTTTGTGACGCCTCAATAAATTAAATAAATTCGTTTATTTCTATCACTTTTTGCTTATCTTATATTAGTTAAAAGAGAACATTTATTTTTCATTATTCCTTGTCCTCATGATGCGCTGGGCACACATGTGGGTATGTACGCAGTGCCCTATGATATGGCAGTCTTGACTTGTCACTAACTGCCTTCAAGATGATGTTGCCGCTCCCTCGGTACTCTCTGCAACACGATGGGACTGCTTTCCCCAACACTGAGTAGAGCGTGATCGCTGATGCACTGTACCAACGTGGAAGCCCCTTCATCATCCTGACGGCATTGTATTTGTATTCGTTGTATTCGTAGACAGTTAATAGAGTAAAGTAAGTAAATATAGGTAATCATTTGTATATTTAAATAAATAAAAAAAACATTGTAGAAATTTTTTAAAGAATAAATGCATAATACATATACACCAAACCAAAACTAGATTTTATAACTTTATGCGTATTTCCTATTAGTTCCTAACTAACCAGTGGCATGTTGACTTAAATAATTGACAAGCAGTGACCTTACAGCATCTAGTAATGGCCAATCTGTTCAACTGGCACAACCATATGACTATATCATCAAGGGGAGCTATTCGCGATATTTATAACATATTTACAACCTCGTAAACATTATTAAATTCGATGTCGTGCATCTTCTCTTTAAGAAACCATGTTGCGTAAGGCTAAATATGCATTTTAGGACACTGATCAAAGACAAGACGCTCAAGAATGTTTGAAAACAGAGTTTTTAAATTGGCCTATAATTGGTTACTTCACTTTTTGCGTATTCATACTGATCTTTTAAAGTGGATAGTAAGTGCTGGAGTCAAATTTTTGGCATATGGTCCGGTCCAGCCTATTTACTCAAGTCTAAACTTCGAAAATCGGGATCAACCTCTACTGTCGAAATCCCGTTTTTGTTAGTAACAGGGAAGTCGGCTGAACAAACAAACACCGCAGAAGTCTGGTGAAATATGGTTGAGAAGTAATCTGCAAAACATATTGGTCATTTCTTTATGGAATCAGACACTTATGACTGACATCAGTCCCTAACACTTGACTGGGCATGACGGCAATTCGAGCCTGCTCCCGTAACGTGTGGTTACACTTTACTTGGTTTATCGGCACGAACGGTGGACACGTCCCCTCCCCGGCAGACTTGCCAATTTAGAAAGAAAGAAAGAAATATATTTATTTGTCGCCAAACCACATAGCATAATACAATTTTTAAAAAAACTATACAAAAATAAATAGTAAAAAAATTATGCGCAAAATAATTAGCCTACCAGCACATGTATAGCGACAGAAAGGCGATCAGCTCGGCGTCCGCTACAACCTATAGATAGGCCATAGCGCCGATTTTCAGCCGCCGCTATTTACCACCATCAGTCTGCCTACCACCAACCTATTGTTCTCGTTGAAAATATGTTTGCAATGATGTCAAATGCCAATTTGTAGTTCCAACTAGAACTAATATTGTAAGCTTGCCATGGTGATATTTATACAAAAATAACACCGCTTGAAACAAGACTTACCTTAGATGATGACGAAAGGCAGATCAAATAATAATGCAAAGGTACTCCTATATTTTTATCTCGCTCGCTCTAGTTTCAATGCGCGTGAAGAATTAATTTTGTAATTACGAGCACGTCGAGAATAGTTCATATAACATCAATTAGGAGCAGTAATGGGATCGCCAGTCAATTATAGTACATATAGTGTGTCTTATTTCAAAGATTCATGTCTTTTATTTATGGAGTCTGGAGAACAGAAACGTGTCAAATATGATACTACACAAACTAACTCTTATGTAACCTATAAATTGGTCATATCTAAAGACAAAAAGAGAAAAACAGTGGTAATGTTGTATTTTGACGTAACTCCTGTCGGTGTTAAATCAAAGTTAGTTTTGAAACCAAAAGCTAGCTGATATTAATTGAAACAGCCAACTTGTGTTTTATCGGTTTCGTCATCATCATAATTCCAATACTATACAGTTGATAAATATAATCAGTCGATAGTTTAGATATTAGTTTTATTTTTAATTTTATATATTTTTATTAGCTTAATTTTTGTTTAAATCATTGTACTGTTTTTTTTTTCTTAACAAATTATTATCTGTATATGTAGACCTAACAACAAATTGAAGATTCTAAAAGTTGGTATGTCTTTGTTACTGACACTTGGTTTATGTCTATGATAAGGCAAGTTCAATGAGTTTAAATTTAATGTCCCTGGACAAGTTATTCACCACCATTAGGCGGGAGCACAAATACATGTCGACACTGAGTTTAGAAAAATCACTTTTTTTTAAATCCTGCCATCTTTTGGGTTAAGGAAGCGTCATATATTATTCTTATTTAGTGAATTCATATGAAAAGCCCCTGGTCCTAGCATATCAATCAACATTCAAAACGCATGTTGAACCAATCAATTGTATCCACTGCAGAGGTTAACACAATTACTCGGCACTTCTTTTGTCACCCATCTCTATTGCCTCTGACAAATCACTTCATTGCCAAGATATCATAAAAGTCGTAATGTATATATATTTGGAGTTATATAAATCATATATTTGTTTTTAGTAAAATAAAGGAAAATCGTTATAAATATTTTTGCATTTTTTTATAATTACGAGTTTTTATTTAAAATTACTCCAAAATATTACTAATTATTAATTATAACACGTAATTTTATTTCTTAGAAAGTTGATAGACCACATTTCTCAAAAATACACTCAGACTTAAAAAATGTTTGAATGTGCGAGCGAGAAGGATACACAAGTGTCAAACCCTCGTAAATAATAAAAACTGTCAGTGTACAAACGCTGTTTTTATTATCGACCTAGGAAATAAAATTACGGATATTTTCAAGAATATTAATTATAGTTTTCTTTAAAGTAAAATAGAGGAAAAACATGAATTTATTTGAATAAAATTATTCAATAAAAATCTATCACTTTTCCTCGGTACAGAATATCTACATCATTTAATATTGTTTAGTTTGTGTGCAAGAAAGAATTTTATTATTATTATTATACAAAGGTATGTCAGGTCCCGAAAGGCAACCTGGCATGCAAGTACTTGTGCTCCATTGTACTACTCTTTGGGGAATGCCTGCTGACAATGGCAGCGACATTAATTATATGCTTGTTTGACTAATTGTAGTTTAGGCTGCCTGTTTACTAAAGCAGTGTACAGCAAGTTATAGTTTAACATACGTAGAAGAGCGACCTTCACCGATTTGTTATACGAATGAAATCCACTTTTTATATAATAAAATACCCTAACGAGAGCAATCGTGATGGGTTGCCCTAGCGAAATATGGTCAAGCCAATTTTCTACCCTACTGCGCGGCGACGCAAGGGAACGGTATATGAACTGTTAGAATATTATTTGCGAAATCATCGATAATGGTCATTCAATTGATTTGAGACTACAACGCTACTCGTTGAGGTTCGGGAACGTCACTACGACGGCTGTCACTTTATGCCCGTTTTGCGCTTGGATTGAAGTTGTAAAGTATTTTGTTAAATATATCTACTTATTATATTCATAAACCTGTTTTATTTATTAGTACGAGTATGTATGTATGTTCCTTCATGGCACACTGGAGACCAAACGCGTGGGCCGATTTGGATGATTCTCACATCAATCCGTTATATTGTGGAAAGTGAAAAAATTAAAGTCGACTAGGCATTTGAAAATCATGATGAGGTTTCGTTGGCTCTTTCTTCGTCCTAAGAATCAGTATTGCAATTCAGTCCGTAAATGTAGCCAGCATTCTTGCCACCGTTCCATGCGAACGGGACTTATATCCTTATCCGTAGTATTAATATTATAAAGGCTACTGTGGTAGTGTGATGGTCGCCTATAATAGGTGCAACATCTATCTTCTGATTTAGTGTTAAGTACAAATAAGTGTGTGATGTTAGCACTGTTGGCTACCCTATTATAAATATATGCATTTTAATTTTAAATTATATTTTTTAAATAACTGCCCCCGTGGTCTAGCGGTTAAGACCGTGGATTTAGACTCGGAGGTACCGGGTTCGATTCCTGGTCGGGACACAAAAATATTTATTAATGTAAATAAATACATTTAATTTATTTGTGATATTACTCTAGTTTGGTACGCTGGAGACATCGACGAGTTTGCTACTTGTCCATGATTCGCCGGCAGTAAAGTTGGCTAAATGTGAAACCGCTTATTTATAAGCGTGGTTTCTGACCACCCCGAAAGGGAAACGGTCGTGATGATATTTTACTTTATTTACTATTTTTAAAATATATTTTTCTTTGAAATTAAAATATTTTTAAGGTCAAGTAATAGGTTGATTTCGTCAACGAAAAATCAACCTTATTGTTGGATGACGTGCAAATAAATCTAAACCTAAGATGACCCAGAGTCCATTTGGCTGACTGTACGTGCATGTCATTGTGTCATAGTACATTGTACTTGCGTGACCCTCCTCCCTCACAATGCAATGCTTAACATACATTAACATAAATATAATATTGAATATTCATTAACAATAGGACGACCTATTTTTACTATCCAACGTGATAAATAGCCCACGATAACTTAGCAGCACAAGTTTAGAGTGATATACCGCGTGATTTTGTATGCTCTTACTTTTGACTAATAGCATAGTTCTATTGATAGAAACAAATTTTTTTTGGTAGGTTCTCCATACAAATTTTTGATTTTAAAATAGCCAAAATGTATGAAGAAACTAAACAATTTTGTTACTTTCGACATATGGTTTCTTAATCCTCCGCAGCTGATGCGGTAGTCTCCCAAACACCGTTTTCATGTCTCAAGTTTATGTTTATTTAATATAACGTTTCCAAGTTTTAAAATATGCAATTATTTTACTTGCTTAAAGTAAAGTTTAACAAGCCGCATCTCAGCCGTTTGCTGTGGAAACTCGGGGCCCATGGAGTCCAAGCGCAAAAAAGTATTTCAAAGACATAACACCGCGTCTTGTCGTCTCCACCGGTGATAAGAGGACTGGGCCCAAATAATCAGTAATGCAGTCAGCGTTGTTGCCACCATTCCACGCGGACGGGACCACCATCCCTATCCTATTAATATTAATTTTATTTATTAGTTTGTATTTTTTATTTCGCATATTCAAATAGTCGTTAAACATGTACAAAACACTAAATAGCAATATTTTGGAAAACTTACTTTTACTAAAAAAATAAAATATATAAATACGTTGTACGATGGTAATTTGAGTACGAATAGGTACATACATACATACATACATATCTTCACGCCAAATCCCTTGCGGGGTAGGCAGAGAAAATTGAGCGCCACTTGTCACGATCACGACATACCTCTTTCGCTTCTTCGACATTCATCAACCTCTTCATACATGCCCTCTTGTTTCGATGGCTTTTTAATTCACCTTCAGCTAATGTTTTATTTATTTGATCATGATAGGCAAGTCTTGGTCTGCCAGGGCCTCTTTTACCCACAACTTTCGCATTATATATCTGGTTCGTCAATCTCTCTTCGCTCATCCTTTCGACATGCCCGAACCATCGGAGCATGCCTTTCTTTATTTTTGTACCTATGCTTTCTTTTATACCTACCCTTTTGCGTATTTCGTTATTACGAATAGGTATAAGAATTAAATATAATGCATTTGTACGGGACGGCCGCCTATCAATCACGAACAATTAGTGATAAAAGTTACTAGTGATAAAGATAAGACAATAACAAAAGAGGTGGTCGTAGCCCGGACATAGCTATGTGATAGCTTAGGAATTTGCGTTGGTCGTAACCAGGAAATAATAATAATTGTGTATTAATCGTGTATTTTCTTAGTGTATTTTTACGTGTGTTTATTTGACGATTACTGTGTATTTTTACTTGTGTTTATTTGATGACTACTGTGTGTTTTTTATTTGTGTGTGATAATAAAGAATAACCTTTTGACCCTAGCCTGGCCGAGAGACGGTGTGATGACGTCATCTCGGTCAAGCCTAGCTTATTATCGCCGTACCTAAAGGGTGCGCTATGTTTGCGATAACAATATTAATCTTATTTGTGATAATAAAACGAGATGTTTTATTGTAGGGTATCCAGGTTGGCCACGAGAGAGTCTCGAGTGTATTCTTGGCCAGCCTGGAATATTGTAAATTCAGGTCGCTAGGTAGCTCTGCCAGTGCCTAGGCTGCCTAGAATGGGTATTGGTATCCTGGACGGAACCTGGACTGGTCCCGAGAGGATCTCGGACTTGTTATGGCCAGTCTAGGAAAGTCGATCGCGGCTGCTGCCTAGGTATCCTAGTGAGGACCTAGGTAGCCTGGAAGCCGTCCAGGTGCCTCAGTGTGTACCTGGGCTGATCTGGAGAGGGTCTAGGACGTATTCCAGGTCAGCCCAGCTTAAAATGATTGTGTAAGTCCCCCTGCTCAGATGCAGACATTGTGTTAGGGACTTTTATGATAAATAAAGTATTTCGAGGGTTGTCTTATTGCTCACTTGATCTCAGCAGGAAATTTTGGTGCTCGCTCCATCGACTTTACATCTCGGTCGGAGCGGGCATTCTGTCCCCTATTGGTTATAATGTAAACAATCTAATAGGACTATTCTAATAGGGGGCGGGGCTTACCGTGTTGGCAAAGGAAGCCGACAAACACGTGTAAGCTCAAAATCGAGGTCAAGTGAGTATTATAAAAGACAGACGGGCTTGCGGTTCCGACATTCCGATTTCGCCGAGCCAACAAGAAGAACTGCAAGCCCGAGGACACCTGAGAAGACCTTCCTGAAGCATGGAGTTTTATTCCGCCTGAAGCCGTCCGGGATCTTAACAACGAACCCCCCTGTCTACCCCGCATGATGTCGTTACACCGGTCGTGAGGATACGTCACCTACTAACATCGAGGGAAGCCAATATACAGTCCACTACTCTACCTCGCGATCCGGCACATAGTTTGGTCCTTCGAGCCGGATCAAGACTAGAGGACGGCTTCAGGGGAATCGTCGGAACACTCCATCTTCAGGAAGGAAGATAGAAGACCAGGAAGAGGATGCCAGTTACGCGGTCGCTCACGGGGAAGACAGTGCCGGCCGAAGAACCCTCCGCCCAGTCAACTGCGGAGGCTGCCTTCGGATCCGGGCCCCGGACATCGGAATCAACGCCATCGACATCGGGTGAATCCCGAGTGACGGACCCCGCCTGGTCCCATGGGTCGACCGAGGCGTCTATATCGGGTACGCTGAGGACGTCGACCATGGGGACCATCGTGGGGGTCCCTTCAAAGCGAGCTTCCCGCGCGTCTTCGCGCGCCTCCGTCGTGTCTGTGAAGACTACGCGCGCCCAAGACCGGGAAGCCAAATTAAGAAGAGAACTTCAGATAATGAAGAAAGAAGCGGAACTCGAAGATTTCTTAAGCAAGCAACGTAGGAGGATCGACAGCGGAAGCTCCAGCGACGAGGCATCTGTGAACGTGGAAGAATGGGTAGACCGGAGTCTACAGCATTCAGCGAGGACCACGCAGCCACGTCCCGAGGAGCCACTGCCGATCCACGAGTCCGTCGGTCTCTGTCCTGCCCGCTCCGCGCGCATCGCCGAAGCGGGCCCTGCTCCTGGACCGAGAGCCTCCACGTCCCTGGAGAGGGACCCTCATCTGGAGAGGTTTTCCAGCGCGGTGCCCAGGGAGCACCGCATCGCTTCTCAACCAGGAGAAGCCTCCACGTCCCTGGAGAGGGACCCTCATCTGGAGAGGTTTTCCAGCGCGATGCCCAGGGAGCATCGCATCGCTTCTCAGCCAGGAGAAGCTTCCACGTCCCTGGAGAGGGACCCTCATCTGGAGAGGTTTTCCAGTGCGGCGCCCAGGGAGCACCGCATCGCTTCTCAGCCAGGAGAAGCTTCCACGTCCCTGGAGAGGGGCCCTCATCTGGAGAGGCATTCCAGCGCATTCCCAGGTGAGCAATGCAACCGAACTCTGCCGACGGCCCCTCCCCAGGGAAGGGTCTCCTTCGGACAGCAGGGTTCCCAGGCCATCCAATGGCTCCCAGAAGACAACCAGCCGGAGCGGAAGGGGCAATTTGAGCAAGGTAGGCAGCGGCCATGGCACCAGATGCCGTTCTCCAGGATTCCAGAACTCCCGCAGTTCAGCGGCAACCCTCTGGAATGGATGGTGTTCGTGACATCATACCGGGACACCGCACCATACTTCTCGAACATGGAGAACGTGTCACGGCTTAGAAGCAGCCTCACAGGACGAGCACGGGAAGACTCAGAAGCGCTCCTGTACTCCAACTGCTCAGCGGACAAGATCATCGAGGGACTCGAGACCAGCTTTGCCCGACCGAAGTTAGTCGGCCGTGTGTACGAGATGAAGCTACTCGACCTCCCGAACATCTCTGACAAACCGCGGGACATCGTCCAGTTTTCAAGCCGCCTCAACAACATCATCGCGGCGGCGACGGCGCTCAAATGCTTAAGGTACCTACACCACCCGAGGCTGACAGAACAGGTACTTTCGAAACTATCCACAACGCAGTTTCACCGATGGACACAGTTCTACCTGATCTCCAGAGCTCCCGAGAATGTGAGCCTGGTTGCAGCATTTATGAAGCGAGAAGCCGCAGTATACGCCGAGACGATGCCCATCGATGAGGCGCTCGTAGGTCTACAAATGGGAGGTAAGAATATTGGCTGGCCCAACAACAGAAGAGTCGATGCAAGACACGAAGAGAAGAGATTTCAGAAACCTTCGCTCAAGAGGGCTCAAAGAGCGAACACCGCGGTCGCGATAGTGGAGGAGCCGCAGGATGCTACACCGCCCCCAAAGAAGAGGAACTGCTGCCTGTGCAGACAGGGGCACGAGCTGGCGTCGTGCCAACAGTTCAGGAAAATGGGGACTGAGGAGCGGTGGGCTACGGCAACAGCGAAACGGGTATGTTTTCGCTGCCTCAACCCCTACCATCGATACCATCGATGTGAACGGCAGTCGTGCGGAATCAACGACTGCCGCGAGAGTCATCATAAGCTGCTACACCGAGAAGAGGCCGCCCCGAGAACAGACACGGTGGCCTCAGTCTGGAGCCTATGCCGATCCCAGGTATTTTTGAAGATAGTGCCACTCACTGTCTCGGGACCGGCGGGAGAGGTGCGGACTGCAGCATTGTTGGACGATGGCTCTACTGTGACACTCATCGATGAAGAGCTCGCCCGGGAGATTGGAGCTAGTGGGCCCGAGGAGCCCCTAGCCATTGAGGGCATAGCCACGCAGAACAGGCTATCCAGTACATCCCGGCGAGTTAGAGTGCGACTCGATGGAAGGACGGGGTCGACCACGGCTACAGCGAGGACAATGAGCAACCTGGACCTGTCCCCGCAGGTGGTAGCGGGCAGGGACATCGAAGAGTGCGGACACCTTAGTGACATCAGGGATCAACTAGTGTACGAGAAGACCAAGCCGAGACTGCTGATCGGCCAAGATAATTGGCAACTTCTCCTAGCGTCACAGGTACGTCGTGGGAAGCGTTCCCAACCGGTCGCTTCTCTCACCGAGTTGGGTTGGGTGCTGCACGGCGCCCACACGCGCACTCTGGGACAAAGGGTCCACTATAACCACCACGCGAGAGCTGATGGTGAGATGCACGAAGAGAGGGCCATGAAGACCCTTGAGGAAGGTGCCATCCGCAGAGAAGACGGACACCACAGACTGAGTCATGGACCGGAGTTTCTCAAACAAGAGAGATCGACGTGGCCTTCGGGGAACATAATGGAAATCGTTGACACCGGTGAGGAAAGAGTGAACACCGTATCGAAAAAAGAAACGTCGACATGCCTACCGGATAGTGCGCGATTTTCCAGTTGGTCGCGACTTCTCCGAGCCACCGCGAGAGTGTTACAATTCGTCGGACTGTGTAGACGCCAAAAAGTGATAACACACTATAAGCGAAACCGCCGTAATGATACGGATAAAAATTGGCCGTCTAAAACGAATAACTCTGCGCGTATATTGAAAAAAGAAACTCCGCAAGATAAGTATAAATTAATTGACGTTGAGTACTTAGAGAGAGCTGAGTTCCTGCTGCTGAGGGATAGCCAGGAGAAGACCTTCACCATGGAGCTGAAGGACTTGGCAGCAGGACGGGACATTCTGAAGACCAGCAGGCTGCATCCACTGGCGGTGGTGATCGTCGACGGGCTCATCAGACTTCGGCCGAGGATAGGGGCTGTAACCGAGGTGCCCCCCGAAATGAAGAGTCCACCAGTTCTCGACGGTCGGGATCACGTCGCTCGTCTCATCATCGAGCGCGTCCATCGGGATCTACACCACGCCAGCACCGAAGCGGTCATCAATGAGTGCAGACAACGCTACTGGATTCTGCATCTCCGGCCGACTGCTCGGTCTATCATTAGCAGGTGTCTACTCTGCAGGATCAGGAGGACGAAGCCGCCGACGCCGCCCACGGGAGATCATCCCGAATGTCGCCTGGGCCACCACCGTCGACCCTTCACCTTCTGCGGAGTGGACTACTTTGGTCCAATCAGCGTGACTTTTGGGAGAGGGACCCAGAAGAAGTACGTCGCCCTCTTTACCTGCCTTACCACTAGGGCGGTCCATCTGGAGCTCGCGGGTTCGCTGAGCACGGACTCCGCCGTGATGGCCTTGCGGCGCATGGTTGCGCGCCGAGGCTGCCCGACCGAGATGTGGTCGGACAACGGGACAAATCTCCGGGGCGCCGAGAAGGAGCTGAGGGACGCTGCGGAGAAGGCCACACAGCGAGAGGCGAATTTCCGCGCCATAAGATGGCGCTTCATCCCCCCAGGTGCCCCATTCATGGGCGGCGCCTGGGAACGTTTGGTGAGGTCGGTGAAGACGGCCCTTGCCACTACACTACACGAGCGGCATCCATCGGAGGAGGTGCTGACTACTCTGCTGGCCGAGGCGGAGTACACCGTTAACAGCCGCCCCCTCACGCACGTATCTGTGAACTCAGAAGACGAGGAGTCGCTGACTCCGAACCACTTCCTACTGAGTGGACCGGCCCGCGTACCTCTGCCAGGGAGGTTTGACGACGGCGAGCTCATCGGCCGTGCCAGCTGGCGCACCGCCCAGCGACTTGCCGACCACTTCTGGAAGAGATGGGTCCGGGAGTACCTGCCCGAGCTGCAACACCGGCGGGAGCCCCACGGAAAAGGGGTTCCAATCCAGCTGCGAGACGTCGTCCTGATAGCGGACGGCAACCTTCCCCGCAACTCGTGGCCACGTGGGATCGTGGAGAGGTGTTTCCCGGGAGCTGACGGCATCGTGCGAGCCGTCGACGTGAAAACGGCGGGAGGACTCCTGCGGCGACCGACGAAGAAACTCGTCATCATTGCAAGCGCGGAGCCGGCCGACCCTTCCAGCAGTTAACACATCGGCCCTCCAGGACGGACGGCGATGTGCGGCGGGAGGATGTACGGGACGGCCGCCTATCAATCACGAACAATTAGTGATAAAAGTTACTAGTGATAAAGATAAGACAATAACAAAAGAGGTGGTCGTAGCCCGGACATAGCTATGTGATAGCTTAGGAATTTGCGTTGGTCGTAACCAGGAAATAATAATAATTGTGTATTAATCGTGTATTTTCTTAGTGTATTTTTACGTGTGTTTATTTGACGATTACTGTGTATTTTTACTTGTGTTTATTTGATGACTACTGTGTGTTTTTTATTTGTGTGTGATAATAAAGAATAACCTTTTGACCCTAGCCTGGCCGAGAGACGGTGTGATGACGTCATCTCGGTCAAGCCTAGCTTATTATCGCCGTACCTAAAGGGTGCGCTATGTTTGCGATAACAATATTAATCTTATTTGTGATAATAAAACGAGATGTTTTATTGTAGGGTATCCAGGTTGGCCACGAGAGAGTCTCGAGTGTATTCTTGGCCAGCCTGGAATATTGTAAATTCAGGTCGCTAGGTAGCTCTGCCAGTGCCTAGGCTGCCTAGAATGGGTATTGGTATCCTGGACGGAACCTGGACTGGTCCCGAGAGGATCTCGGACTTGTTATGGCCAGTCTAGGAAAGTCGATCGCGGCTGCTGCCTAGGTATCCTAGTGAGGACCTAGGTAGCCTGGAAGCCGTCCAGGTGCCTCAGTGTGTACCTGGGCTGATCTGGAGAGGGTCTAGGACGTATTCCAGGTCAGCCCAGCTTAAAATGATTGTGTAAGTCCCCCTGCTCAGATGCAGACATTGTGTTAGGGACTTTTATGATAAATAAAGTATTTCGAGGGTTGTCTTATTGCTCACTTGATCTCAGCAGGAAATTTTGGTGCTCGCTCCATCGACTTTACATCTCGGTCGGAGCGGGCATTCTGTCCCCTATTGGTTATAATGTAAACAATCTAATAGGACTATTCTAATAGGGGGCGGGGCTTACCGTGTTGGCAAAGGAAGCCGACAAACACGTGTAAGCTCAAAATCGAGGTCAAGTGAGTATTATAAAAGACAGACGGGCTTGCGGTTCCGACATTCCGATTTCGCCGAGCCAACAAGAAGAACTGCAAGCCCGAGGACACCTGAGAAGACCTTCCTGAAGCATGGAGTTTTATTCCGCCTGAAGCCGTCCGGGATCTTAACAACGAACCCCCCTGTCTACCCCGCATGATGTCGTTACACCGGTCGTGAGGATACGTCACCTACTAACATCGAGGGAAGCCAATATACAGTCCACTACTAAACCTCGCGATCCGGCACAGCATTTATATGTATGTATAATCGCTAGACTACTTGTAAAGGTTTCCCAGTCTACACATCAGTAAAATTCTTAAAATTAAGCCACGTCAGTTGCGGAGGGTTAAGAAAAGTTGTTTGTTTCTATCAATAGAATAACATACTAGTCTTAAGTAGGAGCATACACTTAGTTCCGGACCTTCCTTAACTTTAAGGCCGCCTTACCTATACAAATTTTAGATTTAAAGGAAGGATTTAATTACTTAAATTAAATAAACTTCCCCCGTGGTCTAGCAGTAAATTCCGTGGATTTAGACGCAAAAATGCCGGGTTCGGTTCTTAGTTTTTCGAATTTGTGATATTTCTTGCTTGCGCTAGAGACGTCAATTTGTCATGATGGACCTAAATGCGAATATGTTTCTTTATATGGATACGGTAGTGAAGCTACTTTACTTTACAACCGTCCTTATGGGTTCAATTTTGATTTGTAAGTACTAATCATTGTTTTTTTCCAGATAACTAAATTAATCTCAAATATTTATAGGTTTTCTCCACAGAAATGTCTAAAAAATATTACAGTTTTTTATTATTATTTTAAGTCGTCGCTCAGTATTACGACACGGACGTGAATAAGGACTATGTGATTTTGGGCAACAGTATTGTTCTCAAATGCCAGGTCCCTTCCTTCGTAGCTGACTTTGTCGACGTCTTATCCTGGCATACTGACCTCAATGAAACCTTTTACCCTGCCACTAATGACTATGGTACGTGGTAGTTTACCAAAGGAATGATACAACTGTTGCACGCTGAAAATGTGGAACGACTTCCCACTTCCTATAACCTGTAGTCCTTCAGGCTCGTCTACTTTCACGTAAAAGCGGTGTTTATCATAAAAAATATGCAAGATGACGAGTTTCATAGATTGCCTTCCTGGGTCTAGTTGTGTCGCAGCCGTACGAAGCCGAGGTGAACAACGAGTACGTGATCAGAGGAAACTCCGCCATTCTGAAATGCTCCATACCCTCGTTTGTGGCGGATTTTGTCTTCGTCGTCTCCTGGCATGATGACGCCGGAAATGTCTACACTGAAGAGGGTACCCGATTGTTTCCTCTCACTTGTATAACTTCTTCCTATTCCGCAACAGCATCTCAAGCCAAAATACCCATGTGTTTCCCCTTTATATCTAGAAAAAAGCTCCATAACCTTATCCTTCTTCTCTATTCCGCAACCGAACCACACACAAAAGCACACTAAATGTTTTGGAAATATTTATATCTGTCGCACGCTAAAGATGTTTTCTGCTCTCCCAGTGTGTGTGTTTCCCCCTGGCGTCCTTTAAAGTGATCATCAACATAAAGACGTCAGACCTCCAGTATCAGTTTGTGCTATTCTTGGAAAGTCTATCACGTTTTTGACTGATTTGACCTTTTTACCTTTCCTCAGTAGCAAATTGAGTATTCTGTAGCTCTAGCACATAATACCTCTGTTAAGGTCGGTCTACGTAGGTATGTTCTTTTGTCCGTTCTGTATCTTCTTTGGATGAACTGAAAACTAATGTCGGGTTGCGTCGTCGCCACGATTTTTGCTTGTTTATTTCTGTGTCAAGTGCAAGGGAACAGTGATGTTGAAAATCTATGACATAATGTACATGAGAAATGTATTTCTCATAAGTACATGCCGAAGTTGGATCCGCGATCTTTTGTATTAAAGGAAGTTCTTACAACCTAGCCACCACCGCACTACACAATATTTTTTTATTGTAAAGATATTGATGAAAGAGACAGAATACCCAATCATAGACTTCTTCTTTCCTTACTTTGTCGAGGTTTTGATTATTCAACATCGAATGTATTTTTTGGAGATTAATGAATATTATAAACTTTAATACTACACATGTTTCCCAACACGTTACTTGAGTCAAAAGTTTTCGTTTCAGTGGTAAATCAGTTGTACGAGGCGGAAATATTAACAGAGTACGTGATTCGCGGAAATGCTGCTATTCTTAAATGTTCTATTCCTTCGTTTGTGGCGGACTTCGTGAAGGTGGAAGCCTGGCTCGCCGACGATGGAAGCGAGATCTCACAGACTAATGACTTCGGTATACCCTCTATATGACCACAAAATCCTTTATCCACAAATATTCTTCTCCTTGCATTATTCTCGTCAATACTGAGTGTCGTACTCGTATACATCACTTTGTCCCGACGCGATGGCTGCAGGTAGGGCATCGTGTATTTGATATTGAGTGTAGTGCGAAGCTGTTCAGACCAGCTTCGGCCAAGCAATGTCTTGCTTTTGACTTTGCCCGTTATCACAAACAAATCCTTTTAAAATCCCATTTAAAGTTGATTTATATCCCCATTAATTGAAAAGTAACTTGTTTAGTCAGTTCTTTTGTATTTTTTTTGCCTTTATTTAATCTTCCTATTCAATAGCATACAGGTGTAGCACCTTGCTTTGGGTTTGTTTAATACACCAGGAAATTAATTTATAGCACACGTTTAATATTTTAGTTCCTAACGTATATAGAGTTGAATTGTATTGAGACAGGAGTCGTGGTTACCATTCTTGTATGAGATTTTTAAAACTGATTACAATTCACCAGTCGTGTCTCAGTTCTACGTGACCGAAGCCGAGAACGAGTACGTGATTCGAGGGAACGCAGCTATCGTTAAGTGTAAGATACCGTCGTTTGTCACCGATTTTGTGCAAATTGATGCCTGGATCATGGACGAACAACTTACTCTAACTCAGGCTGAAACTTCTCGGGAGGGTAAATCTTCAGAAATCTTTCTCCAACTCGCAATAAAATTCCCTCCCTTCCTAATCCAATGACTATCTAGCAACAAGTCCAAAATTAAATATACGACCATACTTAGTTCCGCAACAAACCGAATCATCGAAACACAAGTATATTTTGAAAACATTATTATTATTTAGAAAACAAAGTACGCGTAATTGATGTTCAATACACGTTCTCTGCAAGCTAATGTAACTTCCTGTCGTTCAAACCACCAATTTAGAATACGTTTCGCCTGCTAATACGGACCCTGAGTTTCCAGCGCAGTTGTACTCGTATGTTGTTAGTCTGATGACCCAACTTAGTATTTAGTATCTTAATACTAGTAATTGATTAAAACCAGTAGCATTTTATCACAGTGGTGTCGCAGCCATATGAAGCAGAGGCGGATAATGAATACGTTATCCGAGGAAATGCAGCGATCATGAAGTGCGAGGTTCCCAGCTTTGTGTCGGATTTCGTGTTTGTTGAAATGTGGTCAGATAGCGAAGGAGGAACCTATTTCCCTGGAAACGATGAGGGTAATCTTATCACATAGACGAATCGAATATGTTGAATCCCTTTCCTTCCCTCTCCTCAGCTGTACTGCAGTCGTACGAAGCCCGGGTTAACGACGAATTTATTCTCCGAGGCAACGCAGCTATCATCAAGTGCATTGTGCCTTCTTTTGTTGCTGACTTTGTTAACGTTGCTGCCTGGATCGTTGACAACACTACATTAAACACGGAAGAATACTCTAACGTTGATTCTGGTAGTTTCAATTTTAGTTTTAAATGTCCTTATTGTTTCCCATCCATGTTCCTCTGTAGGTTTTAAAGAGTTTTGTACGTTGAAGACTTGATCATTCTAAACACGATTTTAAATGTAAATTTTAGGTTTTAAACAATGTAACGGACTATTTAAAGGCGTGGATGAGTTTAATTTACATTTGAAAGGCAGTAATGGGTCACATTCCATCACTAATTAGGAAATTATCCACAGTGGTGCACCAAGCGTACGAACCTCGCGTCATCGACGAGTACGTGTTACGTGGTAACCCGGCGATAGTAAAGTGTTTGATTCCGTCGTTCGTGGCTGATTATGTGGTGGTTTATGAATGGGTTACGGACGACGGAGAGACCTTGCCAGCGACTTCGTATAACTTGAGAGCAATTATGGTAATAGTCGGCACCCACGCGACCTCAATTGTCCTTATCCGCTGTCCCCACAACTAGTTTAATGTCATATTTGTTGGTTTATGGTCAATCAAGTTGAACAATGCGATAAAATCTTATTCTATTTGTCATTATAGTTACGCGGTGTCAACGACACAAGCTGAAATAGTATTAATTTTATTCTCTTAAACAAAAGAGCATTATTAAAATCTATTTATAGAGACTAAACAAGAATACGCCCAAAACCAGCTCTGATTAAGAAGTTTCGTTACAGCTGTGAACCAGTTTTATGAGTCTCAAGTGTACGACATGTACGTGATCCGAGGCAATGCAGCAGTTTTCAAATGTCATATACCTTCGTTTGTGTCGGATCACGTTTTGGTATCGTCCTGGCACGACACTGAGGGCGGAGAGTATACCGGAAATAATGAATATGGTATTAGGATCTTGGATATATTGATTTCCTCTCAACCTTCCTTCTAGTCTCCTTTCGTTGTTTGAGCATTGTCAATCGAATACTGTCTCATTACAGGTTCACACCGGGTCGACAGGTGCATAGTTAGTTCACACAGATATTATTTATTGGGCTACTCAAAAAAATTATTGTCTAGCTTAGATTTGTAGATGTATTTATATTTCCAGTGGTTTCACAGTCCTACACAGTTAACTTGGTGGAAGAAAACGTGTTGCGTGGGAATGCCGCCATCTTGAAATGTTTAATACCAAGTTTTGTCACGGAATACGTGTCAGTGTCGTCATGGATTATCTCAGAAGATGGAGAGGATACTGAAATCAATATTGACAATAATATTAGCGTTGAGGGTGAATTTGCTTTTTTAGTTAAATCCACAATTCCAATCCAATTGTCCACTTGTTGTTCGGATCCGGATGCAAAAAGATTATTATTAAAGAACTTTTGTTTTAATAGTACCTGGATTGATTAGTCTGATTGCCCTAATTGTATGGTCGTTACAGTGGTTTTCCAAGCATACACGGTGAACTTGATGGAAGAGAGTGTTCTCCGCGGCAATGCTGCTATACTTCGCTGTCATATCTCCACATTTGTCACCGAATACGTCAGTGTAGACTCCTGGATCGTTACAGAAGAAGACACAGTTATCATGGAGATTAAAGCCAATAATACTATGGATATAGGTAGTCTGGAAACTTGCTAAAACTATTAGGGGGCCACTTTCACATACCGCTCTTCGGATCTAGCGACAACACTTTTGTTCTACATCAAATCAACTTAGTAATATTTAATACATTTGGATCGGATCGTGGTTTGTGAGAATTGGCCATTTTAAATTGTTTTGTTTGCGTTTAGGCAATTACAGCTTTAACCAAAATACCTTTCACACATCCTGGTATTGTTGTTTAGTTTGTTTATTCTTGTCATTTGTGTACGTTTTGTTGGACAAATGTGAAACAACATCAGTAATTCGTGTTCAGACGTTTCAGGATTAGCTTTACGTTGGTGAAAATAACCAAGACAACACTAGAACGCATTATTGAATTAGTCGCTATAGGTTTCGTTGTATTTGTTTTTCAGTCGTGTCTCAACTTTACACGGTGAATTTGATGGAAGAAAACGTTCTGCGAGGAAATGCCGCTATCGTAAAGTGTCATATACCAAGCTTTGTCACTGAGTACGTGTTTGTTACATCCTGGATCATTTCCGAACCAAATATGGATGATGTAGAAATTAAAGCTATTGAAAACACTGACATAGGTACTTTCTTTACAGTTTACAGCTGCATTTGATCCCGTTTCCTGTTTCCCAAGGCAAACTCCTTTCTTCACTCAGATTTGGAATTGTATTATTACAGTTGTGACTCAGTCGTACACTGTCAACCTTTGGGAAGAAAACGTACTGCGGGGAAACTCTGCGATACTTAAATGTCAAATATCGAGCTTCGTTAACGAATACGTAAACGTGTCTTCCTGGATAATTTACTCAGAAGCTAATGAAGTCGAAAATGAAATCACATTAGACACTGATATGAATTTAGGTATTGAAATTATTGACAACGTTCGTAATTCCTTTTACCCCACCTAACCTTTTTCTTATTCCTTGTCGCCGTGAGTGTCTCGATTAGTTAATCTTTAGAAAAATCAACAAGCAGTTTTTTTTGTTTCCAGTGGTGTCACAAGCATATGCTGTAAATTTGTGGGAAGAGTACGTCTTGCGAGGGAACGCTGCTATCATTAAATGTCACATCCCTAGTTTCGTCGCTGAATACCTCGACGTCACGTCTTGGATAGTATCCGAAGACGAAGCTGATGATGTCATTATTAATGTAGACAATTCATTTGATTTAGGTATTGCATTCGTTAACTATCCTTCCTTTAATCCCTTACCCTTATCCTCTCCATTTGAATCAGCTGTCTTCTTTTGGACTTAATATTGTTATTCTTTCAGACTTTATTTCCTGCCCTAAGTTAACTTGGAACTATATAATAACTACATGTTTTGTACTAGTTTAGATCCATCCCTAGCTGTTTTATCTAAATCACTTGCAAGGGTCATTATATTCTTCAATATTTTGTCAACAGTTATTTTGCAGGCGTTTCTAGTTATTATTATTATTATCGAACTTTTTTGAACCTAACGTCATCTAATTATTAATTATTTTTTCAGCTATACAGTTTTTCTTTGTCGGTTTGGATTTCAGCAGTCGATGATAGTGAAGTTAGTATCTTGTTTTCAGTGGTGTCGCAGTCGTATGCTGTGAACTTGATGGAGGAGTATGTTCTGCGAGGAAATGCCGCAGTCCTCAAGTGTCACATACCGAGCTTTGTCTCTGAATATGTTTACGTTGTCTCCTGGATCGTTCAGGAAGAAGCACATGATGATATTCTACTTGAAGCGTCACCAGATTCGGATGGTAGGGACTCGTGTAGGATGATTCCTTAAGGGTTTCCTCTGACTCCATAGGTCTGACGGCCTGCCCATCCTTAACTCCTTCTGCCTGCATGATGAAATATTTAAGTAATCAGCCTTAAGCTGAGTTGTGTTTCAAAGTTGGTGTCGCACTGGGCATGATCAGTTTTAAAAGGAGTTATATCTCATTTTACGGTCATATTTTGCATCAATAAGAATCAATTTAAATAAGAACAAATAAATTAGTCAATTCTGGTGTAAGACACGTTAAATTATTGCATGCTTACCTACTTGGACTTATAGGCAAACTTTCTTTAACTGTTTGTGTTTTCAGAGGGGAAATATTTGGTTCTACCATCTGGAGAATTGCATATTAAAGATGTTGGGCCTGAAGATGGCTACAAGTCTTACCAATGCCGAACAAAACACCGACTGACTGGAGAAACCCGACTTTCTGCCACTAAAGGACGTCTGGTCATCACTGGTGAGTCACCATTGTTATATTTGCCAACACTATCATACTTACAGTCAAGTTCTTCAAGGTTACGCGGCTCAATTACTACAGATTGTTTTAATCTGATCGCTCCGTTTACTTCGGCATTTACTTGTGGCGTTCTTTCTTTTTATTACTGACTATTGAACATTTTATTATTATTGTAATAGAAACGAATTTGTTTGGAATATATTGCCAGTGACTGCTAAGTATGGTAGTGCGAGGTTTTAATTGAAATCATTAAATTGTACTACTAATATAATCTAATAAACTTAAGTTTGCAGAAGTAATATTTAATTACTTCTGGAAACTGCGAGACTTGCCTGAATGTTGGGATAGGGTACCTGCAGAGCCTGACACGAGCACAGATATCGGTTTAACTTAACGTTAGTCCGTCGAGTTCGCGTGATTAGGATCAATACTGACAGACATTTTCAGGAAGCTAACTTTGATTCGAATTTGAACATTTCGAGCTTTATCTCTCATGGAATCGTGGAAAGACCTATAGATTGACTGCGATAGGTTTCGTACTGATAAGTTCCTCGTTCTCCAGAGCCGGTAGGGCGCGTGCCACCTAAGTTGGCCACCATCCAAGTCGGGATGATGTTTGTAACCGTCGCTAACGCGTCCTTCGCGCTCCAATGTCCTGCGCAGGCGTTTCCCGTCCCGCTGTTCAGGTAACTTTATATAGACCTTGTTTTATAGAGCCGGTCGGTCGCGTGTCCCCCAAGTTCGCCTCGGTCCTCACAGGCACCATGTTTCAAGTCTCCGAATCGGAGTCGTACGCCTTACAGTGTCCGGCTCAGGCGTTCCCCGTCCCACTCTTCAGGTAACCTAACAACATTTTTCGTTTCCGTAGAGCCCGTAGGCAGAGTGCCTCCTAAATTCGCGTCTGTCGTTCTCGGCACCGTTGTCGGGGTGAGAAAGGACGAGGCGATCGCTTTGCAATGCCCCGCTCAGGCCTTCCCTATTGCTCTCTTCAGGTAATATTATTTCTTTCTAGAACCCTTGGGGAAAGTATCGCCCAAATTCCCGAGCATAGATAAGGGCCGCCTCGTGGACTATGCTCAGACCGCGCCCGTTACGTTGCTCTGTCCGGCGCAGGCATACCCCGTGCCCCTGTTTAGGTGAGCGTGCACTCATTATTGCTTCCGTTGTCTGCAGAGCCTCTCGGAAAGGTATCTCCGAAGTTCCCGAGTCTCGAGAAGAGTCGCCTCTTCGATTTCGCTAGAGATCAAAGTATAGCGCTCTTGTGTCCGGCTCAGGCGTTCCCCACTCCAACGTTTAGGTGAGGCCGAGGTGTCGCTAACACTGTAATCTAATTGTAAGGTGTCTGCAGAACCGCTCGGCAAAGTGGCACCTCGATTCCCCAATTCTCTGAAGACGAGCGGCTTTGACGTAATCGAGGGCGACACGACTACCATAATGTGCCCCGCGCAAGCGTACCCCGTCCCTTCCATGAGGTGTGTAACGTATTTAATATTGTTTGTTCAGAACCGGTAGGCAGGGTGTCCCCGAAATTTCCGACCGGCGACATTAGTAGGACGTTCTTGTCGTGCGCCGGCGACGGCGTACCGTTACTGTGTCCCGCGCAAGGCTTACCGGCCCCGGCATTTAGGTAACTCGATCGTTTTGTAACCGCAGAACCGATGGGCAAAGTGTCTCCCAAGTTCCCATCTATGGAGACAGGGCGCAGTTTCACGTATCCGTCATCTTCGTGCGTGACACTTCTGTGTCCTGCGCAGGCTTTCCCCGCGCCTCTGTTCAGGTATCGTTGACGATAGTTCTCGTCCGTAGAGCCGGTGGGGCGCGTGTCTCCCAAGTTCCCCAGTGTGGACAGTTCCCGCAGCTTCAGTGCGAGCCTCTCTGCCAGCCTGACGCTGCCGTGTCCGGCGCAGGCCTACCCGGTCCCTCTGTTCAGGTAACCCGTCCTTGTCCCTAGAGCCGGTGGGTCGCGTGTCTCCCAAATTCACGTCGGGCGACAAGAGCCGCGCCTTCGACGCTCGCGGCGCCGACAGTATCACCCTCTTGTGTCCAGCTCAGGCCTTCCCCGCCCCGACCTTCAGGTATCTCAATTAACTATTATGTTAATCTCGTAGAGCCGGTGAACAGTGCCGCACCTAAAGTCGCTTCCAAAGTGATCGATATAGCCGAAGTACAACAAAATAACTCAGTTACGTTGCTGTGTCCTGCGCAGGCCTTTCCTATTCCCATATTCAGGTAAATGACTTCTATTATATTTCTTAATTATTTTATTCAGAACCCGTAGGGAGAGTGTCTCCAAAGTTTCCGACCATGGATAACGTTAGAGGTTTCGGTGCGGCCGTTAATGCCAGCGTCACTCTCCTCTGTCCTGCACAAGCGTACCCCGTGCCGTTGTCAAGGTACACTCTATTTACATACAATTCCGTTTCGTTATAGAGCCGGTCAATAGCGCGGGGCCAAAAGTGCCATCGAAAACAATCGAGTTCGTGGAGACCCCGACAAACTCTTCCGTGACGTTGCTCTGTCCGGCGCAGGCGTACCCTGTCCCAATGTTTAGGTGAGTGACTACAGCGTTTGTTGTAGAGCCGGTGGGGTCCAAAGCCCCAACCTTCTCTACCGACTATAAGTTGGCGTGGTACGTAAAGAACGTGCAGCAAGCGTTCGCTGTGCTGTGTCCGGCCCAAGGCTACCCGACCCCCGGCTACAGGTACCTAACCGTCCACTTCCTTTCTAGAACCTATCGGCTCGAAGAGTCCCGCTTTCTCGAGCGACTCCAAACTAGCGTGGTTCGAGATCCGAGGCGGTCGGGACTTCGCCCTGACGTGCCCCGCGCAAGGGTATCCCGTGCCCATATTTAGGTGAGACGTTATTACCGTTCAGTGATACTTGGCTGCGTTCCACAGAGCCGGTCGGGTTCAAGTCGCCGGCGTTTTCCACCGACGATAAATTAGCCTGGTTCGTGAGGACTTCGGGACAGAGTTTCGCTATGCTATGTCCCGCTCAAGCCTACCCGGTCCCGATGTTCAGGTACATTACTCCCCAGTCAATACATCAGGTTAGGTTCCACATAATAATTCAGGATAACTCTATTTTAGAACCGGTGGGATCGAAATCTCCGACGTTTTCGAACGACGTTCAGTTCTCAGGCATTACTCGTAAGACGGGTCAGGATTTCGCTCTGTTATGTCAAGCGCAGGCTTACCCGGTTCCAATATTCAGGTAAGAATATTCTACCGTTAAAGTCGCAATGTTGTATCGCAGAGCCGGTCGGTTCGAAGGCTCCGACGTTTTCCTCCGAGTTCAAGAGCACTACTCTGACAAAAGGCGCCGCTATACCTCTGATCCTCTTGTGTCAGGCGCAAGCGCATCCTCCTCCAATATTTAGGTGAGTAATTCCTATCTAAGTAGCCAAAATTGGTTCTAAATCTAACCTAAGTCACAGGTAGTTCTCGTATTTAGTCTGTCCGCTGACCGGGAGCTGTTTGTTTTAGAGCCGGTGGGAGCTAAAGCCCCATCTTTCTCGAGCGACTCCAAAGGCAGCATTTTTGTTCGCGACGTTGGCAATAGTTTCGCGTTATTGTGCCAAGCGCAGGCCTCTCCCGCCCCACTCTTTAGGTGAGTCAATAACGTATTTAATTTGTATACAGAGCCGGTCGGGTCCAAGGCTCCCTCGTTCTCCTCGGACTCTACGTTATCGGCGTTGATTCGTCATAAGGAGCAAAGCTTCGCAATGCTGTGTCGAGCTCAAGCGTACCCCGTACCGATCTTCAGGCAAGTGACCGTTTTATTCGCTGACGCGTCCGTATATTTTTAGAGCCTCTTGGCGTAAAATCACCGTCGTTTTCGTCGGAGTCTATGGGCAGTATCTTTCGCAAACGCGTCGGTCAGGACCTCGCCTTGCTCTGTCAGGCGCAGAGTTACCCCGCTCCTATATTCAGGCAAGTCACCTACCTTGTGTTACCGCACAGAACCCGTGGGCTCCAAGCCGCCGACCTTCTCCACGGACGCGACGAGCATAGCTTTCGTGCGCAGTGTCAACCATAGCTTCGCGTTACTCTGCCAGGCGCAGGCCTACCCTGTCCCAATTTTCAGGCAAGTCCTAGCATATTGACGCGTTATGAACGTTTACAGAGCCCACGAACAATATAGCTCCGAGAAAGCAAATGGGGGAGGGTTTTGAAGGCTGGAAGGTCACAGTAGTGGCGCATAACTCCACCGCTTTTATGACGTGTCCAGTGAGCGCGTTTCCGGTCCCGAGATACGGGTAACTTGATGTTGTATTTGTTTCCCAGAGCCGGTCGGTGCGAAGGCACCAACTTTCTCGACCGAGTCTAAAAGCTGGACCTTTATCAAGGAAGTCGGGCACCGTTTTGCTCTCCTCTGTCAGGCGCAGGCTTATCCCACTCCACTGTTCAGGCAAGTCCTTACTAGTTATTTTATCTCTCAGAGCCGGTGGCCAGCGCTCCACCAAGCGTCACTTCAACCCCTAAAGCTGCAGTACTCTACAAACAATCGCTACCCCTTGCACTGATATGTCCTGTGCAAGGTTTCCCTCTTCCCATGTCAAGGTAAGAGCTAGCTTGTACCTTGTCTCTATATTAGGGATATTTACTTGTGCGACTTTTCATTAAAGCAACCGGGAATCCAACCAAGAGCTAGGGGCATTAAGTAATGTGTAGAGAATAAATTGCGGTATCGTAATTGCAGAATGACCATAGCCTAGGGGTCGAAGTAGTGCAAGGGTGTCCCGACGGTCACCTCCTTGATCCTCCACAGGTGAGTCGGAGACCAACTCACTTCACTCGAGATTAAAACACATGTCATGACTTAGATGAACCATTGGTTTCCACAAAGTGGGTACTGGTTTCCTTCCAAAAATAGTTGCTGTATTGTGTTTTGAATGAAATGAAACTTTTGATTTGATTTCATTACAAGGATTATATTTTATTTGGTATTGCTATTACTTTCAATTAGATAAGTTTTATTTTAATTAGGGTAACATGTTTAATTATTTGGTTATTTTCCTTGTCATCTTTAATCTCGAGTTGGTGTTATTTTGGAATCTGCCAGGTTTGCTTGGGGTGGTGTCGCTTTCTGTCACGCTTGTCGTGTCCCTCGTGCAGCTTACCCATCCTAACGTTCATGGCGTCATCGCTTTCCACATTTTGTTATTACACTCATCAGCTTTTTATAAATCGATTTGGGTGTTTGGTTTTAACATTGCCTATTTTTATTTATAGTTTACGGTTCTAGGTGGTTTGTTTAATTCTAACTCAAGTTCTTTTAGTAAGACATTTTGTCTGTCACTAATTCCGATCCAATCAGGATACTTTAAAAAATATGATTTAACTTATTTGATTAAATTCATCATATATTTTACAACTTTCTTATCGACATCTTGTTTGTCATAAATTTTCATCAACCTAGTCTACTTTTAAGTATGTTTCACAGCTTATTTAGTTATTCTTCAATTGGCTTTAGAAAGTTTTAATTATTCGTTACTAAGGACCTGTCTAGTGTCTTCTAAACTGAGTTTCTGACATTGTATTTCTCGTTAAAGAGCCAACGAACAGTGTTCCTCCGAAGACGTCTGGAGGTCGGTTGCAGGAAGCGCAACTTTCTTTCGGCCAAGCCGGCTCTATGCTATGCCTTAGTCAAGGATATCCGGCACCGCTCTTCAGGTAGGTCGGCGTCAATAAAGAGGATTTATAATGTCTATTTTCTTGTTATATTTCAATTTAAGTAAAGGCTGTTTTTAATTGTCTGTGGAACTCAATTTGCTAGTTCGAATATGGAAGGAATAACGGTCAGGCCATCGCAACAATCACTACTGATAGCCCACTAGTGTTCTTGTTTAGATTTCTAGTCGCTTTTTAGCTTAATCAATAAATCTAACTACTTGTTGTTCTGTTTGGTTAGGGGAGCCCAGTTCAAATCGCAATGACTATAAGTAATTCTTTTGTATAACGCTTACGTCTTGAGGCCGGATGCGTCCCATCATAGTGACCTGCCAAAACACACGCTGTGTACGCATTCGGTATGTCCAGGCATTAAATGTTAAAGGTTTTATTAATCAAATTCCAAGAGAGTGACACTTATAATAAATTATTTTGTAAACTTTAAACCTATGCTAAACGCGGTCTCGTTATTTTCAGATGGTACAAGTTTATCGATGGCACGACTCGCAAACAACCCGTCACCCTCGACGACAGGGTCAAGCAGGTCTCAGGGACCCTCATCATCAAGGAAGCTAAAGTAGAGGACTCAGGTTCGTTAATAACAATAATGTAAATACAATAAAATATTAAATAATCAAGTGTTTCTCTGCCGACGAAAGGGCATCTTAATTAAACCATAATAAATATTTATAGTCAATAAAATTTATTCCAAGTAAATAAATATAAATAAAAAGCTACCTAAATAATATTTAAAAAAAAAACGAGATAATCACAAGGAGACTGGCAGATATAATTGCCAACCTTCCTATAAATATTTAAGTCTTTCAAATTAATATATATAATATAGTATATATTCCTTCCTTTAGCAATTAAATCTAGCAATAGGAACATTAGGTCCTTGGTGTTTAGAATCTAAACTATATTACATATTATATTCTTCTTCTTTAAATCATATTTTGTTAGAGCCCCAAAATGAGCATGACAATGACAACAAACAATTATCAGTCTTCATCTGCCTATTCTTATTGTAAATATTTTAAAAAATAATTACTAACCTAGCCGATTGGGAACAGGGGTCATTATTTAGGAATTAAGGAACCAAATTCAATATTTTTAAAGTTTTACTATACAAAGGAATTAAGGAACCAGATTCAATATTTTTTAAGTATAACTAAGTATACAAAGGAATTAAGGAACCAGATTCAATATTTTTTAAGTATAACTATACAAAGGAATTAAGGAACCAAATTCAATATTTTTAAAGTTTTACTATACAAAGGAATTAAGGAACCAGATTCAATATTTTTTAAGTATAACTATACAAAGGAATTAAGGAACCAAATTCAATATTTTTAAAGTTTTACTATACAAAGGAATTAAGGAACCAGATTCAATATTTTTTAAGTATAACTATACAAAGGAATTAAGGAACCAAATTCAATATTTTTAAAGTTTTACTATACAAAGGAATTAAGGAACCAGATTCAATATTTTACTTTTAGTCTTACGTTTATGTCTTCACAATTAACGTATCAAGTGTTCGGTCATAAGAGTAAAAATTTAGATTTTAAAATAATACAACTTTAATAGTATCTGCTACGGATGTTTACTTGACATATATACTATTGTTATTCTTTATGTCCAGGAAAATACTTATGTGTGGTGAACAACTCGGTCGGTGGAGAATCTGTGGAGACAGTTTTGACAGTAACGGCTCCGTTAAAAGCAGCAGTAGAGCCAGCCACACAGACTGTAGACTTCGGCCGTCCTGCCACCTTCACCTGCAAGTACCAAGGAAACCCCGTCAAGACCCTCACCTGGCTTAAGGATGGACATGATATTAAACATCACGACTCTGTGCTTAGGTAAGTTTGAGGTTAGTCTCATCCCCTTGTCTCCACGAAGTGTGGTACCCAATTTGAGTAGTTTTTTTGGGCTTGTGATTTTTTATCTTCATTACAGCCCCTGGAACACGAGAGTCCTAAAACTTCCCTGCAGAAGATAGGCCTTTCAGGTGGGTTGGCGAGGGTCAGAGTTTGAACTTTAAATCGCTTGAAATATGTATATAACATTATATAAAAATATAAGGTAAATATTTGAGGGTAGTTAAAAAATAAATAATTGTTGCGACCGCAACGACACCTGCGTCACAATTTGACGCTAGCGACGACGCATAAATGTGAATTTTGTATAAATAATCCAACCTGATTAATTTTACCATCTGGTTGCTAGTAAATAATGAGAAGTAGTGCTTTATTTATAAATCTAGGGCTGGGTTGGATACTGGTATACGGGATAAGGGGAAACGTGTATGACCTTATTAAAACTTACTTATGCGAAAGAGTTCAGGCAACACAAATGAATAGGATTTGCACTACAACTAAAAAGCAAATTAAATATTTATCTAAATTTAGAAAGGTTCGCAATGGTGTGCCACAAGGCAGTGTATTGGGCCCTCTGCTCTTTTTAATTTATATAAATGACATGCCTTTAATAACAAACCACCACATGACATTATTTGCAGATGACAGTACGGTATTATTCACAGGAAATGATTCGACTAATCTAGAAAGTGACATAAACAATACTCTGACATCTATAATACAATGGTTGACATGGAATAACCTAAATATTAACTTGGACAAATCAAAAATAATGAATTTTAAACTAAGACGCCATCAACCTTTAAACATTGACATTAATTATTTAGACACTAAAATAGAAGAGGTAGAAACAACAAAATTCTTAGGATTACACATAGACAATAATAATATTACATAGAAATCACACATTGAACATATATGTAAACGTCTCAACCAATTCGCGTATGCTCTGTATAAACTTTCAAAAGTTGTTAATCAATCCGCGGTAAAAACTGCTTATATGGCCTACGTTGATTCCATCCTTAGATATGGTGTTATATTTTGGGGAAATTCGACAGACAAATTAAGAGCATTTATAGCCCAAAAACGATGTGTTAGAGCAATATTTAAATTAAAACGGATGGATTCATGCCGTCCATGCTTTAAAAGATATAATATATTAACGTTTCCATCACTATATATTTATGAAAGTGCAATATTTGTAAAAAATAATATAAGAATGTTCTCGTACCATACTCGCGCACGACACAATCACCTATTGTGTACAAAAGTATCTAAAACGAATTTTTTTGCAAGAATGTTATAAGTATGGTGACACAAATTTACAATAAAGTTCCCAAATCCATCCGTGAAGTTGAAAACATGACAGTTTTTAAGTCAAAGCTTCAAAGCTTTCTGTCTGAAAGATGCTACTACAGCGTAGCAGACTATCTTTCCGAAACATGAGAGGAACAATTAGCATGCCCCTTACCATCACCCATCAACAACATTGTAAAACCTTTTGTAATGTTTAAATAATTATTGTATGTCCAATGGACGGGACATAGCGACCATTATAACAGCATGTACAATACCTATACTAAAAACCTATGATCCACAATAAAAATATTTTGATTTTGATTTTGGTACTAAAATCGCAAGGATGTCCTCTTTCTGGCAGCGGGAGACACTGGCTAATGATCATAATATTGTGTTTCAGGATCGAATCTGTAAAGAAGGAAGACAAGGGCATGTACCAATGCTTCATCCGAAACGACCAGGAATCTGCCGGAGCCAGCGCTGAACTCAAACTTGGAGGACGATGTGAGTAACACTTATTATTTGTACTTTGCCTCTTAAATTAATTTTTGGTTCATTAACAGATCAAATTAATGTGGTTTCCAGTCGAACCCCCGGTGATCCGCCACAGCTTTGGAGAACAAACCCTTCGCTCCGGTCCCCCTCTGCGGCTCAAGTGTGTCGCATCCGGCAACCCCACTCCCGACATCACGTGGACCCTGGACGGGGACAAGCTGGCCCCCTCCGACAGGCTGCAAGTGGGACAGTACCTCACTGCCGATGGGAACGTGGAGAGTCACCTCAACATCACTTCTGTTCATACCAATGATGGTGAGTACAAGGCGGACCCATTTTTGATATTATAACGTTCAGGAATCGTACCACCTACATATGGGTCTATGCAGACAATCCTACTTGTGACATCTCTGGTGTCCACATCTGACCCACACTCAGATCAAACATTAACATAAGGCCACTACAACAGGCTACTTGTCAATTTTTAAAAATAATATGTTTCAAATTGTTTATGCCTTCGTGGTCTAGCGGTTAAGTCAGTGGATTTAGACTTGTAGGTACCGGGTTCGATTCCTGGTCGGGACACAATAATATTTTTATTTATTTATTTATAAGCTCTTTATTGCACAAAAAACTTAAAAGTAATGTACAAGGGCGAACTTAATGGTCATTTTATAACAGCTAACGTTTGGGAGTGTGATAGAGGAGTTGCGGGGTGCATTATTATAAATATACAATTTACATACAATACATAATAATCGTTACATACTACTACTTGAATATGTATTAATTTAAATAAATATTTTTTATTTATTTGTGATATTTCTCGAGTTTGGATCGCTGGAGACATCGATAAACTTGCCCATTGTCGTTATTGGCCTATAGTAAAGTTGGTTAAATGTGATTCCGCTTCTTTATAAGCGTCCATGCCCAGTCAAGGCGGCATAGTGTTAGTGACTGACGTCAGTGATGAGTGTATAATTCCAGTCACTAACATTCATGGACCTCGCGCGCCACTTACCATCAGACGGGCGCAAGTTCACATTTCGTACTAGTATAAAAAATAATAATAATATGTCCACGCCTTGGAGAGCACGTTAAGCCGTGGGTCCCGGTTCCACTAATCAATTTGTGGTATCGTTTATAATTGACATTAGACCCTCGCCAACCGTCTGGCCAGCGTGGCGAGTGTAGACCGAATTCTCCAACAGTGGAAGTGTAGAACTCTGCGTTGTAGGGGATGTGACGAGTAACCTTGGCCATGTCTTCCAGGCGGCTTGTACTCTTGTTCGGCGAGCAGCAAAGTGGGGTCAGTGGTGCACGCCGCCAGGGTCAACGTGTATGGCGTCCCTTTCGTGCGGCCCATGAAGAGACGCGCCGTGGTGGCCGGGGACACCCTGCTGCAGCACTGCCCCGTGGCCGGGTACCCCATCGACAGCATCGTCTGGGAGAGGGACGGCCGGACTCTGCCCATCAACAGGAAACAGAAGGTAACTCCACTCTCGCTCGCTCGCACGCCGCCGGGGTCAACGTGTATGGCGTCCCGTTCGTGCGGCCCATGAAGAGACGCGCCGTGGTGGCCGGGGACACCCTGCTGCAGCACTGCCCCGTGGCCGGGTACCCCATCGACAGCATCGTCTGGGAGAGGGACGGCCGGACTCTGCCCATCAACAGGAAACAGAAGGTAACTCCACTCTCGCTCGCTCGCACGCCGCCGGGGTCAACGTGTATGGCGTCCCGTTCGTGCGGCCCATGAAGAGACGCGCCGTGGTGGCCGGGGACACCCTGCTGCAGCACTGCCCCGTGGCCGGGTACCCCATCGACAGCATCGTCTGGGAGAGGGACGGCCGGACTCTGCCCATCAACAGGAAACAGAAGGTAACTCCACTCTCGCTCGCTCGCACGCCGCCGGGGTCAACGTGTATGGCGTCCCGTTCGTGCGGCCCATGAAGAGACGCGCCGTGGTGGCCGGGGACACCCTGCTGCAGCACTGCCCCGTGGCCGGGTACCCCATCGACAGCATCGTCTGGGAGAGGGACGGCCGGACTCTGCCCATCAACAGGAAACAGAAGGTAACTCCACTCTCGCTCGCTCGCACGCCGCCGGGGTCAACGTGTATGGCGTCCCGTTCGTGCGGCCCATGAAGAGACGCGCCGTGGTGGCCGGGGACACCCTGCTGCAGCACTGCCCCGTGGCTGGGTACCCCATCGACAGCATCGTCTGGGAGAGGGAAGGCCGGACTCTGCCCATCAACAGGAAACAGAAGGTAACTCCACTCTCGCTCGCTCGCACGCCGCCGGGGTCAACGTGTATGGCGTCCCGTTCGTGCGGCCCATGAAGAGACGCGCCGTGGTGGCCGGGGACACCCTGCTGCAGCACTGCCCCGTGGCCGGGTACCCCATCGACAGCATCGTCTGGGAGAGGGACGGCCGGACTCTGCCCATCAACAGGAAACAGAAGGTAACTCCACTCTCGCTCGCTCGCACGCCGCCGGGGTCAACGTGTATGGCGTCCCGTTCGTGCGGCCCATGAAGAGACGCGCCGTGGTGGCCGGGGACACCCTGCTGCAGCACTGCCCCGTGGCCGGGTACCCCATCGACAGCATCGTCTGGGAGAGGGACGGCCGGACTCTGCCCATCAACAGGAAACAGAAGGTAACTCCACTCTCGCTCGCTCGCACGCCGCCGGGGTCAACGTGTATGGCGTCCCGTTCGTGCGGCCCATGAAGAGACGCGCCGTGGTGGCCGGGGACACCCTGCTGCAGCACTGCCCCGTGGCCGGGTACCCCATCGACAGCATCGTCTGGGAGAGGGACGGCCGGACTCTGCCCATCAACAGGAAACAGAAGGTAACTCCACTCTCGCTCGCTCGCACGCCGCCGGGGTCAACGTGTATGGCGTCCCGTTCGTGCGGCCCATGAAGAGACGCGCCGTGGTGGCCGGGGACACCCTGCTGCAGCACTGCCCCGTGGCCGGGTACCCCATCGACAGCATCGTCTGGGAGAGGGACGGCCGGACTCTGCCCATCAACAGGAAACAGAAGGTAACTCCACTCTCGCTCGCTCGCACGCCGCCGGGGTCAACGTGTATGGCGTCCCGTTCGTGCGGCCCATGAAGAGACGCGCCGTGGTGGCCGGGGACACCCTGCTGCAGCACTGCCCCGTGGCCGGGTACCCCATCGACAGCATCGTCTGGGAGAGGGACGGCCGGACTCTGCCCATCAACAGGAAACAGAAGGTAACTCCACTCTCGCTCGCTCGCACGCCGCCGGGGTCAACGTGTATGGCGTCCCGTTCGTGCGGCCCATGAAGAGACGCGCCGTGGTGGCCGGGGACACCCTGCTGCAGCACTGCCCCGTGGCCGGGTACCCCATCGACAGCATCGTCTGGGAGAGGGACGGCCGGACTCTGCCCATCAACAGGAAACAGAAGGTAACTCCACTCTCGCTCGCTCGCACGCCGCCGGGGTCAACGTGTATGGCGTCCCGTTCGTGCGGCCCATGAAGAGACGCGCCGTGGTGGCCGGGGACACCCTGCTGCAGCACTGCCCCGTGGCCGGGTACCCCATCGACTGCATCGTCTGGGAGAGGGACGGCCGGACTCTGCCCATCAACAGGAAACAGAAGGTAACTCCACTCTCGCTCGCTCGCACGCCGCCGGGGTCAACGTGTATGGCGTCCCGTTCGTGCGGCCCATGAAGAGACGCGCCGTGGTGGCCGGGGACACCCTGCTGCAGCACTGCCCCGTGGCCGGGTACCCCATCGACACATCGTCTGGGAGAGGGACGGCCGGACTCTGCCCATCAACAGGAAACAGAAGGTAACTCCACTCTCGCTCGCTCGCACGCCGCCGGGGTCAACGTGTATGGCGTCCCGTTCGTGCGGCCCATGAAGAGACGCGCCGTGGTGGCCGGGGACACCCTGCTGCAGCACTGCCCCGTGGCTGGGTACCCCATCGACAGCATCGTCTGGGAGAGGGAAGGCCGGACTCTGCCCATCAACAGGAAATAGAAGGTAACTCCACTCTCGCTCGCTCGCACGCCGCCGGGGTCAACGTGTATGGCGTCCCGTTCGTGCGGCCCATGAAGAGACGCGCCGTGGTGGCCGGGGACACCCTGCTGCAGCACTGCCCCGTGGCCGGGTACCCCATCGACAGCATCGTCTGGGAGAGGGACGGCCGGACTCTGCCCATCAACAGGAAACAGAAGGTAACTCCACTCTCGCTCGCTCGCACGCCGCCGGGGTCAACGTGTATGGCGTCCCGTTCGTGCGGCCCATGAAGAGACGCGCCGTGGTGGCCGGGGACACCCTGCTGCAGCACTGCCCCGTGGCCCGGTACCCCATCGACAGCATCGTCTGGGAGAGGGACGGCCGGACTCTGCCCATCAACAGGAAACAGAAGGTAACTCCACTCTCGCTCGCTCGCACGCCGCCGGGGTCAACGTGTATGGCGTCCCGTTCGTGCGGCCCATGAAGAGACGCGCCGTGGTGGCCGGGGACACCCTGCTGCAGCACTGCCCCGTGGCCGGGTACCCCATCGACAGCATCGTCTGGGAGAGGGACGGCCGGACTCTGCCCATCAACAGGAAACAGAAGGTAACTCCACTCTCGCTCGCTCGCACGCCGCCGGGGTCAACGTGTATGGCGTCCCGTTCGTGCGGCCCATGAAGAGACGCGCCGTGGTGACCGGGGACACCCTGCTGCAGCACTGCCCCGTGGCCGGGTACCCCATCGACAGCATCGTCTGGGAGAGGGACGGCCGGACTCTGCCCATCAACAGGAAACAGAAGGTAACTCCACTCTCGCTCGCTCGCACGCCGCCGGGGTCAACGTGTATGGCGTCCCTTTCGTGCGGCCCATGAAGAGACGCGCCGTGGTGGCCGGGGACACCCTGCTGCAGCACTGCCCCGTGGCCGGGTACCCCATCGACAGCATCGTCTGGGAGAGGGACGGCCGGACTCTGCCCATCAACAGGAAACAGAAGGTAACTCCACTCTCGCTCGCCTGCACGACGCCGATAGACATTCTTCAAAACTAATAGAGAATATTAGACGTCAATAAATACTTATTTACATACAACTACATACATATAAAACTACATACATACATACATTCTATGAATATACATAAATATAATACTTACCATATGATGACTATAATAAGAGAAATAAATACAGCAAGCTTTAAAGCTTGTCATCAAATAAGATTTGACACTGTCATATAATCATTTGGTGCGGTGGTGGCTCGGTTGTAAGAATGCTATCCCTAACATCCTAAATGGAGTCCTTTTTCTGCGGAATCATCCTTCTTTCATTTCCGTGACTAGTGATTGCAGTAACCATAAGGATAGAATCATAATTATATTTCCAAGATTATCATGACCCCTTCTTGTATCGCAATGGTCTGGAGTATAGCGTCGGGAACTGGGGGTTAAACTGAAGTATAGTTATTTATTTATTTGAAGAGAAAGTATAAAGACAGGCAACATAAGAACATAGAAGATAGTAGATAATAGTTTAATAGTAAACAGTAGTCGAAATGTTATCTTGTACGTTACAGGTGTTTGCGAACGGTACTCTGGTTATTGAGAATGTAGAGAGGAACTCTGACCAGGCCGTGTACACGTGTGTGGTCAAGAACTCCCAGGGATACTCTGCGAGAGCCACACTCGACCTGCAAGTCATGGGTAAGTCAGACAATAATATACTGACATGTGAAATGTAATCGACTTCTGTTAAAAGAATAAATACCAGTTCGAAGGTCAAATCAAATGATCCTGCTCGAAGGACCAGAATATTGTTGAATTATAAAGGGTCTTCCACTGACTTATAGGATAACATCGCATTTTTTCATCCTATTGCTGCCATTATGTCTGGGTAAAGCGCATCCGAAATGTCCATGACTCTGGCGCATAAATCAGGCTAAATTTGACCGATGGCACAGATCATGTTGGCTTTGAGGACCGCAGGAAAACCTCACAAGAAAAAATCTAACGGGGTCAAATCGCACGATCTCGGTGGCCAGTTCACATGACCCCCACGTGATGTGACCATGCTCGTGCAGAATATCCAATATTGCATTAGCTGTGTGGCACGGAGGTAGCGCCGTCTTGTTGAAACCACATGTCGTTGGTGTCCAGATCATCCAATTCAGGCCAAAAGCCTGTTGACAGTGATGTCCTGGCCAACGTCATTCTCAACGAAATTATGGACCGATGATGCCGCCAGCCTAAAATCCTCACCAAACAGTGACTTTTTGGGATGCATTGGATGCTCTTGGATCTCATGTGGATTGGTATCATCCCAATTTCGTTTATTCATCCAGAAATGGGCCTCATCGCTGAATGATTTTGATAAAACAATTCTATTATTTGCACGTGTTATTGAATGCTATATCCGTCCATGGTGATGTGGCAAAACAGAGTAAATGACAACTAATTTGACATATGTAGCTTCAACAAGATGGCCGTTATCAACTGTCAAAAGTTGTAACTTGTTAATAATCTTGTTGTAACTGTTGGAAGACCCTATAGAATCAATCAATTTTATAAGTTTATATGTAATTTAGAATTCTCCATGACATATAAGAGTTTCAATGAATTTAAAGGATTTAAAATGATCCGAAATTACTAAAGAAGTGTTATTATTCACTTTCGATGATTTATGAAGAACTAAATTATCACCTAGATATATTTTACTTAATGGATTAACTTAAAATTAAATGTCAATGACTAAAATATACTATATAATACCGATGGTGGTAGAGTTGATGTTACAATTTACTGGTCACTAATTGAAGACGACGAATCATAAATTATGTTTAACATTATTTAAAAAATCTCCTAAATATTTTCGTTAAGTGAATAATAAGTTGAGTGTATTCCAATGTCAAGTTGGACAGTAATAATATTACAAAAACTATTAAGTTATTATAAAATTTTAATTAACAGAGTAAAAACTTATATAAACTTTTCATATAATAAATAATGTCTCAGTAATTTATTTTCAAACTTAAATTAATTGGTAAAATATAAGTTATTTGGTTACTTGTGATGAGTCGTCGTAAACATTTCATTAAAACTAAGAGATAAATACAAAATTACTGTGTCATTACAAAGGTGTACTTAATATTGTTTCTTTCAGAATCGATGTCATTTTCAAAATTAGTGTTGTGTCATCAAGAACATTCAAAATGTTGACATCCATGGGAATGTTTATGCCCGCCAAAGTTACATCGTTTGCCACACACGTCCCGTAGCACCCCGCACTTTAGTCAAACTAAGTTAAATTTCAAAATTTTGCCTGTAGTCGACTTTACAGGAAGGAAATCATTTCTTAAAAATACTATTTAATAGAGGTTGGAAGTCTAAATATTTATTGTTTAGCACAATAGCGTAAAGGACGTAACGTTGCAGACAATATTACTAAAAGCTGAATAAAACATTCTTCGGATAACAGTGGTTCCTCAGATACACCCCTTTACATTTGGGGAAGAGCCAGCCAATGAAGGCGAAGCTGTGGGAATCCAATGTATGGTCGCCAAAGGAGACGTCCCCGTCGACATCACCTGGTTACTCAATGGGAGGAACGTTGACAACATCAGAGGCATTACCATCACCAAGATTGGGCACAAGACCAGCAGCCTGTCCATAGAATCCGTCACCTTCATTCATAAAGGACTCTACACCTGCTCGGTTTCTAACTTAGCTGGCAGCACTAATTACTCATCTGAATTATCGGTTAATGGTAATGACGCCTACATGTTCAAGTAAAGTTATTTCCCTCCAGCCCTTCCTCAAGTACATCCCTTTACCTTCGGCGACGAGCCTGCCAACGCCGGAGACGCGGTAGGCATACAGTGTATGGTGACTAAGGGAGATGTGCCAGTCGATATCACGTGGCTACTGGATGGGAAACCCGTGGATCAGACTCCAGGGATCACGGTCGCTAAAATCGGTCACAAATCGAGTGCCTTATCCATAGAGTCATTGAACTCACTGCACAAAGGAATCTACACTTGCTCTGTTACAAATATTGCTGGCAACACTAATTATTCCTCCGAACTTTCTGTTAACGGTAATTTTAATATTTCCGTTTAAAGGTATTAAAACTGATTTTCTCCAGCCCTTCCTCAAATCCATCCCTTCACGTTCGGGGACGAGCCCGCTAATGCCGGAGACGCGGTCGGCATTCAGTGTATGGTGACTAAAGGAGATGTACCAGTCAATATCACTTGGATGTTGGATGGTAAACCTGTGGAACGAACTCGAGGGATCACGGTTGGCAAAATCGGGCACAAGTCGAGCAGTCTATCGATAGATTCCGTCACATCGATCCATAAAGGAGTCTACACATGTTCCGTGACTAATGTCGCCGGTCATACCAATTACTCCTCTGAGCTCTCGGTTAATGGTAATTTGTTGTATAGAAAGTATTTTTTTGCCCTCTCCAGTCCTTCCCCAAATAAACCCATTTACGTTTGGAGACGAGCCAGCCAACGCTGGTGAAACGGTTGGTCTACAATGTATGGTCGTCAAAGGTGACGCTCCTGTCAATATATCTTGGACACTCAATGGTCACCCAGTCGAGGATACTCCAGGAGTTTCCATCATGAAATTTGGTCCAAAAGTCAGCGGATTGACTATAGAATCAGTCTCGTCAGTTCATAGAGGAGTATTTACTTGTTTTGCTGAAAACGCAGCCGGACACACTAATCATTCTGCGGAACTCGCTGTTAACGGTACTTCCTACAAGCTAATTAGTTAATTTGTTTTCGTTCCTTCAGTCCTTCCTCAAATAAACCCTTTCACGTTTGGAGACGAGCCGGCCAACGCTGGTGATACAGTGGGTCTGCAATGCATGGTCGTCAAAGGAGATGCTCCTGTCAACATATCTTGGACACTTGACGGAAAACCTATTCGAAATACTCCAGGAGTTTCAATAACAAAAATGGGTCCAAAAGCCAGCGGATTAACAATAGAATCAGTATCATCGGTACATGGAGGAATATTTACGTGTTTTGCTGAAAACGCTGCGGGTCACACTAATCATTCTGCTGACCTAGCCGTTAACGGTACTAGTTCTAATTTGTTGCTTAGCATTTTAATATTTGTTCATGTGTTTATTACTGTTTATTTTTGTAGTTCTGTTCCAAAAGTGATCATAATAACATCACCGACATTTAAAACACTTCGATGTTAATACAATTTAACACAATACAATTTATTCGTGTCATCAGCCCTTCCTGAAATCCATCCCTTCGCGTTCGGAGACGAGCCCGCTAACGCCGGAGAAGCTGTGGGCATTCAGTGTATGGTGTTTAAGGGAGATGTGCCTATCAATATAACCTGGACACTTAATGGTCATCCAGTCAAAGAAACACCAGGAGTTTCCATCATGAAATTTGGTCCAAAAGCAAGCGGATTGACTATTGAATCAGTCTCGTCAGTCCATAGAGGAGTGTTTACGTGTTTTGCTGAGAACGCAGCTGGTCACACTAATCATTCTGCCGAACTATTTGTAAATGGTACATAGTTATTTCTGCTAACGGTAAATTGGTATTATTATTTTCCTCCAGTCCTTCCTCAAATTAATCCATTCACGTTTGGAGACGAGCCAGCCAACGCCGGTGACACAGTCGGTCTACAATGTATGGTCGTCAAAGGAGATACTCCCGTCAATATAACTTGGACGCTTAATGAAAAGCCTATTCAGAATACTCTGGGAGTTTTTATCATAATTCCAATGGGTCCTAAAGCAAGTGCACTGACCATCGAATCAGTATCGGCAGCCCACCGAGGAATATTTACTTGTTTCGCCGAAAACGCTGCTGGTCACACCAATCACTCTGCTGAACTTGCTGTAAACGGTACAAGATTCTCAAATTACGTTAACAATATTATTGTAGTATTTGTATCTTATTATACATTTTACCCTCTCCATCCTCCTCCATCCATCCTTCAACATCCTCCTCCATCCTTCCTCCATCCGGACTTCAAATAAATGCAGCCAAAACATATTCCATTAAATTTACGTGACACAAAATGATATTAATTTGTTTCGTCTATCAGCCCTTCCTCAAATCCATCCGTTTACATTTGGAGACGAACCCGCTAACGCCGGAGAAGCTGTGGGCATTCAGTGTATGGTGTTTAAGGGAGATGTGCCTATCAACATCACCTGGACACTTAATGGTCATCCAATCGAAGACACTCCAGGAGTCTCTGCCATTAAGATGAACCCTAAAGCGAGTGGATTGACCATAGAATCAGTTTCATCCATTCACAGAGGAATATTCACATGTACTGCTGTAAACTCTGCGGGACACGCTAATTATTCTACTGAGCTAGCTGTTAACGGTACTTAGTGACTCAATGATTCTTTTAGTGTATGTGCCTGATATATCCTTATACCAAAACCCTATGCCCTCAGTAGTGTTCGCTTAACATTGTTAATGTCGTGTTTTTCTGATTATTAGTCCTTCCCCAAATCAATCCTCTAACGTTTGGCGACGAGCCAGCCAACGCGGGCGATACAGTAGGCCTACAGTGCATGGTTGTCAAGGGGGACGCACCTGTCAATATAACCTGGACCCTCAATGGAAAGCCGGTTAACGAGACCCCAGGAATTTCCGTCGCCATATTGGGCCCGAAAATTAGCAGCCTCAGTGTGAATTCGGTTCTCGCTGTACATAGAGGAACTTATACTTGTTTTGCGGAGAACGCTGCTGGCCACACCAACCATTCGGCCACGCTTTTTGTTAACGGTATTCATATGCTCGAGTTCTAAGCATCTTTTGTTATTAATGTACTTAATGTACTTATTTGTTTTTTCCAATTCCTTAATCCAAATTATCAATCCAGCGATTCCTCAAGTCACACCCTTCGACTTCGGAGACGAGATCCTCAACGCCGACGACACGGTGTCCCTGACCTGCACCGTCGGGAAAGGAGATTTGCCTCTCGAAATATACTGGAAACTTAACGACAAACCTTTGAACTCTGAGAACGGTATCTCAATAAATAGAAACGGAAAAAGAATTTCCATATTGAGCATCGAAAATGTCCGACACGATCACATCGGGAACTACACTTGTGTCGCCCAAAACAAAGCCGGGAGGAGCACTCACAGCGCCGTCCTTAACGTCAACGGTACCCCTTATTGCACTTACACTATTGCACCGCTTGTTTTGTTTTATCATCGTCTCTCCACTGATGGAGATAGGTATCCTCTCCCCCCAAGGCTCGCCACCCTTATCCTAATTTGTCCTAAATGATTCCTCGTCCAGTGAGTCCTCAAGTGGCACTCTTCGACTTCGGGGAAGACGCTAACAATGCGGGCGACACTATATCTCTGACCTGCGCCGTCATCGCGGGTATGCCTGTGGAAATGTCGTGGTTGTTCGATGGAGAGCTCTCGGGAGCGGGACGGTATCACGATGACTGGTTCCGGCCGTAAGATATCGCGATCGATACCGTCGACGCCTCTCACCGGCGCCGTAACTACACGTGTGTGGCGAGAAACGATGCGGCGAGGCGGCGTACTCCGAGATACTCCACGTAGACGGTACTTCTCGCCAGATTTAGTCGATACATATTATTTTCTGTTAATTTTAGTTGCTCCACAAATTAAACCTTTCGATTTCGGCGACGAACCTGTCAACGACCAAGAAGCGGTCATAGTGACCTGTAGCGTCGGCAAAGGAGACATGCCTCTACAAATTCAATGGTTTTTCAATGGAAAGTCAGTTAAATCCGTGGAGAGAGGAATCGTACTGACGAATACCAAACGTTCGAGTCAACTGTCTATAGAGTCCGTTAGTCATGAGAACCAAGGAAACTACACGTGTGTGGCCAACAACGAAGCCGGGCTCGTCAACTATACTGCTGCCTTGTTTGTTAACGGTATTTCAATCTACCTATAGCTCTTGCAGTAACATTTTTATAGTCCCTATCCATTCTTTTAGTTGTCCCTCAAATTAAACCTTTCGAATTTGGAGACGAACCGCTGAACGATCAAGAAACAGTTATAGTAACTTGTAGCATCACGAAGGGAGATATGCCCATAAGATTTCAATGGTATTTTAACGGAAAAATTGTGAAGACGATGGAAGAAGGAATATTACTGTCCGACACAAAACGTTCGAGTCAACTCACTATAGAATCCGTGAGTCATGAGAACCAAGGAAATTATACTTGTGTTGTTCAGAATGAAGCGGGTGTCATGAACCATACTGCGGCCTTGTTTGTTAACGGTATTTCTGATATAACTTACTTACTATACGTAGTTTATAATTTTTGTTAATTTTAGTCGTTCCTCAAATCAAGCCCTTTGACTTCGGAGACGAACCTGTGAACGATCAAGAAGCCATCATGGTTATATGTAGCGTTACGAAAGGAGATTTGCCTTACAAAATCCAGTGGTTGTTTAATGGGACTTTGGTGAAATCTGGGGATAAAGGAATCATACTTTTGAATACCAAACGTTCGAGCCAAATTTCTATCGACTCCGTTAGTCACGAGAACCAAGGAAACTATACGAGGGGCGTTCAAAATATTCTCGGTATTGATACGTTACAACCTCTTTTATATATATATTTGTTACTGGCCGCTAAGATTCATCCATTAACATTAAAAAAAAGTAAAATTGGAACCGAGATGTTCTTTTGTTTTTCTGCAATTGCCGAACAAACATGAACACCATGAGCGAATTAACAATTTTAACGAAATTAGAGCACCGATCCGTCATAAAATTCTTGACAAAACAGGGTAAAAATCAAAAAACCATAAAAGAGGAAATGGATTGTGTTTACCGTGAGTCTGCTCCTTCTTTATCTACTATTCAAAAATGGTCAAGCGAATTTAAGCGTGGAAGGGAGAGTATTGAAGATGACCCTAGACCTGGCCGGCCTGTAGTGGCTACCTCACAAGAAAATATTGATAAAGTGGAAAAACTTATATTGGAAGACGGCCGAGTGAAGGTAAAATCTATAGCTCAAGTAACCAATCTCTCTATTGGTACCGTACATGACATTATACATGACCATCTTAATATGTCAAAAGTAAGTGCAAGATGGGTTCCGCGAATGCTGACGCTTCTTCAAAAGGATATGCGTGTGGCTTGCTGTTCAGATTTTATCGACCTGTGTGGTGAAAATCCCGATGAGGTGCTGCAAAAAATAGTTACTGGAGATGAAACCTGGGTTCATCATTATGACCCAGAGAGCAAACAGGAGTCCATGCAGTGGCACATTAAGGGTTCAGCTCATCCCAAGAAGTTCAAGGTAATCCCGTCAGCTGGCAAGGTCATGGCCACAATATTTTGGGATTGTGAAGGAGTTTTGCTTATCGATTATAAAGAAAAAGGTGTAAATATCACAGGGCAGTACTACGCTAACGTTATACGTCAATTAAGAGATGCGATCAAAGAAAAGAGGCGAGGAAAGTTAACCAAAGGTGTTCTGCTTCTGCATGACAACGCCCCTGTCCATACTGCTCATATTGCCAAGGCAGCTATTGTTGAATGTGGGTTTGAAACTGTTACTCATCCACCCTATAGTCCGGACTTAGCCCCAAGCGACTTCTTTTTGTTTCCCAATCTTAAAAAGGATCTGCGTGGAAATAAATTTTCTGACGATGAAGCGTTGAAGACGGCCGTGGAGGAGCATTTTTACACCAAAGATAAAAAATATTTTTATGAGGGATTAAAAAAAATAATTGATCGATCTTATAAGTGTATGAACATAGGGGGGGAGTATATTGAAAAATAAAAATATCAAACTTTTCGTACTTGTTTGTTTTTATCCACATACCGAGAATATTTTGAACGCCCCTCGTACTTGTATCGTCAGAAACGAAGCCGGCGTCGCGAACTACACTGCGGATCTCTATGTCAACGGTATCTACCAATGATTTTAGTTGCGTGATAGTTTTTGTTAATTTTTTAGTTGCCCCACAAATAAAACCCTTTGAATTCGGAGGCGAACCGGTAAACGATCAAGAAACAATCATCGTTATGTGCACCGCCACTAAAGGAGATTTACCTCTTCAAATTAATTGGTTCTTCAATGGAAAATATCTTAAATCCTTGGAAAAAGGAATCGTTCTATCTAATACTAAACGTTCGAGCCAACTCTCAATAGAATCCGTGAGTCATGAGAATCAAGGGAATTACACGTGTGTCGTGCAGAACGAAGCGGGAGTCATGAACTATACCGCATCCTTGTTTGTTAACGGTATTTCTGTCAAGTACATTTTTTCTTAGATTAACAGTTTTATATTTATTTATATATTTTAGTTACCCCACAAATCAAGCCTTTCGATTTCGGAGACGAACCTGTGAACGATCAGGAGACTGTAGTAGCGACTTGTAGTGTCACTAAAGGAGATATGCCCCTCGATATTAAGTGGTACTTTAATAGAACCGCCGTCCGATCTGGTGACAAGGGTGTAGTCCAGTCTGTCCATAGAGGCGGTCAGTCACGAGAACCAGGGAAATTACACTTGCATTGTCAAAAACGAAGCAGGGATCGTTAATTATACTGCTGCATTATATGTTAACGGTACCTTCATCATTATAATATATTTTGATAGTTTGTTATTTTTACTTATTATAGTTGCCCCACAAATCAACCCTTTCGAATTCGGAGACGAACCCGTAAACGACCAGGAGATGGTACTCGTGGTCTGCTCTGTCGCTAAAGGAGATTTACCTCTGAATATTAGATGGTTTTTCAACGGAAATCTTGTCCAAACCGGAGTTAAAGGCGTCGTCTTGTCTAACACCAAACGTACCAGTCAACTTTCTATAGAGTCTGTTAGTCATGAGAACCAAGGAAACTACACTTGTGTGGTCCAAAACCAAGCCGGAGCCAAGAACCATACGGCGGCGCTATTCGTTAACGGTACATCAATAATACTAAACTTGCAGTAGAACATTTTGTGTTTAAAATAACCTTTCCCAATTCTATCCCAAATCTTCCCGCGCAGATAATGACATACCAGAAGATGGATTAAAGCAGAAAGAAAGGTCACGTGCTATCTTAATCACCGTAGTTGCTGTATTGCACTAGAATTGATGTTGCAGAATATTATGTGCACCGCAAAGACACATCGTACTGTAAAGCACCTATTGAATTACCTAATAAAAAGTTGTATCTTTGGCGCGGCATAAAGAATTCAATTAATACACTAATATGCAATATTGATTTTAACATCTCGTTTTCAGTGGCACCCGTGATAGTGCCTTTTGAATACGATGAGTCTGTATTCTATGGAGAAGGCGTCCAAGTAATGTGTCACGTTCCTAAAGGAGATACACCTTTGATGTTCCGATGGACGATAGATGGAAGAGATGTGAGTTCGTTGGCCGGCGTTAACATTCTGGCGGCCGGAGACCGCGGCTCGGTCCTCAGCATCCCGTCCGCCACAGCCAAGCACACGGGAAACTATACGTGCACCGTATCTAACGTAGTAGCAAACGCTAGCCATCATTCCTCGTTACATGTCAAGGGTACTTCATCAATGTCAACCCATGTGCTTTGTTTATTTCCCGCTCCCTGATCTCACTTCCCTCGCATATCATCGTCGTCTCCTTTTGTGTTTCACAGTTGCGCCGATCATATCGCCCTTCGATTTTGACGAGTCTGTCTTCTACGGCGAAAGTATACAAGTCATGTGTCACATTCCGAAAGGCGACAAACCTCTCAACTTTACTTGGTTTTTCCAAAACAAAGTCGTGACCAACAAAGTCAAGGGAGTGAGCATTGCCAATTTGGGAGACAGGAGTTCAGTTCTCGTCATATCCGCCGCGACGGACAGGCACTCCGGGAACTACACCTGTACCGCGACTAACACGGCCGCCACCACCAACCACACCGCGACACTTAACGTCCAGGGTACTTCCGACACCACGATGCACGTCTAGTTTTAGTTTAGTTCTTTTTCTTTTTCCACCACACCAGTACCACATCATTTATTTGTTACCTTCGGTTGGATAAGTGAAATTCCACTGGCTTAACCGTCTCACCGTCGACAGTCGCGCCCTACATCGTGCCGTTCGAGGCGGACGAGTCGGTGTTCGCGGGCGAGTCGGTGCAGCTCAACTGTCTAGTGTCGAAGGGAGACCTGCCCCTCGACATCAAGTGGCACTTTCACGGGTACGAGAACGCGGACTCGTCACAGCTCGGGATCTTGACGACGAAAATGACATCGCGCGCGTCGTTCCTGTCGATCGCGGCGGCCGGCGCCGGACACAGCGGCACCTACACCTGCGTGGCCACCAACCGCGCCGGCGCCGCCAACCACTCCACCGTGCTTAACGTCCACGGTACTCGGCCCGCACGCCAGATTTTACTTTTGTTTGTTATTATTGTTTCTCACCCCTCCATCATATTTTTGTTTTCACGCAGTCGCACCAAACATTTTACCGTTCGACGTCGACCAGGCGCTGTTTTCCGGAGAATCCGTCCAGATGATGTGTCACATCTCGAAGGGGGACACTCCCCTGGAGATCGTTTGGAGGTTCAACAACGAGGAGCTGTCGCGAGAGTTAGGGAGTCATTCCAAAGTAGGGGACCGCTCGTCCATCCTGGTACTGCCCTCGCTGTCAGGGGGGAACAGCGGGAACTACACGTGCCTCGCCAGGAACCGCGCCGGTCTGGCCTCGTACACAACTGTGCTCAAAGTTATCGGTACACATTACTTATGCTCGCTCATGTACTTTATATATTTTTTATTGCCATTTCCATTCGCCAATCCATTCGTTATATTGTAAGGAAACGTAATAAGGATACGTTTAACGGGAGTCTAGAGGTCGGCACACGAAACCTCTCACAGTAGATAAATTTGGATTTTTTGTTGACCAGTACCTCCACACATAATGCCGTTCGAAATAGAAGAATCCGTGTTCTACGGCGAATCTGTACAGATGACATGCCACGCCAGCAAGGGTGACAAGCCTATGACCATCGCTTGGACATTCGAGGGACAAGGGTTAGCCACACACATCGGTGTAAAGACCATAAAAATGACAGAGCAGACGTCGTTCCTGTCAATAGCTTCAGTGACGGGAGCGCACAGCGGAAACTATACTTGTATCGCTAAGAACCGCGCCGGAGAGGACAGATACACGGCCGCGTTGCACGTCAACGGTATACCCCTATGTAATCCGCAGCATGCTTGTTATTCTTTAGCGCTGATGCATTTATGCCATTCTGTCCAGTCGTCCCTCACATCAAACCCTTCGACCTGGACGAGGCGGTGTTCGCGGGGGAGTCCGTGCACCTCGACTGTCATGTGTCCAAGGGGGACATCCCGTTAGTCATCTCGTGGAGCTTCATGGGAAGACCCGTGCGGTCCGGCCAGGGGTTCTCCGTGACCTCTCTGGGCCCGCGCGCCTCCTTGCTGGGGGTGGCGGCGGCGCAGGCCGAGCACAGCGGAAACTACACGTGCGCGGCGGAGAACAGGGCCGGACGCACCGAGCACACCGCCCTACTCAACGTCATCGGTACAGACCTTCAAGCTAGCCAGTTTATGTTGCTTCATCCGGTTCCTTCGAGTCCAACCCTTCTCCCTCGGTGAAGATCCGGAAACGGCTTCGCACACTGGACGGAAAATCCGCATCGCTACGTTTGTTCACGGTTTCTCATGACTCTCGCAAAGCTCTTAGATATTTTGTTTTACGACTCATTTGCGGCCTCGTCTCTCGGATCGATAGCGTGTTTACGTCCGAGCTGACCTTCGACGTTCCACAGTTCCGCCCAACATAGTGCCGTTCGAGTTCGGGTCGGAGGCGGTGCAGGCGGGCGAGGCGGCGCTGGCGCACTGCCTGGTGAGCAGGGGCGACCTCCCGCTCGACATCTCGTGGACCTTCTCCGGGATGGGCAGCGGGAGACTGAGCACGGCCGCGGTGGGGGAGCGCCTCTCGCTGATCAGCGTGGTCAGCGCGGACGTTGCGCACGCGGGGACCTATACATGCATCGCGCGCAACTCCGCGGGCCGCGCCGAGTACTCGGCGACACTCCTAGTCAACGGTGACAGTTACTAACTCGCACACATAATCGCTAAATCCATAGATGGACTGATGAACTTCAGCACTCGAGTCGATCCTGTCAAGTGACTTGTTCGCTTTTCGGGATTGGACTAGAATATAAATAACCATTAATTTCGCGAAGCCGGCTCAGTAGGCACTGATATCGGCCATCGGTCGTTCCTATTCTTGCTCCCTTGCTTATCATCAGGTGGGCGTAACTTCTCGAGTCGTGCTTAGTATTTAAACAAACCATGACTGACGTCAGGCCGCGCTCGTCTTCCGTCACTTCCAGGACCTCCTCTTCCGCTCCTCTCATTTTGTTTCTCCTTTCCCTGTCTCCTCTCTTTATATTATGTTCATTGTATCGTTTGCACGCTTCGCTTTTATTTTCGCAATAACTGCATTATAATATTCTGCGTGGAATTTATTACAGAGCAAATATTTTTATATTATAATCTAGAATAAAAATAAAGAACTACATATTTTTTTATTCATTAATAAAATCTTAAGTTACGGTGCAGAGAAGTTATCCTAAAAATATCGCCACTCATACTGATCGTAATCAAGTAAGTAGTGAGAAGTCGACGATCGCGCAAACGTTGGTTTACGTGATTCTTTCTCTCTCTATTTCGTTTTTCGGCTGTGGGCGAGATCAATTAACAATACACACCTCAGCTTTTAATGACAACTTATCACGGAGGATATTATGATTTTCAGACGCGGATTCACCTTGCAGTAGTGTTTTGTTTTTCGGATAATGATTTTTCTCTTTAAAATAAAATACCATTTTCATCTCAAATAGAGTTTCCACCAATGACACGTGAACCCTAAAAAAAATATTTGCTCTTTTGACAATTATATGCGGTATTATCGTTACGTCAACAGATTTTATTTGCCTATTTGTTTGTCATTGGACATTTTAATTTGTTTAATCGTGGCGAAAAAATCTATTGACGGATTGAGCTTTATATTGTGCTTCTTGTTTTTTTTTTTTATTATTTTGTTGTCCTATTTTTTGTAGAATTTTTATTTTTAAACTTTAATAGAAAAGTTTTTGTGACTAATTTGTCATTTACTTGTTGTGTTTCTAATTTTATTTTAATTATAAAACCACTTTCATTTTGAGTTGTGTTTATAAAAACTTTTCTGCAACTAATTTGTAAACCAATAAATCGAAAGTGTTAGTATTTACATTTTCGCTTGTATTCATTTTAAAATAAAATAAAATCATCGCTAAATCTTAAATATTACAAAATTTGCTTTGTGAGATATTTTGTGATCTGGATTTGTTTTCAATTTGTTGGTTAACGTGTGATATATTTGTCTTTACAAAATAAAGGCATATTTTGGTTACATTAAAAAAAAAACTTTAAATTTTATATAAAACACATGGGAATGGAACCTGCGTCGTGCTGTTGCTGATAAGCTACCGGTGTGCTACTATGAATTTTTCTACGCCAAAACATGTCTTAAATTTTATTTGCTTTATCAGTTATAAATTCCTAAATTCTACAAAAATCTAGACAAGTTATCATTTCAATTCAATGGATTAACAAAACTAAATATTTGAGTATATGCTGTTGTATATTATTTTAATTAAAAATAATTTTAAATGCTAAATACATACTCCTAGTTTTGTTAATTGAATGACGATATATTTTGACTTTGCCCGATGTGTTCTCGAAGTTTACACTTGTTATTATAGTAACACTATTTTATTTTAACTAAAAACACAATTTCACACCAAAGTCATTATAAAGACGAAGATACGCTAATTCAAGTTGTACTTTGAAACTTCGTGAACAATTTATAGATCCCCATATACGAGCTGGTAATATTATAATAAATAGTATTTTTAGTTCCTCAAATGTTAGAAACTGGTCTCTCAGCTCTTATATGTCGGCTATGAAGGGCTTAAGTTTTGAGAGCAGTGTGCTATAATTTGAAGTGGTTTCAGTACCTCCTCGCTGGATTCTCGAACCCACTGACAAAGCCTTTGCCCAAGGATCTGATGCTAAGGTTGAATGCAAAGCCGATGGCTTCCCCAAGCCCCAGGTTACATGGAAGAGGGCTGAAGGTTAGTATATCAAACGACAACAAAACAACAATAAATAAATTGTTATTGTGTAGTAAATATCTAAGGCTAGGTAAACATTAAAACTGGTACTATAATGTATTCCTGTGGTCAGAAACCATACTTTGAAAGTTTTAAGTTAGGCCAACTATACACAAATATCTGCGCGCAATAACATGGCCGTAACCACTATATGGAATTCAGCGAACCAGAGATATAATGTAACCAAATCATAGTAATAATATGACAAACTCAAAGTTTCGCATCACAATGTCATAATTTGTTACGTTTTAATTGTAGGAGACACACCCGGAGATTACAAGGATCTAAAACCCAACAACCCTAACGTGAAGGTGGAGGATGGAACCCTCGCCATATCCAACATCCAAAAGACCAACGAAGGGTACTACTTGTGTGAAGCTGTCAATGGAATTGGCTCAGGACTCTCAGCTGTCATCATGATTAGCGTTCAGGGTGAGAATCTAATTTAACTCTCAGAGAAATCATCAATAATAATCAAACAAGGCTTTCAAAAGCCCAGCACAGATTACAACCTTTAAATATGCACAGGTTGCATTTTATGTAAACGATGTTCAATAATGTGAATTTTTCAGCTCCCCCTCAATTCGAAATTAAGATGCGCAACCAAACCTCTCGCAGAAGTGAACCAGCAGTGCTGCAGTGCCAGGCTAAAGGAGAAAAGGTATAATAATAATTTATTACAACAAAAAACTATATATATGATCGAACCCTGGTCCCGGCGGAAGTGTCAGTCCATCCGTACAAGCCAAACAAAGTAATAATTTAAGCGAATAGAAAAAGTTAAGTTAAACATATTAAAAGTTATTTGCAAAAAAAAAGTTTAATAAAAGAAAATATACACTTAAAATTAATAAATTAATAATAATAATAAAAATAACAATCATTGTATCAAAAGTTAAACAAAACAATAATAACAACTAATACAATAACAACAAAAACGTTGGTCTTGAAAAAATCAAAATGTAAAATTCTGTGTACCATCCAAATTCTTAACTAACCTTAGAATGCAACATTCATAGGAAATGTAACCAATCCATTGATCTGGAGTACTTAGTAGATTTATATCTTTACTTTACTATATTCTTTCCAGAAATTTCGCTCAGTTTAAATATTATTTAGCAACATTATTATTTTTCTATTTATTTTATTGGTTTACGAAACTGTTCTGTTGTTTATTTAATGTTCGTTGTACTTCTAGCCCATCGGTATAATCTGGAACATGAACAACAAGCGTCTGGAGCCCAAATCTGACCCTCGATACACCATTCGCGAGGAGATCCTCCCCGGAGGAGTGGTGTCCGACCTTTCCATCAGGAGGACAGAGAGAGCGGACAGCGCTCTTTTCACATGTGTTGCTACTAATGCATTCGGATCTGATGACACCAGCATCAATATGATTGTCCAAGGTAATACCTACACCATCAGCACATTCACTGAAACACCATCTTCAATATGCAACGATACACCTTCCGCAAGGTTTTCCTTTATATTTACCACGATATCTAAAATAAGCGGGAAGGTTAATAATGTAACTTGCTCGACGAAAGCGAGGATAGTTACTATCTGAAAACATTTCATTCAGACGTTTAAATAATTTTCCTATTAAATGTTTGTGATGTCCAGAGGTCCCCGAAGCTCCTTACGGTCTAAAGGTGCTGGACAAGTCGGGTCGCTCCGTGCAGCTCTCCTGGGCAGCTCCCTACGACGGTAACTCCGCTATCAAGAAGTATCAGATCGAATACAAACGGGCAAAGGTAAGGAATAACATTAAGGAAAACCCCATTCTTCTGTGTGACAAAAACATTAGTAGATACAAACAAGAAATGGTTAGCTGATGTAACTCCAGTTCTTTGTTTTGTAAAATAGTTATGTTGGAATTGGCAAAATAAATCCAGAATAGGTGAATGAGAGAAATGGACTCTTACTATGGATATTATGCCAAATGAAATAGTTAAATGTATTTCCGATTCTTTATCGCTGTCATCCTTGAAATTCACGGCAGCATGGCATGAATGAGCTTTTGTAAAATAGGTCTAGTAAATGATGGTCTGTGTGTCCAGGGAACATGGGAGAAGGAATTAGACCGCGTGTTGGTTCCCGGAGAGAGCAGCGAGGCCGGAGTGTTCAGTCTGCGGCCCGCCACCGCCTACCATCTGCGCATCGTCGCTGAGAACGAGCTCGGCACCTCCGAACCCTCCGAGACCGTCACCATCATCACGGCGGAGGAACGTAAGTACCCGTCGTCATCATCTCCAATGATAAAGATATTTTTTTTTTAAGAATTTGGCTCACTCTTACCACGGCATACAACCTCGGAAACAATTTAAAATTATTTGCTCCTTAGAATTTATTTGGTAGCTAAACACGCCGAGAAATTATAAAAATCTATATTTTTTAACAATAATTTAGATTTTTCAAAGTTTTCACATATTTCACTAAAACCTTTGACCTGTTTAGTAATTAGAAAATGTTCTTACTTATAATTTGTGTTATATCCTTAGCCCCATCCGGACCCCCTCAAGACGTAAAGGTAGAAGCTCTGGACCAGCATACCCTGAGAGTGTCATGGAAGCCCCCTCCACCTCATGAGTGGAACGGTGATCTGCAGGGGTGAGTCCTTGGCCCTTTATTTTTAATATTTATCGACTATACTGTATTATGTTATTTAATATGCATGTAAATTATTTTTACTAATACATGCTAAATATTGCATTGTTAACTTGCGCATTGTTAACTTGCGCATCAATAATTAATTACCAATGACATGCTTTAAAAACATATTTTGTGTCTTTATATAATAGTTTGATTGTCCTTTTAGTAACTCGGTATACAACATATTTTGTGTCTTTATATAATAGTTTGATTGTCCTTTTAGTAACTCGGTATACAACATATTTTGTGTCTTTATATAATAGTTTGATTGTCCTTTTAGTAACTCGGTATACAACATATTTTGTGTCTTTATATAATAGTTTGATTGTCCTTTTAGTAACTCGGTATACAACATATTTTGTGTCTTTATATAATAGTTTGATTGTCCTTTTAGTAACTCGGTATACAACATATTTTGTGTCTTTATATAATAGTTTGATTGTCCTTTTAGTAACTCGGTATACAACATATTTTGTGTCTTTATATAATAGTTTGATTGTCCTTTTAGTAACTCGGTATACAACATATTTTGTGTCTTTATATAATAGTTTGATTGTCCTTTTAGTAACTCGGTATACAACATATTTTGTGTCTTTATATAATAGTTTGATTGTCCTTTTAGTAACTCGGTATACAACATATTTAAAGTTATATAATATTGAAGGTGTATATAATATTACCTTTATCTTTTCAGATACTATGTGGGCCACAAGTTGTCATCCAGCAACAAGTCCTTCGTATTTGAAACCGTCGACATCTCCAAGGAATCTGGCAAGGAACATCATCTCGACATCATCAATCTTAAGTAATATTTTATGTTTACCACAATTTAATATTCATATTCACTAGACTACTATTCATAGTAATAACAGTAATATACATTTCAATGATCTATAATCCATTTATTTCCTAATTAATAAATACTTGAGCGTAGTCGGTTCTCACGAGACCGTGCGTCCGCATTGCGGAGTCTGTGTGTGTAGCAAGTGCGTGTCATTGTCAGGACGTACACGATGTACACGGTGGTGGTGCAGTCGTTCAACAAGCAGGGCGCGGGCCCCGTATCGGCCGAGCTGCGCGCGCACACGGCGGAGGGGGCCCCCGGCGCGCCCCCCCACGACGTGCTGTGTACCACCCTCACGGCGCAGACCATCCGCGTGTCCTGGGCCTCCCCGCCGCTCGCCAGCGCCAACGGTCTCATCAAGACTTACAAGGTCGTCTACGGGCCCTCGGCCACCTGGTACGGTGAGTACAACATCGGGCACCGCTACAGCTTCGCCTCACGTCACCTCTCAACGGTGAACTCCATAACCTCATCCCTTCTTCTCTATTTCGCAACCGAACCACACGTACTCATAAATGTTTCACACGCTGGAAATGTGAATTGCTTTTCCAGGTGTGTTTCCCGATTCCTACGTCGGTTGCTCCCATTCTTGGACCGCGCGTACCGCTCACCAAGTACGCGGAATGTCATGTCGTGTTAATAATAAAAAAAAACCGTTCTTAACACCCTGCAGTACAACTTATACTGTAATTGTTCCAGTGATAATCATTACAGCCACTACAACAGTGTTCCAGACCCCCATTTTGGTCTTTACTCGCTTCTCTGGGCGGACAGGTTGGCTCAGGCTCAGAATACAAACCTACGTATGCCAAAAGTTGGCTGTATTGTTCAGAAATATGTTCTGGAAAGCTCTTTAGCAGTGGGGATCTAGAAATCCGTGTTTTAGAGGCCGTAATGAACTATAAAATTATCATATCTGCCTATCTAGCTTCCTAACATGGCCTTATATTTTGTAGATGAGAAGAGCAAGGACACCAAGATCACGTCTTCCAGCGAGACCATTCTGCACGGACTGAAGAAGTTCACCAACTACTCCATGGAAGTTCTCGCCACCACTAGCGGAGGAGATGGGGTGCGATCCGAACCCATCCACTGTCAGACTGAACAGGATAGTAAGTATTCTCTATTCTTCTCTCCACCTTCTCCTCTGTTTTCTCACTCTACAAGTTAATAAATCCGCCATTTATTTGAAGTTATTCGTATTCTTTCTACTTTTTTGGTCACTTATCTAGGTTGTTGCCTTCATGGAAGTAAGTTTTTGAGTACCATATGTGAAATAAAAATTTGCAACCATTTACGAAGGTTTGCATCCATCTCGCTCGCACAATTCAACAATTTAAGGTTTTTTTAGGAAATAAATTTTACTACTTTGTAATTTTCGCATACTAACCATAATAATAAATTTTGCAGGCATTTGTGGAACCGCTAAATAAAAAGAAATAATAATATTTTGTGTGTAGCTCCTGAGGCCCCTCGCGAAGTGAAGGCGCTCGTGATGGGAGGGAGCTCCATCTTGGTGTCATGGCGGCCACCTGCACAGAGAAATGGCGTCATCACTCACTACACTGTATACACCCAGGCTCAGGGACAAGAACCGGTGTCCAACAAGGTAACAATACATTCGAAAATGCGAAGAACATTAAATCAGATCAGTTTGCTTTTTATTAGGCTAATATTTTCATAGCTTTGTGGGCTAAAAAAACATTCTTATACCGAATATGGATTGATAGTCATCTTGTCCACTACATCCGGAGAGACATCCACCAAGAATAGTTTATATTGTAAATCATCTAAAACGATTTTGTATAATCTCACTTAAAATGCAATATTTTTTGTACCAACTATTCAATTCAAAATAAATTTATAAAAAAAAACATATAAAATATATACATATATAAGGTGGGTTTAATACGTTAGTATTGATAATAACCAGTTGCTTCCATTTTTTAACCTTTCATTTCTACTGGAAGTCATATTACGGGCTATCAATGCATGTGCATCAACTGATTTATGGTATCAAAATCAAAATATCTTTATTTTCCAGAATACTGTACAAAATAATAATGTGGTCTTATGCATAATTTCCGAAGCATTCTACCGCTAGCGGCATGAAAATATTAAACATGTATATTACAAATCTAATATTACATATAATTCTATATACATGCATACATATATATGTATGTGTGTATGTATGTATATACATATACACACACATACATACACATATATTCATTAATAGCAACTATATAAAATTACTATTATATTCATATTTAAAAAAAAAAAAAATTATTATTATTATGTCAATATATTAAATTAATTTAAGTCAATAGTAATATTGTTTTAATAATTCAAAATTTGTTGTCAAATAATTTTTAACAATTTTAAATTTTAAACAAACAATTCGCAATAATAAATAGTTGCTAGGTCTACAATGTCAAATTATCATCGAAAAATTCCTTGTTTGAATAATATGCTTTATGTACCAAAAGTTTAAATAACCTTCTTTGGAATTCATTGTTTCTTACCTGTATCAATTCGTAGGGCAAATGGTTATAAATTCGTATTGCCATGCAGTAACAGTTCTTAGAATGTAGTTCTAAACGCTGTGACGGTAGGCATAATTTATTCTTGATTCTTTGGCTACGGTAGCCCATTTCGCCATTAGTTTTAAAGAGACTTGTGTATTTGCGTACAAATAATGACATTTCGTAAATATACAGGCTTGGTATAGTTAATATATTTATTTTCTTAAAAAACGGTTTGCAGCTATCCAACTGATTTAAGTTGTATAGCGCCCGAATACATTTTTTTTGAGTTATTAAGACCCTACCTACGTCCACCGAGTTTCCCCATACAATAATTCCATACCTAAACAGAGACGATACATATCCGTGGTATGCTGAAAGTCCTGCTTCCAGTGAAGACACATTTCTTATGCGTTTTAGTGCGTAAATAAATCTGTCTAATCTAACGCATAGTTTGTCGATGTGAGCTTTCCAGTTTAATCTCTTATCTATTGTTATACCTAAGAATGTAGTATCATTTACTTCTTCAACTTTATTGATGTCATGTAGAATGTCAAGATTTAGTTGTGAGTTATTAGTCGTTTGGAATTGTATTAATTTAGTCTTACTTATGTTAATATTTAGGTTATTTAGGTCCATCCAATTAATTACGCTATTAAGCGCAATATTTGTTTCCGTCTCAACGTTATTTCTATTCGCACATTTAATAGTTAGGGTCGTGTCATCCGCAAATAAAATACAGTCATGTGTCGTCGTGTCTGGAAGGTCGTTGATATAAAGCAAGAAAAGCAGAGGCCCCAGCACGCTTCCCTGGGGTACACCATAGTGATTTTGACGAAATTGTGATCTATAGTTTGTTTTTAGTTTTTTAGATATTCTTGTAATTTCTACACATTGGCTACGGTTTCCTAGATAACTCGCTAGCCATTCCAAAGCTATCCCACGAATGCCGTAGTTATCCAGCTTATTTAATAATGTATTATGGCATACAAAGTCGAATGCTTTTGACATATCCAGCATAATGGAAACTGGATAAATTTTGTTGTTAAGGCACTCTGTGATGTTTTTAACCAGCATAAAACAAGCTAGAGATGTAGACGATCCTTTTCTGAAACCAAATTGTTGCGTTTTTAAGATTTTAGACGATTCAATAAAGCTATAAATTTTCCTATAAGTTATTTTTTCAAATATTTTTGAAAATATAGGTATTAGTGTAATAGGTCTGTAGTTACTCATTTCAGATCGTTTACCTTTTTTGTATAGCGGTTTAACTATAGACTTCTTTAGGCGTGATGGAAAACAGCCTTGCTCATAAGATTGGTTTATAATATAGCATAATGGTATTGATATGCAATGTGCACAAGCCTTTAGGGTCCTTGTGTCTATTGCGTCATATCCAGTAGATCTTTTGTTTTTTAAACTTAAAATTGATTTAAATATATCTTGTTCGTCAACTGGGGTAAGGAACATAGTACGTGGGTTTTGAGCAATATTATTAGTTTTTTTTTTACCAATTAAATGTCGATTTGTCAAATTAATATAGTATTGATTAAATTTTTCACTTATTTGGTCTGGTTTTGTATATATAATGTTGTCAAGTTTTATTTCGTCTATAGTATTAATTTTATTGGTATTGTTGTTGTTAGTGTTTTTTTAAATTATTTTCCACGTAGTTTTACATTTATTTTCTGATTTTATGATAGATTTAGTGTTATTTATTTGTTGGGCCTTTAAAAGGCATTGTTTTAGTATTTTAATATACCTATGGTACCTATTTTTATTCTGTTTTTTATTTGTCGACGAGAGTTTGTATTGTAAGTACAATCTCCTTTTATTAACACAACAACGTTTTAAATTCTTATTCAACCAATGATTTTGGATTACCTTATTTGTATATTTAACTGTTATTACCGGAAAACATAGATTATGAAACAAAACAATTAAATCATGGAATTTATTGAATGCTGAATTTGTATCTGGCTCGGATAGAACTTCACTGAATGATAATGATTCTATACAATTAACAAATTTTACACCATTTTCCCTACTATAGTCTCTTTTCTTTTCAAACCAGTACTGAGGTATATTGTTATTATTTTTTATATTTACTTTAAAGGTTATACTTTGAGCCGTTTCGTGATCTGATAGTCCTAAAACATGTAGGTGGGAAACAACAGAACATATGTTGCTAGCTATTATGTCAATACAAGAATTTTGTCTAGTCGGTTTCTCAATATGGTTTACTATATTGTTATTAGTCAATATACTTGAAATTATTTTAGATTTTTTGTTTGTTTTTAGCATATCAATGTTCCAGTCGCCACATATAATAATTTGTTTTTTATGTTTACGTATTAAACTGTTAAGTAAAAGTTCTAATTCTTTAAAAAATATATCCATATTGGATGTGTATTGATTTTGATTGGTATTCCACATTAATCCCTTTAGTTTAAGCGGAGACGACGATGCCTTCTTAACAGAGTTACTTGATTTTTATTTTACTTTTAGAATCGTGGAAAGACATGTGACCAAAATGTTAAAGGTGTGTTATTGTGTGTAGGTGCCAGCCTCTCAGACCAGTTACTCTGCCCTGGACCTGTCTGCCGGCAGGTACGACTTCTGGGTCACCGCCGCCACCATCATGGGAGAGGGACAGCCCTCAGCCACCGCCTCTTGCACCCCAACGGAAAATGGTAACAACTCACATTCACTCACTACAGGCCACACCCTCATTCAATACAGGCCACGCGCTCACTCACTACAGGCCACACGCTCACTCACTACTGGCCACGCGCTCACTTACTACAGGACACGCGATCACTAACAAGACATATATTCACTGACTTTATTATTATGCCTTATTGCAAACACTATACTCACTGTCTACAAGACACTGTTTGCCGACTTTAGACACACGCTTGCTGACAACGATATGCACATTTATTGGCTACAAGATAGAGATGATAGCAACTATAACACTCACACTTAGAAAAAGACATGCGCTCACAGGTATAACAGAAACGTATTACAAAGAACATAATTTTGCCGCCAATAACACAATTTCACAGGCAATAACATAACTTACCGCCAATAACACAAATTCGCATTTACATATAAACTAGTCTGCTCATCGATAATATGTTGCGTAAAATTCCCTCGGCCTTAACTAAGAAACAAATGTGTTTAGTCATCTTTGTTCCAAGTCAAAGTGATGACAGTTGTCAGATTAAAGTAGAAATACTTTAGCGAAATGGTTATTAAATGAAATTTAATATCTGGTTCCAGTTGCCGCTAAAATTGCATCGTTCGACGAGTCGTTTACTGCCACCTACAAGGAAGACGTGAAGTTGCCCTGTCTCGCTGTCGGAGTGCCACCGCCCAATATCATCTGGAAGGTATGGCCAAACCAACAACTCATAGCCATTGCTTAGCAAATATATAGTTCATTTTTGAGTGGAGTTTGAGTTTGGGATTATAGTTCCAAAACAGACGGTATGTCGGTGGAAACAAACCCGAGTCAGACGCCATCTAGCGAGATGTTAGAGTAATCAAATCTTTGTTATCGTTATAATGTTGTGTTACAGGTGAAAGGAGTTGCCCTAGAAAGTTCCGAGCGTGTTCGTCAGTTGCCCGAAGGCTCTCTCCAGATCGCGGGTGTGACGAGGGAGGACGCGGGTCACTACTCCTGCCACGTCGACAACCAGTTTGGCACTGATACTGTCACGCACACTCTTTCTGTGCTAGGTAAATATATCTAACTATAGATTTTACACTGACAGCATTAATACAAATACAACTCTAAACACAGCCACAGGAAAAAAAACACTGGACTAGTTTGAACATCGTTTTATGTGAAATCTATTGGATCTCTAAACTAATTACCATTGGCAAGTGTGTAGTGTCACAATAATCGGGGATTTTCTTGATAAGCCATTGACACTGTCCTTATTATTATCCTTCTAGCTAAATTGGTAAAGGACATTCTTGTCAATAGAATCTCAGCTGCTATTAAGACTTCCTATATATGATCAAAGTGCACGAATATAGTATTAAATGAAAATTAACAGTACGATTGGTGATCCGCAAGGCATTGTACTAGGACCAAACTTATTTCTGACAGACGTAATCGACATTTATTATGATTAGATTTGTAATAAGTTGTGATGTTTCAGCTCCCCCCTTCCCCCCATCGGTCTCTGTGTCTGCATCGTCGGTGTCCTCTCTGACTCTGCGTCTTACTCCCTCCGAACAAGACTCCCAGCCAGCCGGATACACCGTACACTACAAACAAGAATTCGGAGACTGGGAAACACAACAGGTAAGTTTTATAAATGCTAGTCAATTTGCTATAAAGTTATGCAGTCGTCAACTAACGTATCGCGCACAGTTCAATATTGTAGGTGACTTAAATTTTAATGTTTTGTAGTTTTATCTTGCTGCCTCTAGCTGTTAAGGCCGTAGATTTAGATGCAGACGTACCGAGTTCGATTCCTGGTCGAGAACAAAGATAATTAAATCTTATGACATTTCTCTCCTCTGGTAAGTTTCGAGACATCGACGAGCTTGTCACTTGTTACGATGGGCCGGCAGTATAAAGTTGGCTGAATTTAAAAAAAAAATATTTTCACTACGATTTAACTTCTGGTTATTTTCTGCTGTCAGATAAATGTCAGAAGGTTGCTGAAATGGGCTAAGTTGGTAGATACTAGGAGACCGTGCTTTGTGTTTGCAGGTGGCCGCCAACGCCGACACCTACACATTGGAGAACTTATACTGTGGAACTCGCTACCAGGTTTACGTCACTGCATACAACAGGTAACTTTGTTTGTACACAATACTAATTTTATAATTTAAGTGACACATTACTTAGTTACTGTCTGTCTTTAAATTCAACCGTGCACTTACATCATCGCCTTACTATATCAAAGGTTTGCTGCCGGGAAATGTTTGGAATTTTAAACATATTTATTGCTTCGTTCTACACTGACAGAAGACGGCAGACATCAGCTTATGTCTCCACTGCTGGATATAGGTCTATCTGTCGGGGGGTCCCACTTTGCATTTACCCGACGTGGCCTCAATTCCAGAACCTGTACTCCATCGGTTCTGTGATAGACGTGTCCGGCAATTTTAAATTACTAGTTTTAAAGGCTAGTTTGGTTTTCTAGACGGATGTCAACTACGCGTACTCTATTAATGGATATGAAAATGTCACTCATTTAATGCTATAATTGATTGACACTTCGGGTGCCGTCGTATTCCGATTGAGACCCGAGTTTTTCCAATGGAAATACATTATATTAACTATCCAACAGGCACAATATCTAAATATATTTAAAAAACTTATATTTTCTCACCTTCTTGAATAACAAAATTTAACTTAATCTCCTCACCTTGGCATATAATATTTTATTAGTATTATATAATATGTATTTATTATTCGTATTTATTACATAAGTATATTATGATCTTATTTACCCCATAGTTTATTAATTATTATTATTTAACTCTTATTTTTTTTTATATATAGGTATTTAATTTAATTTTTCTGACTCTGCACCCATAATATTTATTCTATCACTCTCCCGAAGGTTAGCTGGTAGAGAATACCTTTATAGTATTATGCTCGCCTATGTACATCTGTTTATATTTTGTGTGCATTATTATTATTATTATGCACTATATCTGTATAACATGAATGTATATCCGATGTGACCTTTGAGCATATTGTTGGTGTATACATACTTCTACATTGAACAGTATCGGCACGGGCGAGGCGGGGGACGTGGTGACGGCCCGCACGCGCGGCTCCAAGCCCCCCGTGCCTCGCGCCGCGGACTTCATGGAGGTGGCCAGCGGCTCCGTCACGCTCCACCTCAAGCAGTGGCAGGATGGCGGCTGCCCCATGTCGCACTTCGTCGTCGAGAACAAGAAGAAGTAGGTCTCACACAACACCAACACCAACACAATACAACGGACCGTCTCACTTTCAGCACATTTCATACATAAAAAACAAAATATCACTATCTTACTTTAATAATAATAATAATAAATTATCCATAATTGTTAGTAACATTTTAACTTAGAACTATGTTAGTAGGTTACATTAATTAAAAAGTTAAAAACAAACAGCAAAAATAATAATATTAATACGTACTTAATTTAATTTATATAAATTCATAAATATTTGTAGCGCAATATACTACGCAAATGCTATACATATTTAATTTACACATTCCCAGTTACAACTCCAATCCAACCCATTTAAGAAGGGTGTTACACTTCACAAACCTCTCTCTCCCACGTTCTAACATTATATTATATTTTTTTTCAATTTGACAGTGTTCTTTCTAGGAAAATAAAATTACGGATATTATTGAAGTAAATCGTAGATTTTAGTAAAAAATAGTCGATAATGACATTTCCTACAAAGCTGGTTTGATTACAATACTCAAAAGTACATTCAGACTTGAAATATGATTGAAAACTGATGTAGTGTGCGAGCGGGACACATGGAAAGTACATTCAGACTTGAAATATGATTGAAAACTGATGTAGTGTGCGAGCGGGACACATGGAAAGTTTAATAACCCTCTTAAATATGAGAAATATAATTTGTAATATCCCACTACTCGTATAACGAGCGGTACTTTACCTTTTTGCTGTTAGTAACAGCATTAGAATTCATGATCAAAGTTCAGCAGTTTGACTTCGTCTACATGGACTTTAAAAAAGCTTTTCACTGTGTGGATTACACAACGCTAATATCATATCCTTTTCGTGTTATATTCACTTTAAAAAATATTTATCATAATTTGGAGTTAGTCAAGGCTCTCGTCTAGGACTTCACAACTTTTACAATTAATTATTCTTATTGTCTTAATTTGTAGGGGCGCCGCCGAATGGAACCAAATATCTAATGCTGTTAAACCTGGAGGAAACTTTGTTGTTCTTGGTACGTTATATTTTATTTATTACAAGATAACGAATAACAATAATATTATTAAATCAAATAATATAAACATAGTAAAGTAGGCATTAGAAAATAAAAAATAGTTTCATAGAAAACAAATCAAGCTTCAAACAATTAATGCAAAAGCTTACACTGAATAAAGTTATTATTACTATTAATGTTTAAAATAATAAATTACCTTAGCAGGGTCAGCTTGGACTAAGTTGTGTGTATGTTTGTAGACCTGGAGCCGGCCACTTGGTACGTGCTTCGCATCACAGCACACAACAACGCTGGATTCAACGTTGCTGAATATGAATTCGCTACACTCACACTGACTGGAGGTAACCCTTACTTCTCCACATATTTATACTGTCTCTCTGTTTGTCTTCTCCACGACTGAATTTCTAATCAGAATTCGATAGAAAATGTTAAGAGATGTGTCTTGGTACCCAGGGACGGAGATATGACATCATGTTTGGAGCACAATACCCACGGCTGTCAGTTTGAGCGATTTATTGTATGCTAGTTGATTGTTTTTGTAATGCTGTGTTGATGTGTATAGGTACTGTCGCCCCTGCCCGGGAGCTGCCCCCTCTGCCGGCCTGGGCGCGCGCCCTGCTGGAGCCCGAGGTGCTGGTCCCCATGCTGGCGGCCGCCGTGGTGCTGGTGGTGGGCGTGCTGGTGGTGTGCCTGACCCTCGCCAGGAGGAACCAGCCGCACAGGCTCCGAGCTCAGAAGGATTTGCATTGTAAGTAGCTACACCAGCCCAAGTCTATTACATTTGAGAGATTTAATCTCTACCGCAAGACTATATTTTAAATTATCTTATTACTTCCCTGGGGTCGACCTAAGTAAAATTCTTGGTCATATTCTCCTACAATTTTATAAGAAAATCAATTCTCAATTATTGTTTATTGTGAATCGTAAGTTAAAAGAAGGAATCTCTTATTGATGAAGATTATGTCGTATTTACTTAATCAATAGCTTTACTAAGATCAATGTATGCTAGATTATTTTTTTAATTTTGAATCTTTTAATATTCTTCACTGTTGCAGTCTAATACATACTCGTAAATCATATGATTAGAATGTAATTACTTGATTAAATTAATTGATAGATAGGAATGTTAGGGCTCTAATTTTAAACAATCGTCAAATCATAACATCCTATTACTGAGCAAGGAACCCTGGTAGTGCGGGCTCGTATCATTTCTGAACAATGTCTAAATTCATCTAGATGATGGAGTATACAACGCGTCTCAAGCCGGTATCGTTGGCGGAGGAGGTACCATGGACAAGCGAGGAGGAGGAGCTCTGAGAGACGAGCTCGGGTACATCGCGCCCCCCAACAGGAAACTCCCCCCCGTGCCCGGCTCCAACTACAACACCTGCGACAGAGTTAAACGTCAAGCTGTCATCAGTAAGTCTAGTTATGTTGCTGTTAATAAGTTTATGATCCATCTGCCATTTTTTACCTGTCAAATTTACGATTTTCTTAATATTTATTTTAAAAAACAGATGAATCCAGTAATCAATTATTTATGTACACGATTTGAAGGTTATCTTAGTGCAATTGTCATTGGGAGATCATATTTTAAAATTTTGACTCGTACAAAATTACCGATGGAACTGATTTGGAATTTTGCAAAATACAATTTGTAGTTTTCATTAAAATGACACTTAACTTTACTACTTTAATTACTTGTTCCAATAAATCTCACCGGATGAGAGGAACCATAAGCATTGTGCTATCATCACATTTAATTTTAAATTAGAAAATAATGCCCTTTATAGCGGCATAGTTCTAAATCTCATTTGACTTGTACTAAATATTATAGCAACTCATTGTTTTCTGGTGCAGGGTGTAGTCATAAAGCATGCTTTAATATTTTAATTGTCCGTGTTGTCCCAATATGTCGTGATGTTTTAAATATATATGAGGTGCAAATATATTTTGCTTATACAACTGAAAAAATATGTTTTTGTACTTTAATCATAATTTAGAAACTGCCGGGTCTTAGACTATGCTCAGGTGTCAGGGTATATTCCACAAGTCATAAATTAATGCTAATAATATAAAGCAATATAGTTAAATAAAAAATAACTAATTATTTTAAAATAGTACACTACTACAAACATTAGAAGTTAAGCAATTTGCGTTAATTTATGGATGCATGGTATAGTTGTGATGTTCGCTTAGCAATAAATAGTGTAGTTCAGAGGTTATTGTTCAGACCATGCCCGAAAGAGCATTTTACCAAGCGGCATGAACGAAAAAAACGGATTTTTCCTTGATATCAGTTGCTGTGGCGATCACGTTGAATAAGCGTACAATTAAACAATAGCATTTCTGCCGAATGACCTGAAGAGATCGCCGGGAAATGTTAATGGCAAGGATTTGGTGAGCTCCAGCAGTGGAAAGACGTAGGTTGATAATGATGATGATGATGTAGCCGGTGGTCACTGCACGTGGGACCCGCGCCGACACCACTACGAGCGCGTGCGCCGACAGCTACCAGCTCCAGGATCCGGGGAGACAGTCTACACAGGTTCCACAGTCCTTACAGCACGGTGCAAGTCTTCAGGCACATCACTAGCACAGCGGACAACCAAATCATTACAACCATTGTAACAGTATAATGCTGAAATTTTCTTCTCTTTCTAAATTTGGTAAATTGTAACAGGACACTAGAATCGACTTGTATATTTTTTCTAGCTTTTAAATTAATACTGATAACAAATGTTTACGTAAATGAATGTTTTTACCTTTGACTTAAATTATTGGAAAATGATTTGGTAGGTTCCTTATTATTGTCCGCTGTGCTAGGTTAGTTACTGGATTAGTTTGCTATTACGTGTTCTACTAATAGCATGGTCTGCGATTGTGATTACTAACATGGCATGAGATTTGGATAAACAATTTAAAGATAACAATTTTATCTTTCAGTAACCAGAACTGCATCATCTATCATCTACTTTCATCCAATTATGATACTAATTTACACTTTACTATTTTAAATGGAAACATTCAATCCAAATACTAATCATCATATAATTAACTGGTGGAATACATCTTGAAATATATACATTAAATTACCACTCTAGATGTACCGTATGCTGGTGAATGAAAATGTTAATCTTAAAAGATATAATATAATCTAGACTTTAAAACCAGATGTTATCATTACATAACTACTAATAGAAGTGGACGAAATTAGGAACCAATTAAAGTTCTTACACCCCTAATTGTGAAATTATCCTTAGTTTGTAAAATCAGTAAACAGTAAAGTGTGTTTTTCGCCTTTAGATGTATACAAATAACGCTAGTGCTAGTATAATTAGGAAGTTTTCGAGTGAGTTTGATGAACTAATGATCTTAAATGGAAACATGTCGTACGAAATATTATTAACACAAATTGACGACTATTCCAGGCATGGAAGATGAGATTTGTCCTTACGCTACGTTCCACCTGCTGGGATTCCGTGAAGAGATGGACCCGGGCAAGTTCGCTCACGGCCACGCGCACGCCGGCACGCTGGCGCACGCGCACCCGCACGGGACCCACACTCGCGCAGGCTCCCAGTCCATGCCGCGTGCCAACGCCAGATATGCTCGCAAGAATTCTCAGGTACGATACTGATTATACATATGCATTATTCTCTTATTGAGAAAAATATATATATAACTTGAAGGAGGTTGTTGACGTTGTGTATATAGATTTTTCCCAGACCTTTGACTTACAATATATATACATATACTTCACGATAATTTTTTGGTAAATACTAATAAATTAAAAGTAATAATATCGAATTAACATAATTACCTGACTGCGCGACGTAAAGAAGGTTATATTTGTTTGTGATTTGGAGTCTCTCAGGGATCTCTCCTCGGTGCATCTTTACATACAGAAGCAATAAACTATTTGTTATTTTCATTATTCGTAGCTGCAACCGAAACCTCGTCTAGTGTAATCTAAGATATGTGTTTGACTTGTGACCATAGGGCGGCCAGAGCGCAGTATACTCGACTGCTCCCGAGTACGACGACCCTGCCACCTGTGCCGAAGAAGACCAGTACCGGGCTCGGTACTCCCGACCCCTGTACTCGTGCGGCCCGGAGTACGACGAGCCCGCCTGCTGCGCCGCCGACGACGACCACTACACCGGGGCCTACGGGACCCCCTACGGCTCCAGACCCAGCATTGGTCAGTTTCTGTTCTCTTCTACACTATCCTGCGGTTGTGTACTCTCCCACGCCGACGCCCAAGGTGCTCGGCATATGAATCAGAATGAGGTCGACAGTTAAGGATATTGATATTTGTTGGTTGATCATTGTTGCACCTGTACTGATGTTATATATTGACACGTTGCAGGTCGTAAATGCGCCGCTCCCGGCTCGTCCCCCTCCCCGCCTCCCCCTCCCCCCAGGAACAACGACAACAACTGCTCCTCCTCCTTCAACGACAGCAAGGACTCCAACGAGATCAGCGAGGCCGAGTGCGACCAGCCACGAGCCTATCCTGGTATGACACAAATAAACACACTCATCACGCTATAACATCGACATACATATTATACCAACACCTCATTAACAGTTGATTATAATATATTTATTTTTATTTATTCAGGAAACATACAGATCCTACAACATAATTACAATAATTCTAAAAGTTGCACAATCCACTTCATATTAAAAATAGATTTTGTAAAAAAAAAATAATAGGGATAAGTTTAGAAAACAATACCTATATAACAAATACAACTAAATAATATATATATAATATATACATCGATAACAAAATATAAAAATAACATCGTATTGGTCTCTCACATACTTATCAGTAGTGTGCCAATCTATCTCATACCAAAACATTAATACAGCATAACATAACAAATAATTACACTCTTATCGCTTAGCACTTCAAAAGATCAACACACATTACACCAATACGTCATAAACACACATCACAATATAACATTAATTATTTTTATTTTCATATTATTGAAGCAATTAACACATCAATTCGTTTACTATTTTCTCCCACCAGCACGACTATACATTTATAAGTAAATTTAATATATTAAACACGTGACTTTATGACAAACGTGTCCGCCATCTTGGATTGGCTAATTATTCCTATCTACAAGCTTTACAATACTTATATTAATGCCATAATTATATTTGAACACACTTGCCGGCTTCAATTAATTTTAGTTTTGCACAGAATTATATATCATGCCATGTTCATGTATTTTTAAGCGCATTTTTTATGTTCGATTTTTCATAATCATGATAATATATTTTGATATTAATATGTATTAATGTATCGATATGCTACCGGGTGCTTCCTCGACAGATGACGGTAACTTATGTTCTATTAATATTTTTGTTGATAACTTTGTGACTGACAGCATGCAATATTGCAACATCTATTTCATAGATTTTCTAAACAAGAATTGGCAGAAAATTCAGCTTTTCAAAATTTCTTCTTTCTTTCGGAATTGGCTTATAACACTATATTTGTATTTGTAAAATTTTATTATTTATCTAAATTGTATACTATGTATTATGTTTTGTATTATAATGTAAAATAGTTACTTTAAGACTTAATTTTTATATTTGGGTTTTTCTTATAATGTTGACGTGTTTACACGGGTTGAGCACGTTGGTGTAGCGAGCATACTCACACCGGTATTCCTCAGCGGGTCCTCCACTCAATGTATCCTTCAAACGATGTCCCTCGAGGAATCCTCGATATCGTTACTTCTAAAATCTCGAAACCTCGAAAGTCATAAATGTTATAATTTTAAATATTTCCGCTGATATAAGTTTATTCTGGCAACATTGTAGATTACATTCCCGTATTCTAAATATTAATTTTGGCAGAATTACTACACGCTCTAGCAGAATCTATAGAAAATAAACTCTACATATAAGTTTATTCGAAGTAATATACAAACAATATAAAAGAATTACAATATTAAATAACCTATATTACAACAAAATCTAAATTTAACATAAAAATAATAATACCTACATAGAAAATAAAAATTAAATACTTACAAAAAAATAGCTCCTCCAAATCGCTGTCTTGTGGCGGTGCCCAATACACTAGCAGCATTTCCCCTTTGAATTATGAATTAGTCTGAAATATATAAGTCTGTCTCTTTCATACATAGAACAAAAAAAGATATTTATAATTTATGAACGAAATTTGATTTGAGAGATGCCTTATTAGACTTGAAAGCAAAGTGAATGACAACGCAAGTCGAACGACTTTTACCGATAAATATGCGTGAGTATGACAATTTGTTTTGTAAAATTGTGTTCTTTAACAAAAGTAAGTAATTTACCTAAGTAATAATCGGAAATAAATTAGTACAAGTTTTATTATTATAAATATTAGTCGTAAATAACATAAATACGACAAGAAGGTTTTAAGGTACGTCGCGATGTACCTACGAGTACCTTTAGTTTGATAGTTCAATTCCTCGAGCATAGTGACGTGCCGAATTGTCCCTCCGTCTGACAGCTGGAAGGAACAATATAGTGGAGGTCACTTGGTGTTACACAATATATACCTTAACGACATCGCTACACTAACGCATTAAATCTCTTCCACTGTTTCATTAAGTTTGCTATACCGTCAACATTGTAAGCGATGTGTGTTAGAAGTGTACGTGGTAATGTTTGTAGTGTAGTTGTCAATAATCACTTGAGACCGTGCTCTCACTGGCAACACTCGAGAAAATACAAGCTCATTGTTTTATAGCATCAATATGAGCCTGACTGACAGGTTATTTCGATTTTGTAAACTATTCAAAGGGTTTAATGCTTGTGCATACCTTTCGCTCGCACAATCCAATATTTGCAAAAAAAAAACAAATCAGAGGGTACTTCTAAGAAATTTAGACTATCAACTTTGTTTTGTGTAGGGTATATATTAAAATAAAATAAAAAGGCCATTTTAAACCAACCTATTGTCGGTCGCAAGTCCTAGACCATTGTTCTCATCTCTTACCTACACACGATGGAACCGGCACCCGCACGGTGAATCCATGGAATGCTTAGAAATTTATCTTCGTGTTTTAGTTAAATAGAGAAAAATCGTTATAAATGTTTTCATGTTATGACATTTCTGTCTCAAATTTGGTATATGAAAGTGAATATAGGTCCAAAATGTCTGTAATTTTATTTTCTAAAAATTTAATAGACTACATTTCTTAAAAGTAAGACTTGAAAAATCTTTGAAAATATTGGATTGTGCGAGCGAGAGAGATGCAAAGGCGTTAATCCCACTTATTTTTATATATTTTTAAATTACATTTGTGTATAAATTCTTAAACTTGAAATTTTACTGTAATTTTGTAAAACCGCAAAGCGCTGAAATTTTTAACAGCTTGTTCAAGAAACCGTTACTAAGTATTTTTTTCTAAATGAAGCTAATTGTCGAGTGAAGCTTGTGAGTCCTATGTTTTGATTCTTTACTGTTACTGTCAATTTTATGTTTAACCTTTCTGTGAGTGTTATAATGAATAACGAGTAGAACTATTGCTAAAATGGCCAAACCCAATATCCTATGTATTATTTACTTACTGGAGTACGAATTTTGTTATTCAAGACAAAGAGTTCAAATAAGCATCGATTGCTATTTTACCAAACTGACTCGAGCTTCTCTTCTTCCGTTCCACACAGGTCGGCATATTGTCAATGAAACAACAAAATAATATAATTAATTTAAACGTGCATGTCGACCACGACTTTAACCGGCAATGCTCTGTTATAGACTAAATTATTTTGTACCTATTGGTCTAACTTTGATTCTCCGATTGTTATAAAACCAAATATTTCGCTATTTGAGTCTTTCGATTTGAATATTCGCTGTAACGCCTCTGAGCGCCGGCGCAGTTCGCGTCCTTCCACGTTCCACCGTCTCGACGCCCTCTAGTAGTGACGGTGTACCTCTTGTTAATGACGTTACCGCCCAATACAACGCCCTCTAGTGGTGAGTCTCGACGCCCTCTAGTAGTGACGGTGTACCTCTTGTTAATGACGTTTCCGCCCAATACAACGCCCTCTAGTGGTGAGTCTCGACGCCCTCTAGTAGTGACGGTGTACCTCTTGTTAATGACGTTTCCGCCCAATACAACGCCCTCTAGTGGTGAGTCTCGACGCCCTCTAGTAGTGACGGTGTACCTCTTGTTAATGACGTTTCCGCCCAATACAACGCCCTCTAGTAGTGACGGTGTACCTCTTGTTAATGACGTTTCGGCCCAATACAACGCCCTCTAGTGGTGAGTCGAAGCGCGATTGCACCGGTCGAAGTATGTCGTTGCTCCCAAATTTAATTCGTAATTTTTAATTAACTTCGAGACCAAAGAAAATATAAAATATAAAATGATTTACAAGGCGAGCATTATACCATGAAGGTATTTTTTTACCAGTTATAGGTGCAGAGTACGAAAAGTAAAAATAAATTACGAGAAAAAAATAAGTATAGGATTAAGTTAATAGTTAAAATGTATATAAAAAGATAATATACGTACATACTGATATAATACTAATTAAATAAATAACAACTAACAAAGGTTAGTTGCTGCTTTCATATCTAACGCTCGATTGCGGAGTATTTTCACCAACGTCTATTCGTTTCCCGTTCATAGTAAACATAGAACATTAGGGTTTGTCCGTGAAGGCAATAGACTCGTACTTCATAATAACTCGCCCTATTTGCGTGTCTGATATCTCGACAGTGACACATTGTGTTAGAATCAGAATATGTGTGAGAGCATGTTCGTGGTGGTAGTATCGTGTTGTTTGCAGTGAGGGCGCACTCCGCCAAGGACGGCACCTCCGCCGACGAAATGAGGAAACTCATAGACAGGTCAGTCACTCATCGACACACATAACACATACAGTCAACATAGCTGCAAGATCTTGCACGATGTGACACTAAATTTACAAATTGGCACAAAAAATTTATTTAGATTTGCAGATAAATTCTAAATTCGTTATTTAAGTAATATTAAAATTCAACACTAACATGTGTGGCACTTAAACCCTTAAACGTGAAAACTATGTAGAACATCCTGATTGGAAAAATAACTCTCTGATTTTTAAAGGGTTATTAGTTAACTTTATTATAAACACCAAAGTTTTTGTAATGACGTTACTGTATGCGATGCAGAAATTGTTACTATAAATTTTGTGTGTTGAAACTAACCCTGTTATACTTATTTAAGCTTAGACTAAGTCAATAATAGCAATTCATACTTAATAAGTCAGGCTTGACTGATATTAACTTATTTAAATACATTTGATAACACATCCATACTGGGCCTCTAACGGTGCGCTAAGTCGGTGCTCAACCATTTCTAACAATAATCATGGCTATCACAATTATAAATATTCTGGTGTAAACTACCTACCTATAATATATATATTAGTTTAGAAAACTAAATTATCAGTGAAATTAATTATATTTCAAGAATAGGAGTAACTTCTAGTGAAATCAGATAAAATTTTAATAGGACATACATTAAAAAGTTAATTTTAATCTTGGTCAAAGACATCAAATACAAGTATAAGATAGAGCGGGCTTTTTTACGCCATTTTGTTCTTCTTCTCTTTATTTATTTATATATAAACTGTTTATCACACAAAAAACTTAAAAGTAATGTACAAGGCAAACTTATTACAGCTAACCTTTGGGAGAGTGCTAGAGGATTTCGGGGTATATTAAAATTCAAATAATATTACGTAAATATAAATTTCTTCTTGTTGAGGAAGAATGTGTTTTACACTTCCGTAGCACGCAGGTCGGCATATTGTCAATAAAACAACAAAACCAACTTGTAGTGCACGTCGAACACGATCATAACTGCCAATGCACTGTCATAGACTAATTAATTCTAAGAATATTGTCCTAGCATATTGTTATGCAATGGCAACAAAGATATTAATAAGCTTCCAGTCACTATAAGCGAGCTGCCATTAAAACTGTTCAAATTAAGAGTCAAACAAATGCTGGTTAATAATTGTTTTTATTCGACAAAAGAATACCTAGACACTAAGCTCGACAAAGTCATGTGACTAAATCAATATTTGTATGCTAGAAATAGCGAATCATGTGATATAATTACATATAATAATTTACATCCCTCTACCTACCATGTTTCTGACAAATAAATTATTTCATTTCATAGCTTTAATTCTCAGACCGTTTGACTCCTTGCCCCATCTTGTTATATTTGATGTCTTTGGTTTTGGTCTAAAATGCAACCTGTAGATTTATAATTGTGAGTGTTGCTACAGTTAAATTTGGTAATAAATTGGCGAGTGTACCATTAAAGGCCTCATCACACACCGAGTGAAGTAGTCGTTTTCTAAGCATGTGTTGTGTTGTACGGTTTGCGGCGCAGGAAACAGTAAGTATGTACCGCCTGATATATGTCTTAACTTGTGCCTAACTCACTTATTACTCACCTAACTCTCACATAGAATATGTCATGTCAAGCATTTTTCTTTTCCTATAATAGAAAAGGCAAAGGGATTTAGCCCATACAGCCATGTTTGGTATAATATATGTTACAGAATTATATTTATTTTATTATATTTATTGTTTTTCCTAAAGTAATATTTTGGAATTATAAATTATTTTATACTAAAATCCAAACAGTAATTCGCCTCATTACTTACCTACACGAGTATGCAATAAAAAATATTTATATGAAACCAATTTCGCATTAGTGTACGTAGATTAATGGTAGATTTTTTCTTTATTCTACCTGCAATTAGACGCTCAAAAAAATATTTTAATATTTTAGGCACATTTTGTGACATGACACATACTAGTGTGAGTTAACTTTATGTTCTGTTTGCGATTTATGTTGCCAGATGTATAACCTTATAGTGACTATATTCTAGAAGACAGACACGTCCTGTCCCGCTGTCCCGCTCAGCAGTTACTTTGCAACATTTCTACACACCATTTATAACCCTACCTAAACCTTACTCCAAGGGGTTAAGCTCGCACAGTATCACAATTTTGAAATAGGCATGATGATAGAACTGCGAAGTACCAAAACTGTCGATTTATGTTTTTATTTTATTTATTTGGAATAACAAACAATTGTACAATAAGGATACAATACAAATATAGATTACATAGTACAGGTAATTATACAATTAACACCGCTACCCACAGATAGGATATATAATTATAGAATGTACAAAGTTATAACAATTATGTTTATGTTATTCCAAAATTCTTTCAGGAATAAGTATATTTTTTTTATGTAGGACTCCTACTTTGAATTTTATAACGTATTTTATTAATAATAATAATAATATTTCCAATATTTATTATTATTTCGTTATTATTATTTAACTAAACAAAAGATTGGTAAAAAAATTGAAAACATTTGCAATATAAGCACAAAATTACAGGAATGACGTCAAATATAACGTCATGTCTGTGATTGTTTTAGCGACTTGAAATTTAATTGGCAATTGTTTTTCTAAGTAAATAAAGTTGTTTATTTTTCTTTTATACCACATAAAACTAATTTTCAAAATCACTCATGATGCCTATTGATGACCCCTTGTTGTATTCCCTAGCATACCTGCAAGCCTAGCACGGGGTGCCGAGTGTTAACATGTCAGAATGTGTATATTGTATTCACATGAATTATTTTCATTAACAAAAACAATATTTTACATTGGGCTCCGTGCTAAGCCTGCTAAACCCGTGTTCATAAAAAACCGCTATAATATAACTTGAGGTTATCATTTCCTCGTACATTGCGTGGTTTTGCAGGTGGTTTGGATTTGTTAGTCAGTGTACGTTGAAATGTAACGCTTGAGTCGGTGATTATTAAACGCGAGCCTGTGATTGGTTGATGTATAGAAACACAATTCTAAGCCAATCACCGCTCACTATAATACTGAAAAGATAAAACTCTAACCAGTGTAATTTATATTTAAAGAATTAATTGCAATTTCTCAAAATGATGTATCCCTGTATCCTTAGGAGGGAGTTTATATCTAAAATAATAGGGAAATTAAATAGCTTTGTAAAGTACCCTCAATAGTTTAAAAAATAGATGCAAGTAGCTCTAACAAAACTATTTCACCATTATACGACTTGTCTATTTTTTTGTATCTTTTGATGAATAAATTGAGCACCTGATGAAGGTATTAAGTAATTTAAAGTAGATCCCTAATTAACTTAATAGGTTTCCAAATATTTCTACATTCGATCTTATGGTCATTAAAATCTGTTTTTTTTTTATATCTAATGTAATTGTTAGTTTCTGAATATCTAAAACTTGTCTTTAAGGATCGCACATATAAAAGCTTTCTAATAGGATTTTGCAATATTTAATCAAGTCTTTGATATCACTAAGACTGGGTTGTACTAAAATGTCTATACTGTAACTATTAAAGTTAAAAATGGCTTCGAATGTACCAGCTGTATTTCGGTGCCAGTCAACCACTTATTTTGTCAACTTGTATGAAAAACTCTCAAAATAATTTTTTGATATCATGTGATAATATCGACCCTAAGTATACTTGGATAAAAGCGCTACATATTCCATTTCTGTGCACGGACACGCTACGCACGTAGACTTTGCTTCGCTTTGTACGACAACAAACGAATTCGTGTGTAGCGTCGCAGTGGACTTTAGTCATATATGATGGCCATCATTGCTTTTATAACTGGTTAGAGTTGAGGTGTCGCCTTACATCTAATAGATACTTGCTAAGTCCTAAAAAAGGTATTAAGTCGACCTTATTGTTTTGCCACCACTTTCCGAAAGAATGATTCAAATTTAACATTTTCTTATCCGCCACGTGATTGGTAATTTGCTTGTCATTTTGTTATTTCCGCCAATCATGTGCGTCGTAATCAAATTTTAAAGTGGTGTTATTTTAATTATCCTTTTGGAAACTGGCAATTATAGTTTATAAAATATAGCTTTAGCTCCGTGACAGCTGTCATTGAAATTTGATAACTATAAATTTGACTTTCGAAACGTAAGTCACCTTTTTATAATGGGGTGTGTCACTAACTTTTTATCACGATAGATGGCGCATGATAGATGGTACCTAATATAACTGTCAGTTACATAGAAAACTTGTATTTTAATGACGAAATTTATTATTTTCTGGATATTATGCCGAAGTGAGCAGCTTTTAATGTGTACAAATCGAGATTTCCAAGCGAAATTAAGTTAAAATACATTTTTTTATTATAAAATAGTAAAACTACAAATAAATTTAAAAAATAATCAGTCATAAGTGTAAACAAGGTACCAGTGCCGCTAGCGACATCTACAAAAAGCTTTGCCTGATACACCGCATTGTGTGTGATGTTGTGTCTATCTTAGCTTACGAGTAGTGTGACAATGCCAATTGATAGCAGCTATAATTTTAAGCATTAATTTGTAATTATGCAATTTTCTTCTTATTGTATTATTTCTCTTTCCAAATTATGGTTATCCATATCCTTATTATTATATGAAAAAATATATATTAATAAGGAAAAAAAATTACTTTAAAGCGCATTTTTTATACTAACACGACCTTGCTCCCACCGCGCTAGGTCCAGGAATGTTGGCAACTGGAATCAGACACTCATGACAGTCCCTAACACTATGCCGTTTTGACTGGGAATGACGGCAATTCGAGCCTGAACATTCGAGTTTATCCTTACGGACGAGTACACATTTTTTGTCCTATGTATACTTGCTAAAATAAATTAATAGATATTTTTTTTGTAGTTATGAACTCATAGTTTGTGGTTACGATAATTTGACATCCGAATTAAGAAAGACGTTTTCGTTTGTCAAATTGACAATTACAAAATATCAATGACAGCTGTCACGGAGCTAAAGCTATATTTAATGAACTATAGTAAAGTGATTGTGTATGTTTTTAGAAACGAAACAAGCCCCGGGCTCGCCCAGCCAGGACGCGGGGGACTCACAGCCTACGATACTGTGGCAGTGTAACTTGTAAACCACAACCAACTACATTAACCACAGATTAAACCTCAATCAAATGTGTCAAATAAATTACAAGCCATTCTAACAATATAGTAATCAAAGAGTTTGCTTAAAAGTCGAAGTTAGGATGAATTTGCGTCTTAACCTAATGTCGACAAAATAAGGATTATTATTTAAAAAATATATATTCAATAGTAAACGATATCTTACTGTTAATTTATTCGGTGGGAAATTTAAGATTCCGTATTTAAAAAAATAAGTTAGGTCTTCCGTACCAACTCTATAGCATAGCAGACTGTCGTAAAACGCAATTAAAGTCACAACTTAATGTCTATAAACCTAGCTCGAACCCATTATGGACTGCAGAAATCCAAAACAATGACTTACACACTTTTATATCAATTTACATGACTTACAACTGAAAATTCGCGTCAAAAATTAATTTTAAATCTAATTTTGCTACACTGGTTGTTGGCAACCAACTTATGGGCAGCGGGCAACACTCACTCTCAATCCTGTAATTCTAAAATTAAAACAATTGGCTGTATAATTGAGACTAATAATTTTGGTACATGAATGGTAAAGACGCATCTTCAGCCCACTATATCGCATTCTCCTTTCCAGTCACTGAAAACACAACTGCAGCTTCGTATTTTAATTTTACGAGTACATTGCGTGTTTAAAATAACATTCAATGTACATTTATTAAAAATCCGATTTTTTTTTTCTTTTTAAATTATAATCCTGCACTTGACAAAAGTTTGTTGCAAGTGTTTTGGATGGATTGGACTTTAGTGTGGTTTGGTCGATTTAGTTATATCGATGAAAACGAGATATTATCTTAGAATGGCTTGAATTGAATTGTTTTATATAATCAATTATTTGTATTTGCATGATTAAACTAAACACTGATGAAACTATGTAAGACGCGCCATTTATTATATTTTATATAGTCGTATATTTTTAAATTAATTTGAAGTGTGGAAGATTACTTAGTCATGGTCAAAATTTTGCTCAAACGCAACAAATATCTGCATTTATTTTGGTTATTAAATTATAACTTCGTGAGTTTAGTATATGTGGTTAAACTTGAGTTTACTTGATTGGTTATAGTTAAACCTGGTTTGATTATGAGTGTTGACGTAGGAGTTACACTTGAGTTTACTTGATTGGTTATAGTTAAACCTGGTTTGATTATGAGTGTTGACGTAGGAGTTACACTTGTGACTGCGGGTTAGTGTGTGTTGGTGGTAGTGGTTGAGTTTTGTTGATTTGCGTGCGGTTCGCGGTGAAGGTTGTGCTGTCCCTTAGTGCGCGGCGGATCTGCACATCTCATTCAGTTTGATCCACACTCCTTACACTACTGCAGCTATTGTAACCGCTGGCTTTCTAATAGCGAATCGCTGAAAGTTTTTTGAGTTATTTTTAATTATATATATTTTTTTTAATCAATAATAATAATTTGTGGATGAAATATAATGGAGAGAAATTAAATAGCACTTGTAATTGAAATGGCAGATTCATTCAATACAATAAATGAGATTTTAACTAAAAAACAAACATGTGCAATGGTAGCTCGTTTGTGTGAACCATTGTACCAATGAGAAATACTTTTCTTACGTACATTTGTCATAGATTTACAATATCACCGTTTACGCTTCGGAGAACACGTTAAGCCGTCGGTCCCGGTTCTACTAATATCAACTTGTGGAATTGTTAATAAATTGTCACTTAGAATTGACATCAGACCCTCTCGCCCGACTGTCTGGCTAGCGTGGTGAGTGTAGGCCACATTCTCCATTAAAAGGAGCTGTGTTGACGATGATGAACGATTGAAATTCTTTACTGCTCTAGCTAGCCGTATATGTAATCTTCTCTTTATTATTCAGGTTATCGTTATGAGCAAGGATGGGTTGACATTAATTATTGTTTATAAGAACTGTGAGACTTGTCCCTCGGGTTAGGAAGTGCGTGTGGTGTAGGGTTGTGTGGTCGTTACGTTTGGTTTCGCTCGATGTCGCGGTCGACGAGGTTACTTTCCGTTCCCGTTGAGCTCATTGTGATATTTTCTCTTTTATTTACCACATTTATTGTTTAATTTTAGACGTTTACCTTTTAATGTTAGTGTTTGTATTCGTTTGCTCTCTCCTCACTCTCCTCTCGCACCCACAGAGTACATTATTATACACTCATCGACCAGAATCTGATAGTTTTGACAACACTGCTTGCCTTATCGTGAAATATACATTGAACATTTGTTAAAAACTATATTTGCTGTAGTTTCAGAAAGTTGTATGTTACATTATTGGAGCAGTGTTGTTACACGATGGAAAATTTCCTTATTAACATGACAATAATGTACAATTTGGTTGGACATTAATTTCTAAATAATTATGTATGTACCTATTTAAATTAGAAATAATTATATTGCCTATTTGGTATATTCTTTCTTCATTTAATATTTAATCTATTTTTTTTAAGTTTTTTTGGGATTAGTAAAACGAATAAATATATTATAAAAACTACTTAAAAGTAAAAATGACCACAAGAGACGATCCTTCAGAGATAGTCCCAAAAAGACTGGCAACATTTTCCCTCGTTATAGCTAAGCTAATACGTTGGCAGAAATAATTGCCAGCTTTCCTGTCTCCAGACTTTTCCTTTAACCGTTTAAACAACTCCTTGGCAGACGCTTGGCTGAGTGTCCCCATGGGCCCATCGACTCGACTCCAAACGACTTTTTTAAATTTGTTTCATATGTACATGTTAGTTTTTTTATTTCAAGTATTATACATTGTGTAACACTATTTATTTAAAGAGCTACTATAGAAAAGACCTGCATATACTCGTAGATGATATTAAATTTCATATTCATTATTTGAATACTTGACAACGTAATGGATCGTATAAAGCTGTCAAAAATTTGGGATTTCGGATAAAGATTATGGGTTATAAAATGGCTTGTTAGGTGTGACAGGAGTGTTGGAGGAGCGTAGTGTTAAGTTGGAATGGTTCGGCCGCGCGGGTCGGTTTTATGCTTCCTTTAGCTTTTTTACCATTTGTGTTGTTGCCATGTCCCTTTCAGTTGACTCTGGGGTAGAGATATCAGTCATTAATCAACTTTTAAATATACTCTTTGTAGTTAGCGGCGCTAAGACGCCATTAATATAATCGCTTATTATAATAAAATAATATTAATCGTGTACAACGCGCTCACTGCTACACATCTTTGGCGACATGTGTACTATGTGATTAAACCTGCGTGCCAGGTGATAGGACCTGCGAGCTAGGTGATAGGACCTGCGAGCTAGGTGATAGGACCTGCGAGCTAGGTGATAGGACCTGCGAGCTAGGTGATAGGACCTGCGAGCTAGGTGATAGGACCTGCGAGCTAGGTGATAGGACCTGCGAGCTAGGGCATAGGACCTGCGAGCTAGGTGATAGGACCTGCGAGCTAGGTGATAGGACCTGCGAGCTAGGTGATAGGACCTGCGAGCTAGGTGATAGGACCTGCGAGCTAGGGCATAGGACCTGCGAGCTAGGTGATAGGACCTGCGAGCTAGGTGATAGGACCTGCGAACTAGGTGATAGGACCTGCGAGCTAGGTGATAGGACCTGCGAGCTAGATGATAGGACCTGCGTGCTAGGTGATAGTACCTGCGTGTGGACTTGAAGAAGGCTCCTTGTGGGGTAGATGAGTGTGGGTTAGGTGATAGCAGTGAGCGTGTTGAGTAGTGTAGGTTTCCTCTTCTTTGTGTGTAGTGTTGTGAATCATGTTGACCTTCCATTTTAGATAATTCGGCTTAATATAATAACAATATAATCGTAATTAACATCATTTTATATCGTCGCGGTGTGGCGTGTTGCACCATGCACCATGTTGTAGGTATAGCTTGGTGGATTGTATCTTATTTTACTAATCTATTGATACTTTTTGGACAAACTGAAAGGAATTTAGCGATACAGAAGAATAAACTTAAACAAATAACTGTCAAAAACGAAAAGTTCTTGGTTTATTAGTGCTTCAAACCTATTACATATACTCATTAAGGTGTGACATACACCAACACTTCCGTGTCTCGGACAGCACGTAAGCCGTCGGTCTCGGACAGCACGTAAGCCGTCGGTCTCGGGTCCAATAATGCCAACTTGTGGATTCGTTAATAAATTGTCATTAAAAAAAATTACATAGAACCCAAGGCAAAATTCTTCAGAATTTTTTGTAAGGTCGCATCTCCAACAGGAGGTCGCGGACTCCGTGTTCTAGGGGCTGTAATGTTGGCAGTAACTCTTTTAATAACATATGTGTAAAAATAAACAAGAAAAAAAGCTAGTTTTTTTTAGCATTTTTAGGTTTTTGTCAATTATGTGTTTATTCCTCTTATCTCTGAATACCAGTCTCTGAAAGTCTGATTCGAATGAATATTTTTTACTGTTTTTGATAATTAACTTGCAATGTTTTTCTACAAAATTAATGATTAGGGAATAAGATATGTTTACCCAAACAAGTTGTTCTGTTTATATCTATGTCCACAGCGGGTCCCCACTCTCGGCTCATAAGACTAGTCATTTCACTACTATATAACTTAAATCACATCCGTTAATGATCATTCTTAATATTATTCGAAAGAACAAAACATTATCTAAAAGAAACAGAAAAAAAATATAAAAAAAAGAAAAAATATCTACTTAATTAAATAAAAACTAAACTAAACCTAAAAACACTTAATTCGTAAATAAATATATATTACTCACAAATAAATAGCTCCATCAAATCGCTGTCCTGTGGCATGGTGCCCAATACACTGGCAATATTTCCCCTCTGAATTAAATTACTTAATTTAAATAACTAAAATAATGCCAGCCCCATTGTCACCAGAGACATCGATGTGTTTTGGAACAATTTCTTTATAAAAAGCTATTATTATAGATTCCCACGAGCCCATCATACAACCACAATTTCGATGTGGTCGCCATTTTCCTATCCATATTAAACTAATATTTGGTCTGAAATTGATAAGATACTACTTTTGAAAATATAAATTTATTAATAAATAAATTTAATTAATCGTTTTCCGTACAAATCTCCGCATGTTACTCTATATCGACAAATTAAGAATCGATGCCGAGAGATGTGATTTAGGTCTATTATGTGTAAACTATAATATAATTACATAGCACAGCGAGCGAGTGCGGGGATGCGAATAACGTCAATATTAAACGAAAACTGAACATTTTATTTAATAATAACAAAAGGCCAATCTGACCTTATTTTCGTTGTACATTGCGTATTATATTCAAGTAAACACAAGCTTGGTAAACATAACACTCAATGCATAACCAAAATACAGAATTCAGCGTTTATTGTGAACGCGGATGTCGAAGTTTAATTTATAAAAACTTGGTTTAGATTATCTTAAAGACTATTAACGCTATAAATTTAACAAAAGCAACATTCAAATATATGAAGTTACAGTATACAACTGTGTAGTGTGACGCAAGTTTCGTTTGATATTGACGTTTGGCATTGCAGAGCGTCGTGTCGAGATACTGTTGGTACCAAAGTAATTTGTAATCAGGTTTTGTGTTAATAAACTCGACTTCATAACATATCTGTCTTTTATTTTACCTACACCCTAAAACAGTACCCGTAGTGAGGCAGGCAAGTTTCAAGGAACGTACTTAATGGGGTGTATCAGGCAAAGGTTTTTGTAGATGTCGCTAGCGGCAATGGTACCTTGTTTACATCTATGACGCCAAGTTTTTTTAGTTTTATAACACAAAAATGTATTTAACTTAACGTTACCTACCTTAAACGACTAATTAAGAAAGCGCACGTTTTATTAATAGATCGGCAATTTTGAGATCACCATATCTTTGATTTCGCTTGGAAATCTCGATTTGTACACTTAAAATCTGCTCACTTCGACATAATATCCAAAACATAATATTTTTTTAAATTAAATTCCAAGTTTTCTATGCAACTGACAGTTATATTAGGTACCATCTATCATGCGCCATCTACCGTGATAAAACGTTAGTGATACACCCCATTGCTGTTAGTTACGTTGCATGCAAATGTGCATAACGAGCAATGCGCAGGTACTGGGGACTGCAATCCCGCAAAACGGAATATCTTAATCTTGCAGAATCCCACTCCACTTATTGGCCTGCGAGATCCCGCACCTCTAAACTTGAAATGAAATAAAATTAACGATTATTTGCTTGTAAAAAATGATACATCAATTGTGTGCAAAAGAGATTGCCCCATCCACAAGTTTTTGAAATTTAATTATGTTTTTTTTAACTACTCCGGCATAGTGTTAAGGACTGATGGCAGTTATGAGTGTCTGACATCAGTTGTTAACATTCATGGACCTTGCGTGCCACTTACCGTCAGGTGGGCCCAAGGTCACATGACGTGTTAGTATAAAAAAAAAAGTACTATGACAAAACTTATGGTCTGATTTACTTGAAATTTGGAATAGTTGGTCAACATACATATCACACTTTACATGAAGTGTGTCATGATTTCTAAAGACTTTAAAAGTGATAAGTACCTAGGTAGGGTATAAATAAAAATGCGTGTAAATAGCTAGACGGGTGTATTTTGTACAGAATTAAATTATATCGTAACTAAAGTTTATGCGGCGGCCTTCACGATCTCCTCGGCCACCTCCACGGCGATGGCCGCTTCCGCTTTGGCCTGAAAACATATATTTCATTTATGCTTTAGAATCATTCATCCCCGCAGCCCCTACATCCCCGCAGCCCCTACATCCCCACAGCCCCTACATCCCCGCAGCCCCTACGAACACGGACTTCTAAACCTCCACATATCAATTTTTAATAACGATTTATTGTTATACAAGTTGGTATTAGTTGAACCAGGATTAACGGCTTAACGTGTTCACCTGACGGGAACGGTGGTGTTGTAAATCTATGATAAATGTATGTAAGAAAGGTGTATTTCTCATTGGTACATGCCGGGGTTTGAACCCACCTCTTTAGGATGTTAAGGAAAGCATTCTTACAACCGAGCCACTGCTCTCTCATCTCAATTATTTGGTTTTACAATGACAGCAGTGGAGGTCTGCTTGTGTGAGCGCTTACCTTAAAATACAAAAAGATAGCCACTTTACTTGCGTACCGACAACATGTATTTACAACACCACCGATCCCGTCACCATGGTAAGTACCATTAATATCAAACTTGTGGAATCTTTAATAAATTGACGTTAGACCCTTGTAAACCCATCTGGCCAAATTATCCCTCTATATGTTCTGGAAGGCCCATCTCCAATCAAAATCAATCAAAACCAAAATCAAAATATTTCTATTGTATCCATCAGTGGCGGTCTAGGACGCTGTGTTCTAGGGGCTGTAATGATGAAGAAAATGATTTGAAGAAAATTAAAATAAATTAAATAATACTTAAATATAAACTAAACCAAGCAAAACTATAAATAAATAATCTCCTAGAGACATCCCCTCGCAGATAGGATTAGGAACTGCTACCAATATGAACCTAATATATCATACAGGATTTAGTTGGGTAGGGAGAGGAGTGGAATGGAATGATGGATGGTGAGCGTATTATGGCGCAATAAAATAATAAAAGGACCTTCTTTTATTAAACCAGCCTATTGTCGGTCGCAAGCCCGAGACACCATTGAGATGAGAAATCTATTACCCACACACGATGGACCCATGGAATGCTTAGAAATTTGTCTTCTTCTAACGTTGGCGCTTAAGTAACAGAATAGGGCTACGGGCCAGTCAAGACTTGTATCTATACGTGTACAGTTGTGGATGTCAGAACATTATGTACCTGGTCGGTGGAGGCGGAGTTGAGTGATTGCTGAGCCTTGCTGAGTGCCTCCTGGGCCCCCGCGCGGTCCAGGGCCTCCACCTCGTGAGCCTCCTCGGCTAGGACCTGGAACCACATCACATCACATATGGTACCCCATAGCGGCTAATACAGGGGGCGCACTAAATATCGGTAATAATCTAAGAGATCTCCTCATTAAAGAAAAAAACAAAATTTTCATATATTATGTTGCAATGAAGTTATGGCCGGGCTGTAGAAAGATTTTTCGATGGAAATTACCTCCTTTATCTCCCCATTTTGTTTGATCCACGACTTTTGACCGGCATTTACAGGATGCAGATTCCCGCCACATTAAAGACTTTCTTTTTAAGGCATTTCGTTTGTATGATTATTGGTTAATAGTCTCACAGAGCATTGCTGATATGGCTTTTATCAAGCACCGGTGTAAAGTTCATAAAATTGACAATTGTCATCTATCGTCATTAACCACTTGTCCAGTATGTTTTTAAAAGTGTTCACAGTTAAGGACGTCAATATATCTTCTGGTAGGATATTTTTATTACTTTCGTATGTATGGATAGTGTGAGTACCATATTGCATGCTGTGGTAGCATTAAATCAAAACTATCATGCATGTATAATATTGCTGATATAATATAATGTTGCTAATATTTAAATTTTGAAAGTAACTTAAATAAACAAAACCTTGTTTCAAAGTCTATTTTTATCAGAGTACAAATGTTTGAAGGCGGGGTGAGCCGGGTGATTCTTTAACTCGACGAATAGCTACTTAATTACAAGACAAAATAACCATTCTCGTTAGTGGGATGATACTTTACTTTTTTTATATAGATTGGTGTGTGAATATCGATCTTAAAGTTTCTTGCACTGACCTGTACGGAGGAGTCATCATTGACAGTGATGGTTCCCGAGGACACAAAGATCTTGTTCTGTTTGCCGTCGTTTTCATATACTGTTACAATTCCAGGCTTCAGGACCGCTGAAATACAAATAGAAAAGTTAACTGCATAATGTGTGGCAATGAAAAACATAAAATAAAATTATATATGAGAATAAAAGCTAAGGCAATTGTCACAGAGCACATTAGTCAATGATGGTGCATTTCCAGTTATGGTCGTGTTCAAGATGCACTTTAAAACTAATTATTTTGTTACACTGGACAATACACCAAACTGCGTGCTACAGTAGTGTAAAACACGTTCTTCTCAACAAGAAATCCTCGTCTCAGTTTATTTTCGTAGGTAAATGTAAATTAAACTAATATTCTTCTTAAAATTCTTTATAACGCCTTTGTCAGGAGTTACCTATAACAGGAATAACCTATGTATATTGTCAATGTTGGCCATATTGAGCCTATACAGAACAGATTCATAAAACATTTAAATTTAGAAGACTGTGTTACAGCAAACCCCCTTTCATCTCCCTACAAAATGGATGCATTATGAGAGACATCCATTTCTTGTATATAAGATAATAAATTGTAAGATTAGTTTGCCGTATCTATTAAGTAAACTTAAATTGTAGTAGGAAAAGGAATAGATCCAAACTGCTATTCGGTACCTTAAAACTAACTCATCCTGCAAAACAATTATTTTTTATTCCAGCTAAAGGTTAAAAAGCTTACCAAGTGTGGGTACGTGTTTGGGGAGGATACCGAAGGCTCCGCTGAAAGAGGGCACATCCACCTGCCGGACTGACACCTTGTCGTAGAATGTCTGAAACATGTCATTTAATACCAAGTCAATTAAATATGGTACTTGTATGCACAAGTATGGCTATCATAAGTCCTGCAGCAGCAGCAATAGCAAAATCGTGCATATTTCTATCGTCCACAAGCACACTTTGGAATACTATGTTAGAGGACAGTGATTGTTCTAAGTCCACACTTGACACCACAAACTACAACACCCAGAATGACTCCGCATGTGCAAGTTTCGTTTAGCGTAGACACACCTTAAGAATAAAGTAATGCACAACTAGATATACACTGGCCTATGAGACTTGAACTAGAGTGTATTGAACTATACATATAGAACTAGCACTGAATATGTTTAATAAATAGGAAACCAGAAAAAGGTGAAATAATATAAACAAAACACTTGTTGCAAATAGCCATAGTGTCTATTTAAACATAACCTTGAAAACTTCTATGCACTTATCCCTATGGCCATAGAGATTCAACTCATAACGGTGCAAAAACACATGTTCCAATAAGCCAGGTAATCTTCTGTTATGGTTGTCTGCTTGTAGTTCGCAAAGTGCCTTGAAATACCTTGTTGCTGGCTGCAAATGTGAAGGCCATTTCTCCTTCTTTGATGTCTGCATAGGAGCGGGTCTGCAGCCGCCGCGCCATCTGCCTCACTGCACTGCGGAGGGTCAATGCCATTCTGAAAGACATCACATTGGTATATTGTTACATCCGTAGATTAATAGAAGTTTCTAAGAAGAACAGGGTTTCAAATTGTGTTGATATCTACTACAATATTGACTCAAAGGTAAGTAAGAGTATAGGACCTCCACTGCTAGAGATTTATTTATTTATTTTATTTATTTTGTAAGTAGGCATAGGACAATAAATATAATGTATTCTGCGCTTTTACATGTCAAAAAAATTAATCAATATAACAAAAAGCTTATTTTCTGGGAAACAGCTTGTATTGGAGCAGCACATTACAACCCAAATATACATAATTATAATCTTAAAATTATAGCTGCTGTAAATAGGCATTGTCATATTATAAACTAAGACAGTCAAATAGGCCTTCAAGGACATATAGAGGGATAATTAAGAGGGAAAAGACAAATGCTGGGTCCATTGTGTGTGTCATCTCTTAAGATGAGAAGAATGGTGTCTCGGGCTTATGACCAAAATAACCTTTTTTAATTTATTACACAACAATATAGCCACCATCCACCATTCTACTCCTCTCCCAAATACTGTATGATTCCAACAATGCCGTCTTGGAAGCTCTTTCCATAAATGTATCTCCTGCAGACCTGCTTAGGCACAATTCTTTCAGTAAGTGGTGCAAATATTTTGCTGGAACTGCTCTCGCACCAACTTCCACTGCCGAAAGCTGAGTCTTTTTAGTTTAATGATAAATATTACAATATTGATGCCACAAGTTCATTTTAGAAGAACCAAGGCCACTAATGTGCTCTATGATGCATGGGAATTATGGTATTGTAAATCTATGACAAATGTATATGGGAAAGTGTATTTCTATTTTATATGGGTTCAACTACAACCTTTTACAACACTTTCTAACAACTAAGCTCTAATATACAAAATATGCAAATTGTTTGGTTTACAATACCAGTAATAGCTGTCATTTGCATGTCTTAGACCAAACAAAAGTGCACAAGTAGTTGAAAGAAGAGAGGAAATAGTAACCATAGTACATGTACAGTTTGTAACATAACCTCTTCGCAGAGCAATAACATTATTTTATATTACATCTATTACCTTTGTGCATGTATAAACATTATTATTTCATATACAGACTAGGGGTTAACGTGGAATTACGAGTACATTCTTACGAAAACATTCATATTCCTGTACTCAGATTATGTAATACCCGCTCTATGAAAAATATATGGATTTAATTAAAATTGCTTTATTGGAACGCTTAGTGAATATACTTTTAACTTTAACCATTAAACAATTTAGAAATACTTACGTATTTGTGGAAAATATAGCGAAATAAAGCTGAAAATTGCTCAGACACCCTTTAAATTCTTCATTGACAGTTGTTTTTTTAATAGGCAAAGAAAGAACACTGTAGGGCAAAGAACATGTGTCAAATATATAAAGCAAAATTTGAAAAAAAGGGCGGGAAAGCTTAAAATTGGCGGTCGTGATTTTTGGGCTCAATTATTATAAAAGCTTTTTTGGATCAGATTTGTATATATTTATGAGTAGTTTAGTGTAGATTAGCTTAGTTTAGTGATATATTTGGTAAGTTTTATAAAATTTATTGGTAGTCTTAGTTTTAGTCCATTTTAAAAATGGATAGGGAACCACCCGATCCTGGTGGAGGTATAACTCCATTAGCACTTAATATCATTCATGACTCCAGCATGGACACGGATAACTCTGTACGGTCTATATCGCGTAAGCGTAGTAGGTTGTTAAAAATATGTAAAAAGTGTAACAAACGCACAAAAAAGGACAAGGACACCAACACATTTGTTTGTGGGTGTTGTACAGAAACTATTATTAATACGAACTCTAGTAGTGCCAACAACAGTAATGATATTCCAGATCCTCCACGGCCTCCACCTCAAGTTAGCAGAATGTTATATGAACAGACTGACTGTGCTCCATATATTGTTCACATCCAGAAAATTTCAAGCGAACCTAATGATGGGACAATCTTACATCCAGTTATATTTGGCCATTTCTTAAAAAAACATCTTTTTAATAATATAATTAATGGTAGTTTAAAGAGAATAGGACGCAATAAACTATCATTAGCTTTCTCACAATATCAGGATGCTAATTCATTTTTAACATACAATGGTTTGGAAAAAAATAGCTTTAAAGCTTTTATCCCATCTTTTCACATTACATGAATGGGTCTAGTCCGAGGTGTGCCAGCTGAATGGTCACTAGAAGAAGTTAAGGAAAACATCAATGTACCAATAGGATGCGGTGACATTATTAAAATAAGGCGCTTAAATTTTAAAGTTATAGTAGAAGGTTCACCCATTTGGAAACCATCACAAACAGTTGTTTTAACTTTTGATGGACAGGTCTTACCAAAAAGAGTATTTATGTGCTATACTGCTCTCACTGTAGATTTATACACATATCCAACTATCCAATGTTATAATTGTTGTAGATACGGTCACACTAAAGTACAGTGTAGGTCTAAGCCACGCTGTTACAAGTGTGGACATGAACACACTGGAGAATCTTGCAATAATAATGAAGATGATTATGCATATTGCTGTATGTGTTCAGGATCTCATTATGCAATAAACAAAAGTTGTCCGGAACTTAACCGCCAAAAAAATATTAAATCATCCATGGCTAATAGCTGCATATATGCTGAAGCCTCTAAACTACACCCTATTACTACAAAACCCTATGCAGATATAGTCTCAGCTGTTCACAACAGTACACAGAACATACCAACTACAAACAGGTTACACCACTCTCAACCATCTCCTAATACTTCTTATAAAAAAACAGTACAATTGAAACCGCGCTCTCCTCCAAAACAATCCCACGGTTACGACCGTGCAGCTCATAATAATCTCATAAAAGAGTATGACATGCCAGCTCCTAGAGATGGCTGTGCACTTTCCAACTCCAACAATGACACCCGTGCTTCTTCTCAATCCATTACAGAACTTATTATCACTCTTCTTACTACATTTTTGTCTCAGTCCAACACTTAAAAACTAAAAAAATATGTTATGTCTCGATATATATACCACATCCCTGTTTAGAAATATTTAATGAATTAAATAGTATTGTATCCGTTCTTCCTAAACCTTACATAATTTTAGGCGACTTCAATGGGGTGTATCACTAACTTTTTATCACGATAGATGGTGCATGATAGACGGTACCCAATAGAACTGTCAGTTGCATATAAAACTTGTATTTTTATTACGAAATTTATTATTTTCTGGTTATATTGCAGCTTTTAAGTGTACAAATCAAGATTTCCAGGCGAAATCATAAATATGGTGACCTCAAAATTGCCGTTCTATTAATTAAACCTTTTTTCTTTTTAAAGACGGTGTTCGCTTTCCTAATTCGTCTTTTAAGGTAGGTAACGTTAGATTAAAATTTTTTTTTTTGTTATAAAAATAAAGAAAACTACAAAATCATTTAAAAAATGATCCGTCATAGCTGTAAACAAGGTACCAGTGCCGCTAGCGACATCTACAAAAAGCTTTGCCTGATACACCCCATTCGCAACATCAATCATGGGGTAGCTCACTTTCAAATATTCATGGTACAGATCTGCTTGATATTATAGATCGTCATAATTTATGTATTTTAAACACGGGAGCTCCTACAAGGCGAACGAACCCTAATGAAAATGTCAGCGCTGTGGATTTATCAATCTGCACCCCAGACCTTGCCTCTACCATATCTTGGCATCCACATTCATCAACCTTCGGTAGTGATCATTTTCCACTTATTCTATCCTTTCCTTTTTTGAAAAAGCCCTCATGTCTACGAAAGCCACGCATGAATTATAAACTTTCAAATGATAGCTTTGACAATTACACAAGTTGTATTGATACTAATATATCTTTACTTCCAAACATTACACATGGCAGGGAAAGATTTCAAAAGCTTCTTACTTCATCTGCAGATGTGTCATTTCCCCAAAAAAATAGCGCATCTAACAAAATACCGTCTCCACCTTGGTGGGATAAAGACTGCACATCATCTATTAAACGCAGAAAAGATGCTGAGAAAAGGTACTGTCGTGACATGACTACTGAAAACTTTGACATATACTTAACAACAGCAAAAGATACACGAAAATTATTGAAACAGAAGAAAGCTGATGGTTGGAAGAGGTTTTGCGAATCACTTTCGCCAGACACTCCTTCCACGATCGTTTGGCAAAACATTAAGAGATTCAGATCTGCATTTAATGATAGTTTTACAAATATTAATTTTACAATAGCCAACCAATTTATGGATCGCCTTGCTCCTTCTTTTGTACCTCAAAACACATCTTATCTTTCCTTCTCAAATACAAATGATTCAGGTCTCAATTCACCGTTTTTACTCAAAGAATTAAAAGGCGTGCTTTCACATGTAGTCGACTCTGCGCCAGGCGAAGATGGTATTCCATACTCTTTTCTTGCCAACCTTAGTGATTCTTCTCTTTCTTATTTCTTAGATCTCATTAATTTAATTATGAATACAGGCAATATCCCCCCTTCTTGGAAATCTCAAACTATAATACCTATTTTAAAACCTAAAAAACCCCCTAACGATCCTTTGTCTTACCGACCTATCGTTCTCTCTTCTGTTCTAATAAAAATCGCTGAACAATTGGTTAAAATACGTCTGGAATGGTATCTCGAAAGTAGTGGACTATTATCAGATTCTCAATTCGGTTTCAGAAAAGGAAAAAGCACTCTAGATAATGTTAGTATCTTTACGACTCATGTTAGAGTAGCTTTTTCACGAAACGAGTCTGTTGTTGCTGCATTCTTAGATATAAGTGCAGCGTATGATAACGTTATTATACCACTGTTAAAACAAAAGCTTATTAAATTAAAGGTTCCGAATATGCTAACAAACTTTATTATCAATATATTATCAGAAAGATATATTAACTTAAATGTCAATGAATATACAAAACTATCCAGAGTTGCCTGGAAAGGTCTTCCACAAGGCTCTGTGTTAAGTCCGCTACTGTATAATATCTATACGCATGATCTTCATTCTTCAATTAATAACAACACAAATATCTTACAATATGCCGACGACCTACTATTATATGTAAATAACAAATCTGTAGAAAGGGCCGCCAATTCATTAACATCTTCTTTAAAACTTTTAAATAAATATCTTGATTGCAATGGTTTAGAACTTTCGGTTAATAAAAGTACTGCAGTTTTATTTACAAGAATGACATATCCACCTACTATTACAGTTTCATATGACAATTTACCTATTCCATTACACAATAAAGTAAATTTTTTAGGCGTATTATTAGATACTAAACTTTCAGGTCTTATCCATTGCGATTATATAGTGGCTAAATGTGAGCGGAATTTAAATATTCTGCTTAAAGTTAATCTATAATGCATTAATACGAAGTGTGATTGATTATTGTACTTTTCTACTGGAACCTGGCTCAGCGGCAGGATTTAAAAAGCTAGAGCTTATTCAATCAAAGGCACTAAGAATCATAACTGGTGCAATGACATCTAGCCCAATAAATGCATTGCAGATTGAATGTTCAGAACCCCCTTTATATTTACGAAGACAATTTTTATGTGATAAATTCTTGTACAGATCTTTTCAATTTTCAAATCATCCCCTATATTCTATTCTCAAAAAACTTAAGGAATTAATAGCGTCATCCTCGTACTGGACATATAAGCAACTCCCTCCTTTAATAAAAAGCTATAATAAATTTACTCTTTTGGAAGCACCTGCCCATCACTCAATTTATCATCCTCTATTCAGCCACAGTTATGAATCATTAATTATTTCGCCTAAAATTCTATTTAATATTGGTATTAATAAAAACGACTCTAATGCCAATACTCATTTTCAAAATATAATCAATGATAACTGGAATCATACTCATCGTATTTATACTGACTCCTCCAAACATCCGGCGAAGTGTGTAGGCATTGGGGTATTCCACTCCCAATATAATATAGTACAAAAAATTAAATTCCCACCGGAAACATCTAATTTTACTGGGGAATGTTTTGGCCTTCTAAAGGCGGTAGAATATATACTTTTAATGCGATTACAAAATTCTATTATATTCACAGATGCTTTAAGTGCTTTGCAAGCTCTTGACAGATTTCCTTTCTTTACTAAAACAAATTCATGCTATCCTGTTATTCTAAAATTAAAGGATCTAATTTACCAATGCCAATCAAAAGAATATACATTAACTTTTGCCTGGATACCAAGTCACTGTGGTATCACTGGGAACGAAAAAGCAGATATTTTAGCCAATGAAGCTGTAGAATGCGGGGACATGTTTCCTTACAAAAAATATTGCCATGATTTACTTGATCTTCCTCGAATAGATCTCCGGATTGACTGGAAAGATCTTTGGGCCATAGGATGTAACTATAAAGGAAATTATTATTCTAAAATCCAAAAGAAAATACTAGCGAAACCTTGGTTCTTTAAATTAAAACTTAACAAAATCGTGACTAGCATTACAATACGTATGCGTCTTGGACACGTTCGCACTGCCTCTCATCTTGCAAGGCTACACATTGTTAACAGCGACATATGTGAATGTGGATTGGACGTGGAGGATATGAATCATAAATTTTTCTCTTGTCCCTTATATGACCGTTCCTTGTTCATCTCCTCCCTTATTTCACACCGAGTTCCATTTCCTATTAATATTTCATCCCTACTTGTATATAACAAACGAAGTAAATTTATATATAATATAATTGGTTCATTTATTGTAGATAATAATATTAATATATAAATATACCTATCCTATATATATAATCCATTACTTATTCTCTTATTTTTGTATATAATGATGTATTTTTCTATTAATTCTCCATTTTTGTATTTACTCTTTTGATCCTGTTCCAAATTTTTCAAGTCCTATTTATTTAACCCGTCTTTCCCTAACTTTGACACTGGCAAATTGTAACAAATGCCATTATATAAAAAAAAAAGAAAAAAAAAGCAAAATTTACTTAAAGTACTCTTTGCTTCACTCACTTATTACTTTCCTTTATAATCATATTTGGTCTGTGCTTTGTTGTTTGTTCTCTTCTCCCGATGGATGATGAATGAGATGATAAGGAATGCAAAGGGTTTACCCATACAGTCAAGTCTAACGTAATATATCTTTATTTTTTATGAGTAAATTAATATACAAAACAAAACCTTACACTTGACATGTTCGCGTAAAATGGCGCGAGAGACTCTTTATTTGGAATGTGCTTACTGCTATTCTACTTAAGTAGTACATGTCTATCCCTCATTCCGAATCGCGCTTGGTAATTTAAAATAACTTGCCGTGTTACAGACATTTTTTTTTCACTTCCTACTTAAATATTAATTATAGATTTGTTATAGAAGTAATATACAAACAGTATAAACGAATTACAATATAATAAATATTAATCTCTCGGTTTATTCATCTTTATATGTGTAAAGTTTAATATTATTAACATATTTTGGTAATTTAAAATAACTTGCAGTGTTACAGACTTTTTTTTCACTTCCTAATTAAATATTAATTATAGATTTGTTTTTGTTGAAGAAGTAATATAGAAACAGTATAAACGAATTACAATATTAAATAATTTCAAAGAAAACCTAATATTAAATTAACTTGAAAATGGCGCGGGACGTTATGACAAAAAACTGACAGCGCTCTGAGCGATCTACCTCTTATTCTTCTTTTTTTAAAAACTAGTAAACTAGTAATGGCAATCGCCACTAAGGCATTTGTGCGAACATCACGTTTGTTAGATCAATAGACAGAATTAATTTAATAGTTAATTTTAACTGGAAAAGGTGAATCACAAACACTAGAACAAAAAAGGTTTGGTTAGTATGGTACTTAACAACACAACACGTTAGGTTATTACACATAAGGACAATACACAAATAACATTTAAGCAACATAGAGAGCTGCACACTGGAGCCACAGTCCTGTATACGGGGTCGAACCTCCCCCCCCGGCGCCAGTCCCACCGGACTGTGCCCCCCACCCTCTCCGTCATGCATAGTGAAAAATCTACTTTATCCGTCCGCATGGAGAAGAGGGAGGGGACAAAACCCCATGGGTCGGAACCAGGGAAGTTACTTCACCCCATAGACATCACTATGCCCTCGTTGTTTACTCAGAGTTTAATATTATTTAAATTGAGAAACTTAGTGAGAATGGTATAAACAACAGGATTGAGCGAATAGAGTAGTAAAGTGATAGAGGTAGGAAAGGGAACGATTCTATATAATGAGGATAACAGGGTGGATCGATCATATAGGGGACAGGAGAAGAATATATGGTTGACATCTCCCTCATCTAGTCCACACTCGCATGTAGAAGTGTCCTTAATCCTTAGTTTAGCAAGGAATGCGGGGTTGCAGCAATAGTCCAACCTTAGGCGGCAGATAATAGACGTGTCTTTTTTATTTAGTTTAATTTTAGTGAACCAAGGTTTGATAGGGATTGTGGGCTGAATCTTGGAGTAGTGGGATCCTTTTATCTTGCTACTTTTAGGCCATTGGTCAGACCAAGAATCGTATAGGTAACATTTCGACTGGAGTATTACATCATGGGGGTATAGTTGGTATGGAAAGATGTCTCCACATACAACCGCTTCCTTAGCTGCCTTATCTACCTTTTCGTTACCTCGATATCGTGAGCAGTCTAAGCGCGAGAAATGATGTCATTTGTGACGTCACACATCTTTGGCAAAAAGTGTGCTTAGGTTACTATTTTCGCGTATCGGAACGAAGGGTATATAATCTGTGCTTATAAAAATTAAAACACGTATTGTCAAAACTCTTGGCGGTGTTTTTTTTTAGATTTTGTTTGGATTGGAATTATCGAATTTCGCATTTTTTTTTCTATAAAACAAATTTTAATTATATTTATCAATGTTGTAGGCATTGTTGATAACATTTTGATGCAGAGGTGTGATGATAAATAGTGATGATAATGGCTGATATTAACACAGAAGAAGTAGCTCACTTATTATCTCGCTGTGTCCGGATGGTCACCTGCTCTTATTGGTAACTATCTTAAAATACCTTAATTTCCCTAAAACTAGCTTTTTATACCAATTTATTACTTTAGGATTAATGTATGTTAAAGTTTATTTATAGACGTGGGATCATACAAGCCTAGAAATCTCATTAGGATGTCAGTTATTGATTGTTCCCATTCTTGTGTTGCGATGATTGTTAAGTCATGTTTAGTATAAAAATGATAAGTATATTCCAGCAAATCTTACTTGACATCAGCGGTGCGGTGTGGCTGTGGGTTAGCATGCTGTGCGGCATGCTGGTGTGGTCACTGTGCATCATGTGGGTGTCGGGAGTCCCCAAACCCGGACCAGCACACTCGAGTTCTCACTGGGCAGGTGCGGGGACTCCTCACCACCTTCCAGAAGGCATTCAACTACAATAGTAAGTTTCTTAACATTACTTACAGAAAATAAATAATTTCTATATAATTGAGATGCATTTGTCAATATACATATAGCTAGGGTATTTCGGGAATGGGGAATAGAAGTTAACGTAAATAAATACAAATTCATATTTGTCAAGTCTGTTCTTGTCCCTGAATTTCATTATAGCCTTTACTTGGAACTGGTTTGTTACAAGTCTTCTTCTAGCAGGTTCTAAAGGCAATGATATTAACTTGTTGATATTGTCTATAATAGGCATATATTAGAGATTAATATCTGTAAAACTTTAAATATGTAATCTGTCATGGCCAAATGACCATTGAACTTGCTATCCATCAGTCATGCTATCGTCACATAGGCTCAGTATTAAACAATTTGGATAAATATGTTGAATTAATTTACAAATATAGTTAGTATTCATTGATTTATATAAATAACCCTCTTATGAATTTACTTTTTCCAGTGGATACAATAATAAGTGAAGTGAGAGCCAATGTCACCAACAACGTAGTGACCTGGCTCAATCACTCTAAAAACCATTTCTCTCCTGTCTTTTTTGAGAACAACCAATCTGACTGGGACAAGATAGAAGAGATGCCCGTCATACACAAAGTTGTTCTTGAGAATGTAGAGCCATTCTCGGAAGAAATAGAACCAAAAGTCACAACTCCGCGACGGAGCTCAAGAAAAAGGCCACTTAATTCTGATGATATGGCAAAAACAGTTCAAAACGAGAAAACATCAGGTAGTAGCGATGGAAAGGATAAAGGATGGGCTAATGTTAAGAAAATGCGCAGAGAATTCAGTAAACTAAACAAAAATAATCGAAGCAAATTAAATGTTTCTATAGAAATGTGTAAGAAAACTCAGAGTAGTAAAACTACGGGATCCTCAGAACTAAAACATGTATCTCCTAATGTAGAACACGATGTTAACAAGGAAAATGATATCAACAGAGATAATGATGTGTCCAGACAAGATAGTGACCTGGACATCACCACCCATCACCAAATGGCTGTAGATGTAGAAATTAACACCATACCACAAGAAATGACAGAAACATTTAGAATACCATTTTTATTGAAAGGGAAAGTACAACCTTTAACTAGAAATGAAAATGTAAAAAAAGTAGCGGAACCTACAGCTATCTCAAATGAGATTAAACCACCTACAGTAAATACAAATGAACATATAATACATCTGGATTCAGAAAACGTTAACAAATCTAATGATGAGGATATTCACATCACCATAAAAATAGGAAGTACTAAAACGGAGATAGTGATTAATAAAAAACGTCAAGTAGCTTTGAAAACTTATAAAGATTCCGGTATTCAGACAAGTCTATTGGAAGAGCACAGAAATACTTCCTCCTTAGATACTTCAACTGCAGAATATATTATAGAACCGGCTATGAAAAGAATGAAATCTAATGGTACCCAAGTACCTAACGATACTGCGTCTAAAAAAACTATTTCAAGTGAAGTATTAGATGTAAATTTACCAGCGACTTTCTTCGAAAAATCTCAACAAACTCCGGTTATAAAGTCTAAATCTTGTGAAATAAAAGATTTTCCACCCAGAGAAACAATTGTACCACTAAATAATGTAATAGAACCACTTACTGGAAAAGTGAATATACTACCACTTACAAGAATAGAAAGGTCACAGAGTAAAGAATTAGATGTTACACTTACTAAAGAAATTATTTTACCAGAGATTGAAAAAGTTCAGTCATCCATTAAGGAAGTAATAAACCTATCACAGAGTAAAGAATTAGAAGTAGCACTTACGAAAGAAATAACACCACTGACTACAAGAGATTTGTCACACAGTAAAGAAGTAATTGATTTACTACAAAGTAAAAAGAAGTTGGAAACACAGAGTAAGGAAGTAATAGGTGAATTACAGAGTAAAGAAATAATAGATTTACAACAAGCTAAGGCAAATATAGATTTACCATTAACAGAATCTATTAGGATGACACAAATGGACCATGAAGATATACTGGCAACACCAAATAGAGAATTAGGCGATACTGTCTCTTTGGAAGCTGTTAGGAAGACTTTAACACCTAATTTTGGAAAAAAATGTGAAGTGGAGATAATAGAAATGGATAGCATAGTGGATAGAGAAGAAGCAACTGTAGAGAAGAGAGTGAAGGTGGATAGTGTGGTGGACAAAGAAGTGATAGAATTAGATAGTATAGTGGAGGAATATGAGAAGGTAATGCCACAAGTGTTCGCGGAGATCGATGCAGACATGGGACATAGTGAAAACTTGTTCTCTGCTGCTGATAGGAACACACAACCTAAGGATAAGGTGAGAACATTACTGTACTCATTTACACAATTATTATTTAAAATTTGGTAGGTCATCTTTGTCTTGGACAAACATATATAGATTTGTCCAAGACATTTTGATTATAGATTGACTACATTTCTCAAAAGTTGTTACAAGCACATGTCCAGATTGTCTATCAAATCAATTTAAATATTTTATTTCCTTTGTTTGGTATAGTCATAAAGTCAATATAAATATATGATACAATTTGGCCAATGTGTTTCTTCACTCCTATAACTTGGAGTTCTTCATGCGAGGTTTGAAAAAGCTTCTTGATAGGTCGGCATAGTGGTAGGGACTGATATTGGTTGTCAGCAGCTGGCGTCAGTTGCTCCCATCCTTGGATCTTTGGACCACTTAACATAACATGGTGGGTGAAAAGAGGTTGTGCCAACTTAAGACAAAAATGTTAAAGTCACTGTAATCATTATACTATCATGAGTATACTATATGAATAGTATTGTGTTGCCGCTGGCAGTCATAATGCAGGATTAGTCCCATTGTATGGTACACCAGATGTTCCTGACTATCCCTCTGGTACGTGTCTGAAGAGGTACAACCCAATAATAATAATGAAAAAAAAAGGAAGGCCTCCTTTTTTAAACCAGTCTATTCTCGATTGCAAGCCCGAGACACCATTCTTCTCATCTCTTACCGTGCACCTGCACTGTGAATCCATGGAATGCTTAGAAATTTGTCTTCTTCTTCTTAACCATCTATGCAAGTGTGATTGGATATAGTTATGGGTTCTTGTTGCAGGAGAGTTCCCAGGAGGAACCAGACTCGGATGGAGTGGTGGAAGGGACACCCGTACAGATGTGAGTTTATATTGAATTTATTTGAATACTATTCACTATACACAAAGCGGACTTAATGATTTTACATTGACACAGATGAGACCAGAGCCAGGAGTGTTAGGATTAGTGCTGACATGTATCTTTGTAAACCAGCCTATAGTTCTCTCAACCCCATGTCACGTTTTAGCGGGACATTCAAATAAAACAAAGGAATTTAAGCAAATGAAGTTAATATATTACAAAAATGAAGTTAACAGAGAGCAATGGGAATCTACAATTATATAAAGGGAGGGTCGTAAGCCAAAACTTAGCCCTATCACTCTTTATGCATTCGTTGACCGTACGTAGGGGTACCTTCCCTCGGAGAGCCTGAAGATGGGGACCCAGAGAGCGCTGCCGATCCCAAGCGGACAACGAGGCGTCACGGGGATCCTGGGCAGCGGGGTTATCTTCTCAAGCTGGGCCCCAGCTCTAAAGTCCAGACATGACGCACGGGGAACACGCGTTACGTTCCATCTCCAAATCCACCACCACTTCAGTCTACACCAAGACAAGATACCAGTTAGATGGTGAGACTGCAGCGGTGGTGCACAAAAATATTTTTCTGCACGTGGTCATGAAGTGACCGCGTACTATTTTCTATTTAATACTTACCCAAGCTGGGGGGTGTACAATATCTGGCAAATGATGAGTCGAATTGTATATTAATATGAATATATATATCAATTTGAAAATTTCGAGCAGCTGTTGCAGCGGAGCAAAAAAAAAACAAGTAACGTCTGACAGTTGTTTTCTTAAAAATGGTGTGAGGCAAAGGATGTCGTTTGCAGCCGAAAACGTTCATCCCTGGTCATTGTCGATAACAATCGCTACACCCACACCACGAACCTGAACTGGTTGACCCTTGCGGTGCTTACAAATATCATCAACGTAAATGGTAGTATTTGATACTTTTATTGATAAGACTAATGTGCAATTAATTTATTTGGAAAATGAAATATGTAGTTTTGGTATCGATGAAGTCTTTATTTCTGGAGCTGTCAAGATGATATTTTAAAACATGTTACACTCCTAAACTATTCAAATTCATTTACTTTGCAGTACTTTTTTACAATAGGTCTCAAAAAATGTAGTTACACAGAAAAATCGGACATACATACATATTCAGTATGTGCTTTCCATCCTAAGCCTCTATCCAATTTAAGACCTAAAAAGACTTTAGACCTATATAAAATAAAGGGTTTTTCTACTTCAATTGTAATCTTGTTAGAATTATTTATCTTTTAATACATATATAACTGTGAAAACATTTTAGCCCAAATCCCCACCGGGTTCCAGTGAGGGTGTTATGCTGTTCCATCAATACCAATTTGTGGAATTGTTTTACAATGACCACTGCCAACTCGTCTGGCCAAATTCTCCAGAGATATATGTTCTGGAAGGCACATCTCCAGCAGTGGAGGTCTAGGACGCTGTGCTCTAGGGGCTGTAATGATGATATCTCCCCTCATTCTATGATTTCTTAGATTTGACAGCTTTAGGTATCCAAGTCTCCGGTCATAAGATTTGTTCCTCCGGCAGTATTTTATATTGTATATATATTATAGTTGCAAGACGACGTCCGGTTGTCATCGGTCCGGAGGGAGCGGACCTGTGGACACCAGGGACACCTTCTCCATGAGGGTCAAGTACCACTCCACACCGGTCGCCAGGTAAACGCATCTTATAATAAAGCTTGCTGATTGACCCGACCTAATATGATTTAAAACTAATGTACTTTGATTCTAACCAATTAGTTAGAAATTGTCGGCGATAAGCGTGGTTTCTGTCCACCCCGAAAGGGAAACGGTCGTGATGATACTGAGTGGAAACCTCGGATATCGTAATAGGTTTTATAATTTTAACAGGTTTTTATGTGATTTACCTTAAGAGATATATTTTATATGCCGGCCTGACTGTGTGTGCTGGAAATTTGAGCCTTTGTCAACAAGTGGATACACCTCACTGGGTGTATCGGCACGAACGGTGGATACTTCCCCGCCCCGGCAGACTGGGGAAGTTACCACCATCAGTCCGCCTACCACCTATTTGTTGTTCTCGTTGAAAGTATATGCCATTTGCAATGATGTCAAATGCCGTTTTTTACTTTGAAGGAGAATTAATATAGTAAATTTGCCATGGTGATAGTTATAAAAAAATAACACTGCCTCAAACGAGTATTAATGAAGACTTCATCTGGCGTTTCGACCGAGATGGGTTGTCCTGGGGTTCGGGGCCACCGGAGCCGCTGTAGCCTTCGTGATGGACGATGAATGTAAACCCACCCACAAGCAACTTGAAAAGTTTTTAGAAATCGCGACACACTCAAATGGAATTCCTCTCGCAGTGCGTAAAGCCGAGTTCCGAATCCGTTCCTGATGATCAGATACGGTGATGTCCCCAGGGGGCTGAACTTCAGCAAAGAGTTGTCGACCCAGGAGCACCGGGACATGGTGGACGCCTTCCGCGCGCGCCCCCCGGCCGCCCCGCCCTGCGTGGCCGGCTCCTGCCTGTCAGACCTGCAGGTAATGTAATACAAAAATATTATTGTTTCATTCATGTATTATTACTTTAATTTAGATTTATTACTACTTAAATAGATGTCAAACAAGTCGTGATGGTGGCTCGGTTGTAAGAACGCGTTCCCTAAATCCTACAAAGGTAGGTTCAAACCAACCCGGCATGATGAGAAATACACTTTTCTTACGTACTGCAGTCATAGATTTACAACACCACCATCCCCGTGTCTCGGAGAGCACGTTAAGCCGTCTCGGTCCCGTTTTCACTAATACCAACTTGTGGAATCGTTAATAAATTGTCATAAGAATTGATATCATATCCACGCCAAACCGTCTGGCCAACGTGGCAAGTGTAGGACAAATTCTCCAGATATATATTCTGGAAGGCCCCACCTCCAACAGTGGAGGTCTAGGGCGCTGGGTTCTAGGGGTTGTAATGAAAAATGAGATGTCAAAACAGAAATCAATGACCAAGACGATATATAATTTAAGGGACGTCAGAAACCGAGTCACCCTCGTGCTAAGGGATCTAAGGAAAGGCTATTGTGTATGTTGGTTGTTTATAATGTAATGTGGTGCGGTCAGATACGGATGGTGCGGCGAGAGTGCGAGCGGAGGGGGTGGACCTTCGTGTCGGAGTTCTGCGACGCCCTCACCCACCTGGTGGTCTCGGTCGACCTGGAGAACAAGGCCCAGAGGTAACCTACTCCAACAGAGAACATCCAAAGCGACCACTGTCTTATTGGCGTGGCCAGCTCTTTCTCGGTCAGATTAAACAGTAACAGGTCATTGGAATCTGCTAACAGCTTACTTATTGGACCGTTTTGCTGCTTAGTCTTCTACTAGCAGGAGTAGAATCATTCAAAATAATTAAATTAATGACGTTTCATAAATGCCTGTAATAAATATATTTAGACTTTGACTGTAAAGTTCAAAGAAAAGGTAGTAGCAGTCGACCCCAGGGTTTCAGAAGAAGATGTTTCTTTTGAAATCTCATCAGACAAATACTTAAACTCACAAAAACTTAAAAAAAGTAAAATGTTAGTTTTAGCAACACTACGGTATCCCCGAGAACTAGAAGAGGCGGGAAATTGTAACTTCTCATTGTTCTTTACTATTTTCTAAATAATTCGTCAATTTATTAATTTCGGTAGACACAGTAAAAGAATCGATAGAATTTGTACAAATTCGTCGTATAAAAAGAAAATAGTTTATCAAGTTTATTTAAAAAATAACCAAAAATATTAATAATAATAAATAAATATATTGAATAGTAATTTTATATAGTTGTTATTGTTACATATACACACATATATATATATATATATATATACTTCATGCATATATATTTTCATGCCGCTAGCGGTGAATGCGTCGGAAATTATGTATAAAAACACAGTATTCTAGAAAATAAAAAAATTAAGATTTGAAATTATTTTATAACAATTTAATAATAAAACATTTTATTAAATAAGTACATTATTTTATTCGAAAGCCACAATAAATATAAATGGCAACCCTCTAATTTTACGGAGTAAGGAAGAGAATATTGGCGCTTGCGATGTTCTGTCTTTTAGCATTCAATAAATTCTTTATTTACATTACTTCCATTAAAATAAAATAACAAACCCTTTATTGTTTCCAGTTACTTCTGTTACTTAGTCGCAAACGTTATTATTGGATTTCATTATTTACGTCAGAGATGCGTCATAATTACAAAATATTATTCAATTCTCAACTCTATAAGCGCTCGACCTTGACAGCGGCCGCGAAAATATCAACTTTAAAAGCGTGATATATATATAGTTAACGGATTTCATTATATAATGTTTGCGACTAAGTAACAGGATAGGGCCGCTGCTCAGGTGTACATCTATATGTATAGGGTGATCAGACACCGATCACATTTAGTCAACTTTACTGCCGTCTCATCGTGACAAATTGTTATCGCTATGATTTGTGTTTCTCCACAAATCGAATCCCAATTCTCGACATACATTTTGACATCGTTAACTTGATTTCGTCAAAATTATGTTTTATCTTAAATCGGATTTCCCGCAGGTCTGTGAAGTATATGTTATCCCTCGCCAGTGGGAAGTGGATCGTCTCCCCTCGGTGGATGGAGGCTGTGGCCAAGCTCGGAGTGGGAGACAAGTTGCCAGATGAGGTCAGTTGATTACTTTGAGAGGATTTAACGCTTTTGCATCTCTCTCGCTTGCACAATCAAATATTTTCAAGACTGAGTGTACTCTTAAGAAATGTAGTTTATCAACTTTCTAGGAAATAAAATTATGGACATACGAGATTTTTGTCTATTTTACTAAAACAAATGTACATAATTTTATTTCCTAAAGTTAATAAACTACATTAATCGAAAGTACGGACAGACTTGAAAATATTGGATTGTGCGAGTGAGACGGATGCAAAAGCGGTGAACCTTCTTGAGACGATTTTAATGTATATATGCATCTTGAAGAAAGTAAATAATTGTATTGTTTAAGAGTGACTTTGAGGTGCGGGACTGGTGCGGGGAGGAGGCTCCTCGGCTGGCTCGGGAGGGACCTCCTCTCCTCCGGGGACTCTCCTTCTACTGTCTGGAGCCATACTCTCTGCTCGACACGCGGACTCTGCAGGTAACACATCCCCAACTCCATTGTGCGGGTGCTGGGTCCGTGACAACAGGAATGGTATCTCGGGGGGGACCTCCTCTCCTCCGGGGACTCTCCTTCTACTGTCTGGAGCCATACCCTCTGCTCGACACGCGGACTCTGCAGGTAACACATCCCCGACTCCATTGTGCGGGTGCTGGGTCCGTGACAACAGGCTGCCAACCTTTACAAAAACTATCTACCATTCTACTTGTCTCCCTCCCCAACCAAATGCTGTACGATTCTGTTAATGCGTTTTGGAAGCTCCTTCCATAAATGTATCTCCAGCAGATCTGCTTCCAAGCAAAATTTTTGTACCACTTACTGAAAGAATTACACTTAAGCAGATCTGCTGGAGATACATTTATGAAAAGAGCTTCCGAGACGGCATCAACAGAATTATACAGCATTTGGTTGGGGAGGGAGAGGAGTACAATGGTGGATGGTGAGCGTATTATTGCGCAATTAAATAAAAAGGGAGGCCTTCTGTTCAACTTAGCTTACAGTCGGTCGCAAGCCCGAGATACCATTCTTCTCATCTCTTTCCCGCACACGATGGACCCGGCACCCGCACTGTCAATCCATGGTAGACAAAATGCAAGGGGGTTATTTTTAGTGGACTATATGAATCTGGATTATAAAGTGCGCTGACCGAAAGCTGCTATCGATGCTTTTAAGAATGTGGTGTTGGAGAAAAATGCTGAGGATCTCGTGGACTGAGCATCGAACTGACGTATCGATTTTAAACCAACTAGACATATCGATTAGGCTATCCACCATATGCCTTCGTCGGATACTCCAGTACTTCGGACACATTGCCAGAAAAGGAGGGGATAACCTGGAGACACTTTTTGTTACTGGCAAGGTGGAAGGAAAGAGACCGAGAGGCCGCAGTCCGGTACGCCGGTCCGACCGAATCCGCTCCTCCACCAGCACTGCGGCCATGATGCTGTGCATGCCGCCGAAGACAGGAACGGGTGGCGGCTATCATCAAGACGCACACAAATTCATCGGGAGGTCACGACCCTCAGCAATGAGGGAACACAACGCAAGGAGGGAGATATGCTATGAAAAGCTAGTTGCAATTGGAAAATTGCAAGGAGTACGCACCTGATGTCCTTCGGGGGGGTGACGTCTTCCCGTATGCTCACTTCACATTTTGATACAACTGGCATGCAGACACCACACGGAATGCTTGGAAATTTGTCTTCTCATAGTAACATAAAGTTAATCATTGTAAATGTTTTTACAATTTCTCTGTCTAAATATAGGGTTATGAAACTGAAAATATGTCCGTAATTATATTTACTAGTAAGCTGATAGATTACATCTGTCTATCTTTGAAGATATTAAATTGCGCGGCGAGATGGATGTAAAACCGTTAAACCTGTAACGATTCCATAAGTCGGTATTAGTCGAACCGGGACCGGCAGGTCACTCCCCTTACGGAAGGTGGTGTTGTAAAGTTCTAACGTGTAGACGTTTTCCTGTTGCTTAAAGAGCTACATGTAATTCCAGAAGATGATCACCAGTGCTGGAGGTCGTGTGGTCCCCCAGGTGGGCTCCCTCCGAGACTGCCCCCCCTCCGTGCTGCTGGCCGAGCCCAGGACCGACAACCACTTCTCATGTAAGGATCGTCCTAACCTTTACACAAACTCGACTCACTTCCAAATCAATAATCAAACTGCTCGACTGCCTCAAAACCTAGAATTTATTGATTATATATCTTTTCTTTGGTACGCTGGAGACAGCGACGAGCTTGCCACTTGTCATGATTGGCCGGCAGTAAAGTTGGATAAATGTGAATCCTCTTATTTATAAGCGTGGTTTCTGACCACCCCGAAAGGGAAACGGTCATGATGATACTTTACTCTTTTAACAAAAATAAAAATGGTTGGTTTCCCTTAATATCTAGTTGTAATGCTGTTAAATAAAATAAATAAATAATATTAACCAAACCAAGTTTATCTGAATATCAGACACAGTCCCGTCACACAATGAATAGTTTTATATTGTTCTTGATGTTGCCCCCAATAGTTGTGTTATGTTATTATAGTTATTAATTTATCGTCAGTTATTGTGACGGATAGGTCGCTAGCAGAAACTATGGTCACAAGAACTAGTATCAGGTAAAGTAAGGTTTTCTACAAAGTGTGCGATAGCGCCCCCTTGTGGGTGCTGGACGCCCAGAGGAAGGCGCTAAGGGGCCTAGAAAGAAATAGGAGGCGTTGGCACTAAAATTAAAACCTAACATCGATTATTTAGGTCAAAGTGGGCGGGAGATGGACGAAAATAGTTTGAGAATCTCTGAGCTAGATCATGTATAGTGGAAACATAATGGTTTCAGTCCTGGCGTGGTCGGAGAAGGTGACTCCGGTCAACATGGAGTGGTTGCTGAGCTGTCTCGGAGCACACTCCTTACTGCCTCATGTACAGTAGAAACATAATGGTTTCAGTCCTGGCGTGGTCGGAGAAGGTGACTCCGGTCAACATGGAGTGGTTGCTGAGCTGTCTCGGAGCACACTCCTTACTGCCTCATGTACAGTAGAAACATAATGGTTTCAGTCCTGGCGTGGTCGGAGAAGGTGACTCCGGTCAACATGGAGTGGTTGCTGAGCTGTCTCGGAGCACACTCCTTACTGCCTCATGTACAGTAGAAACATAATGGTTTCAGTCCTGGCGTGGTCGGAGAAGGTGACTCCGGTCAACATGGAGTGGTTGCTGAGCTGTCTCGGAGCACACTCCTTACTGCCTCATGTACAGTAGAAACATAATGGTTTCAGTCCTGGCGTGGTCGGAGAAGGTGACTCCGGTCAACATGGAGTGGTTGCTGAGCTGTCTCGGAGCACACTCCTTACTGCCTCATGTACAGTAGAAACATAATGGTTTCAGTCCTGGCGTGGTCGGAGAAGGTGACTCCGGTCAACATGGAGTGGTTGCTGAGCTGTCTCGGAGCACACTCCTTACTGCCTCATGTACAGTAGAAACATAATGGTTTCAGTCCTGGCGTGGTCGGAGAAGGTGACTCCGGTCAACATGGAGTGGTTGCTGAGCTGTCTCGGAGCACACTCCTTACTGCCGCTGGAGCAGGACTGGCTGCTCTGTCCGCGACCCATCCTGCCTGCCGAGGCCGTCCGGGGGCTGCCCGTACCGGACTAGGGCACGCCAACCACACCAACCACACCAACCACACCTTACAGGTACTTTATATTAAATTAAATAAACTAACAAAATAATGTTAATGTGTCTCACTCTCCCAAAGGTTAGCTGGTAGAAAAAGCCGAAATGGCTTTAAGTTCGCCTTTGTACATACTTTTAAGTAAAGTGCAATAAAGTATTTAATAAATAAATAAATGTTCAATACTATTTATTCTATTTTGATGAAATGAAAATATCTTGTTTTATTACAGTAGCTGATGGGTCAAATTTTGAGAAGTAAAAACTTAAGGAAACTGCAGAAGTAGGAACCCGATGGTTAAAATTTTCGTTTCTGATTCCCGGATGGAACTGACAAGAGGCGTTGGCTGGAAGAAGAAAGAAAGTGACAAAGATAATTTGGACGATTTCTGCGTCCCCCAGCCCGGACCACACTAATGTACAGACGTTTTTATTGAACTTACCGTTCCGTGAGAATCAGATATTTCAAAAGACCACAACATAAAGTCGAATAAATATTATGATCTCACAGAAGAAATGATCAGAAACGGGTTCTCAGCTTTACGCAAATCCAGCAAAATGTTTGCATCACTTACTGAAAGAATTGGGGCTGAGCAGGTCTGCAGATACATTTATGGAACGAGCTTCCAAGACGGGATTAACAGAATCAAATTCATGTACTTATTATATGTATTTTATATTTAGGTATATATTTACTTGTTTATTTGGAATGTTTATCTATCATATAATAAGTACTATATGTATGTTATTATTTCGTGTTTTATATAGTAATAAATAATTTCTTCATAACCTTCTGCACCCGCTTATTACATATCTCAGTCACAAAGGTCAGTTGGTAGAAAATGCATTCACGGATTAAGCTCGTCTATGTACCTGCACTTGTTTTGATTTTGTACAATAAAGAATTTATTATTATTATTAAATGAATAATTATATTGATTGTCCTTACTTTGGAGTAACTATAATTATTTTTTTACTTTTAATATATACAATATACTATAGATATGTTTTTATTATATAAAAAGTTGATTTGATTTGGATAACAGATCGGTGAAGGTCTCTTCTACTGTTACGTTTGTCTAGATGTTTGTAATGATGTAGTTAGTTCGGTTAGCGATACAGGTAGTATACATGGCCGGCGAGGCCGAGGAGTATGCTGTTAGCGACATCTTATTTCTAATAATAATTGTACAAATTGTCATTTATGTAAATAAAAATTATACCAATTTACTTCGATTGTTTTATTGTGCGGATATCAAAACTTGATCGACTTAGTTACAACAAATCTTTAGTATATTTTTCCAGCACTTAAAGGGTCTCTCGAAGATAAAAAAAAAGGTTTTAGAAAGCCAAGTAAAAAAAGTCAAATAATTTTTAACAATATATTACAAAATCTATTTAAATGTATCACAACCTTATTATTCTTATAATTAAAAAGAGACGACTTAAAAAAACTAATATAGTACAGTATTCCCAAATTAATAATGCACATACAGATCTTCGCTAATTGTCGTATTCCCGGAAACACCCGAATCATTGAATCGTAAGAGCCTAAACATTGCACTTGCATTTTGCACCTTGTTCGAAAGAAATAGAAGTCAATATCATGTGTACACAATCGAAAACAATTCGGGCAGTGTTTTTTTGTTTTTGTTTTTTGGCGGTGACTGCACGTGTTCTCTCTGTGTGAAATTATATAGAGCTGCTATTACACACACACCCTTCTTGGTTTTGTTTTCAAAGGTGAATTTAATTTCAACTTTAATTATCTTATTTAAATAGTTTATTTGACAATTGCTTGTCTGTCTGACACAGGCAGAGATTTTATATTTAAAGGAGGTCACTACAGTACTATAAAATTTTCGAAGTAAATCAATCCAACAAAGATTGTAGCATATTCTCAATCGTGTGGTTTTCCTCGCTATTTACTTACATGGAATTATCGAATCAAATTTTGTTACTGATAAATCAATATTTATCTCTTTTAGCACAAAACACATAATTCTACTAAATTATGCATGAAGAAAATGCACTTAACCACTCTATATACATATCGTCTTCCGACGCTCGGGGAATACGACCGTTGCCGAACAGTGACGAAGATTTCTATGCGCATTATCACTTTGGGAGAACTGTACATGTTTATTCCTGTCATCATTTAAGACAAATTGCCTAAAGAATTTGGGGGGACTATGTAACAACAGTACCCCGGTTCGGCTGGCAGGGCCTTCTAGAATCTTGCCTTAACGGGCAACTTAACTTGAACTTAATGCAAAAACTTGTAGCCAAAGACAAGTCATCATATCATCACAGCTAGTGTTGCCCAACACTCCTACTCAGTACCTTGGTCTTGCGCAAGTCTCGCCAATAAATTAAATAATTTATTGTGTCTCGACCAGGAATCACACCCTGTACCTCCAAGTTTAAATCCACGTAATTTACCGCTAGACCTCGGAGGCAGTAGGTATAGATAGGATTTAGGTATACAAAAATAAAATTATTTACAAACGAGCTCTCCCAAGTTCCAAATACCTAAACGTTATTTTTTTTCCTTAGGAACAAAAAAATATTACGGTCACGACGCTATTAAAATTTATTGAAAGCCTAACCCCAAAAAAGGTAAACACTAGCAAAATTTGGGAAAAAAACTGTGCAAGAGTCTTGCGAGATTTGCGCAAGACACACTAGGGTATCTTGGTCAAAAAAAGATTGAGCAACACTAATCACAGCCCCTGGAACACGAGTCCTGGACCTCCACTGCTGGAGACGGGCCTTCCAGAACATATATCTTGGTCAAAGAAAGATTGGGCAACACTAATCACAGCCCCTGGAACACGAGTCCTGGACCTCCACTGCTGGAGACGGGCCTTCCAGAACATATATCTTGGTCAAAGAAAGATTGGGCAACACTAATCACAGCCCCAGGAACACGAGTCCTGGACCTCCACTGCTGGAGACGGGCCTTCCAGAACATAGAGAAGAAAGAAGACAAATTTCTAAGCATTCCATGGATTCACCGTGCGGGTGCCGGGTCCATCGTGTGTGGGTAAGAGATGAGAAGAATGGTGTCTCGGGCTTGCGACCGACAATTGGCTGGTTTAAGAAAAGGAGGCCTCCTTTTTTTCTATTGCGCGATAATACGCTCACCATCCACCATTCTACTTCTCTCCCTACCCAACCAAATACTGTATGATTCCGTTAATGCCGTCTTGGAAGCTCGTTCCATAAATGTATTGAAGCCAGACCTGCTTAGGCCCAATTCTTTCAGTAAGTGATGCAAAGATTTTGCTGGAACTCCTCTTGCACCAACTTCCACTGCGTAAAGCTGAGTCTTGAACCCGTTCCTGATCATTTCTTCTGTGAGATCATAATATTTATTCGACTTCATGTTGTGGTCTTTTGGAATATTTGATTCCCACGGAACGGTAAGTTCAATAAGGATAACTTTTTTCAAGTTCCGAGAAAACACTAAGATGTCTGGCCTATAGGCTGATACAGCTAGTTCATCTGGGATCCTATAATGGTGTTCAAATGTATCCATGAGAATTTTCCAGTCTGATGCGGCGCCAAGGATCGAGGTGGGCTTGCATTTAGTTTTCGTGCTTTGCCCTTCCTTTACAAATGTGGTCAAAGTTTTATTTGTAGTCAGTCCCTTTCTGGCTCATGCAATAGAAAGACTTACTGCTTCACGGATAACACCTAGGACTTTGTCATGTCGGCGTGAGTAATAGCCCTTTTCTAGGAGAGTAACGCACCCTACAAGTGTGTGTCTAGCAGTTCCTATGGCAGCACCACACAATGTACAGTTCTTTTCCGTAGCTTTTCCCCACCTTACCAGATTACTCTGGTCCGGGAGGGACATTTGAAAAGCGTTTAGGTAGAACTTTAGCAACGCCGGAGACCAATCGTACATTAGTGTGCGCCACTTTAGGGCTGGAGGGATGCAAAAATCGCCCAAAGTTAGCCAGTCATTTTGAACTTCTAGAGTCATCGCGTGCACTCTGTATTCATGCTCTTCATCTTTCCTGAGGAAGGATTTTATAACCTCTTTGTCACTTTCTTTTTTCTTCCAGCCAATGCCTCTTTTGTCAGTCTGGGCACCTGTCATGAATTTCTTGAAGAATAGTAGTCTCGGTTCCATATCTGAGACCAGAGGGTCTCTTGGAAGGGATGAAATTGTATTATCCTGGGAGCTGGTTAGAATTTGATATTTGCTTATACGTAGATGTTTGTATAATTCAGATGGTCTTTTCAGATCCATTCCGAAGTTTCTCCGTCCTCTAAAGAATGTTGAGGAGTCAGCACCCTGGGCTAATCCAAGCCAAGACTTCAATGTTCTTATGACGTCCGCGTCCAGACTTGATAGTAGGCTTTTGTTGAAATCATATACTAGGAAAGGCCAAGTGAGGCGAGATGCTAAGTAGTTGTCATATATCCAAGCTTTTTTGACATTGCTTATAGGCTGTTGAGTAACCCTATTCATGTCGTCAGTGAATTGTTTTACAACCACTTCTAGGGATGGTGTTTTTCCCTGAAAATTTATCCTTCTGCCAAGAAATTTAAAGGGCATGGTTTCATTTACCGGAGCTATTCTCTGCCCTGCTATACTCAGTCCAGGATCATAAGACGTAAATGTAGTGTTTCGCCTAGCCAGACATAGGCTGAAGCATTTTGATGGTTTCGTTCTCATTCCCTTTGTCCATGAGCAGAAATCATCCACTATTTTCAGCAAGCCCTGGCATTGCTTGGGATTTCTTGTTATCACCGCCAAGTCGTCTGCAAAAGCTAAGACGGATTCCGTATAGATGTTGTTTTGTTTGAATCTATATCCCCACTTCTTCTCACGAGATTTAAGTTTGTCGATTAGGATATCTTATATATCTTGGTCAAAGAAAGATTGGGCAACACTAATCACAGCCCCAGGAACACGAGTCCTGGACCTCCACTGCTGGAGACGGGCCTTCCAGAACATATATCTTGGTCAAAGAAAGATTGGGCAACACTAATCACAGCCCCAGGAACACGAGTCCTGGACCTCCACTGCTGGAGACGGGCCTTCCAGAACATATATCTTGGTCAAAGAAAGATTGGGCAACACTAATCACAGCCCCAGGAACACGAGTCCTGGACCTCCACTGCTGGAGACGGGCCTTCCAGAACATATATCTTGGTCAAAGAAAGATTGGGCAACACTAATCACAGCCCCAGGAACACGAGTCCTGGACCTCCACTGCTGGAGACGGGCCTTCCAGAACATATATCTTGGGAATTTAGCCCACACTCGCGCAGACGAGTTGTCTGGCCAGCGTGGGTCGAGGATCTGATGTCAATTATTAATGACATTTTTTGGCGCTTCCACAAGTTGGTATTAATAGAACCGACGGCTTAACGTGCTCTCCGGGACACGGGGACGGTGGTGTTGTAAATGCTGTACGTAAGAAAAGTGTATTTCTCATTGGTACATGCCGGGTGGGTTTGAACCGACCTTTGTAGGATTTGAGGAACGCGTTCATACAACCGAGCCACCACCGCGCAAAAGAAAAGTAATTAGTTTCATTTTTGTTTTCTTGCCCCCACTTGAGCATTTTGTTTTCTGGCCCCCAGTTGAGCATTTTGTTTTCTGGCCCCCAGTTGAGCATTTTGTTTTCTGGCCCCCAGTTGAGCATTTTGTTTTCTTGCCCCCACTTGAGCATTTTGTTTTCTAGCCCCCAGTTAAGCATTTTTTTATAAAGTAATTAAAATATAATAGATAGGAAACTTGACACAGAAATAGCGTTGAATAAAATATATTCCTACATAAATACATACAATAAATAGTTTTAGTTAGGAAGTTGGCCGACAGGTTACAATCGTAGGAAATTTGGCCTACTCAAATAGCAGATCAAGTTTAGTATTTGTTATAGTACTTCTTAAACTTGTATGGCTTGTCCTTGGAGGAGTCCTTGGGTTTGAGGGACATGTGCAGGATGGAGTGCAGCTCCCGACCTGCCGAGCGGTTCTCCAGGACCTCGCATAGCTCCTCCTGGGGGGAAGGGTGTTTTTTTTAGTTTATTTAAAGGATCACATCAGTCCTAAACACTTAATTTATTCATAATATTTGTTAATGATCGGGTTGGGAATCATCAAATTCCAAGTGTTGCAGAATTTAATATTTTTCATGGAGTAATTCGTGTCAATAACGTCGGGTATATCGGAGTTCACAGCGCGGGAAAACCGCATATAAGATGCATAAGGCACATATCAGAGTTATGGTTTTCCATTTATTCACATCTTATTATTGACTAACAATATCCACAGTAAATTAAATTACAAACAACAAACTGGCACTGACATGTCCGTGCAAAATGGCAAAAGAACTAAGTAAGTGTTACATTTTTGGGATTAACTAGTTCAAGAAGTAAGTAATAGGGACTATAGTTACCTGTGTTTTGGAGAGCAGGTCTCGCACGGACCCTCCCCCCGCCAGAAGGCGTGGTAGGTGTCGGGAGGAGAGTCCGGGCAGGCGGGAGAGGAAGTCGGCGGCTCTGGACTCCTCTTCCCAGACCGGAGAGGAGGAGGTGAAGGAGGACAGGTCGGGGTTGGCCCGACCGAGCTGGAACAAAAACATCAACTGAATAACATATTTTGAATGGAATGCCTAAATGTAAATGTTAAGATGTATGCGCCGCGTAATTGACTAATGATTGCCTCCGTGGTGTAGCAGTGATGTCCGTGGAGTTACACTCGTGCTAGTTCGGCTTCAAAGCAAAGTAAAGCGTTCAACGATTGTTTTTACAGAATTTTGCTTAAAATGTATGAAAACCATAGAGCAACGCCGAGTCGAACTATTTTATTAGCGAAATAAAACGCTTAAAGCGTTAAGTCAAACACAAGGTCGGAGGTCGGGACAATAATATTTATTAATTTAAATTTAAAAAATAATATTTAATTTGTGATATTTTTTGAGTTTGATGCGCTAGGGACATCGACGATCTTGCAATGGCCGCCAGTAAAGTTGGTTAAATGTGAATCCGGTTTGACAACTCGGCAGGGAATCGTTCGAGAAGACATTGTTTTTACTAGTAATACGAACATTACTGGTAATTAAATATCTATATTATTATTTATTGGGAAGAAGCCTGACGTGTCGATGTGGTGGAAGGAGAACCAACTTCTATGTCAATATAGCTGTGCGATTAGATTTTAATTTTATTGTGTACGAAAACGAATGAATATTAACCTGATTCCGTCTCGCCGAGGAATGCCGAGGAATGCCGACGTTATCACGGAGTTTATATTAAATTACTCAAATAAATTAGCACTGACTCTTTACAGTTATTCAATAGGAAGTAACAAATGACATGATTCATCTTGTTTCAGGATTTAGGCACGATTATATTCACATTCATACATATAAGCATTTTTATCACAAATTATTCTAACAAGATCACAATTATAAGTAGAAAAATCCCTTTATTAGATATTAGATTGACACGAAAACGACATATTTTATTTTCTAACTCATTTAGGATATAGTAAAGATGAGATTTTTTAGAGGAAATTAATAATCTAGACTTTCTATAAAATTCTACCATTTATTATTCATTAAAGTTTTTTAGAGAACTGTTGTTTAAGTATTTGTGATGTATACCTTGAGTTCTGCGAACAGTTCTGCCGTGGCGTAAGGACTCGGAGACCACACCAGCTTCAGTTTGGGGAAGTGCAGGGTCAGCAACTGGAGCTTCTGCTGACTCTCCGGACTCCACGACGACTGACTCTGGGGGGGAACATATTAATCCAAACCTTTTGCATATGCAATTTCAGAATAAATGCAATTAATATGATTGTGAACTAAACTAGCGCATTGAATTTATTGTTCAGTGGGGGCGGCCAATTTGTAAATCCGCCCCTGATCTATAGAGATAAAAAAAGGCAAAGATCAACCAAAATGTAGTCAATTTGTTTGTAGGTCGATGTGGTGCGGTTCCGACCTGCAGCCGGAAGGGAGTGGCCTGGTCGAACTCCACCAGCAGTATGGGCGTGGCGTAGGTCTTGACCAGCTGCGTGGCCTGCGCGTGCAGTCTGCCCGAGCCCAGAGACCCCACCAGGTCCGACACCGACTTCCTCTCCACGCAGATGTCCGGAGACAACACGTAGTCGCCCACCTGGTATATAAAACATCTTCAAACTAAATAACGATCAGTTTTTTGAATTTTATTTGTGATATACAATTGTTTACATTGTGTGCACAGTTCACTTCTTCACCCTCGTTTTATCTCGAATTATAATTCCCAATCGCCGGCTGGAGCATCGACCTAGGAATAGCTGTAATTTCGTTTGTCATTTTTTGCTTCAACACATCCAAATTAGGTAGCAAATGGTTGTAGACAGTAACATTGTTTAAGTAGCCTCGTCGGGAAAAGGAGCAGGAGTTAGGTCTGGGCTCCTCGGTGACCTGTTCGTGTCTCGTCGGCGACTTGTGATATGCATTATGTGGCTACATCCGCAATTAGAATGAATTAGTTTTGTTAAATAATAAAAGACTGCCTCCGTGGTGTAGCGTGGTGTAGCGTGGTGTAGCGGTAAAGTAGCCTTTCTTGCCACTTGTCACGATTGGCCTATAGTAAAGTTGGCTAAATGTTAATCGGCTTCTTTATAAGCGTGGTTTCTGGCCACCCCGCAAGGGATACGGTCGTGATGATACTACTAATAATAAAAACCGATAAATATTGTAAGACACTTATGTTATAGTTAGATTGTCGTACTATAACCGGATAGTGATGCACTATTAGTAAAAGTAAAGTATCATTGTATATCGTTTCCCTTCCGGGGTGGTCAGAAACAACGCTTATAAATATATTGTTAGTTGAGCTATTATCTGTCGCTAGCGCCCCATGTATATCGTTTCCCTTCCGGGGTGGTCAGAAACAACGCTTATAAATATATTGTTAGTTGAGCTATTATCTGTCGCATGCGCCCCATGTATATCGTTTCCCTTCCGGGGTGGTCAGAAACAACGCTTATAAATATATTGTTAGTTGAGCTATTATCTGTCGCATGCGCCCCATGTATATCGTTTCCCTTCCGGGGTGGTCAGAAACAACGCTTATAAATATATTGTTAGTTGAGCTATTATCTGTCGCATGCGCCCCATGTATATCGTTTCCCTTCCGGGGTGGTCAGAAACAACGCTTATAAATATATTGTTAGTTGAGCTATTATCTGTCGCATGCGCCCCATGTATATCGTTTCCCTTCCGGGGTGGTCAGAAACAACGCTTATAAATATATTGTTAGTTGAGCTATTATCTGTCGCATGCGCCCCATGTATATCGTTTCCCTTCCGGGGTGGTCAGAAACAACGCTTATAAATATATTGTTAGTTGAGCTATTATCTGTCGCATGCGCCCCATGTATATCGTTTCCCTTCCGGGGTGGTCAGAAACAACGCTTATAAATATATTGTTAGTTGAGCTATTATCTGTCGCATGCGCCCCATGTTTATCGCTTCCAATATTCCAAGTATGTATATTAAAACCAATTAGTAATTAGATGTACATCAAGTATTGTTGTCATATACTATTGTTATTACTGTCAGTGGAGAACTGTAATTGACCTTCTAAATCGACTATATGTTAGGTAATAGAAAAGTTTTATGTTTATTTGTTGAGTCAGAAAATGTTTTACATTAATAGCAATTAAAATAAATAATATTTAATGACACCAATTTTTTACATAAATTACAAACTAGGAAATTGAGCTAGGACAGGTTCACAGAACTGTTAGTAAGTGCACTGGGTCCTGTATTAGATAATTCTGTGAAGGCACAGAAACCAGATCGATGAGGGAAGCTGTAGTTTGTTGATCCTAGTTTAGCAACACTCGAATGAGGTTGTTATATCGTATTTGTGTATTTGTAAAATATTGATGTGTGGTCGAAAGATTATAATTACTCACGGCTATGGTGAGCGGCACGACCCGCAGCCCCTTCCGGTGCAGCAGGGCCGGCAGCTCGGAGCGGAACTCGCGCATGTCCACCACCACCAGCGGCTGCGCGGCGCCGACACCAGAACCGCCTTGGCACAATAAGTTACAGCTTTTACAGGTCCTTACGGAACTCGCGCATGTCCACCACCACCAGCGGCTGCGCGGCGCCGACACCAGAACCGCCTTGGCACAATAAGTTACAGCTTTTACAGGTCCTTACGGAACTCGCGCATGTCCACCACCACCAGCGGCTGCGCGGCGCCGACACCAGAACCGCCTTGGCACAATAAGTTACAGCTTTTACAGGTCCTTACGGAACTCGCGCATGTCCACCACCACCAGCGGCTGCGCGGCGCCGACACCAGAACCGCCTTGGCACAATAAGTTACAGCTTTTACAGGTCCTTACGGAACTCGCGCATGTCCACCACCACCAGCGGCTGCGCGGCGCCGACACCAGAACCGCCTTGGCACAATAAGTTACAGCTTTTACAGGTCCTTACGGAACTCGCGCATGTCCACCACCACCAGCGGCTGCGCGGCGCCGACACCAGAACCGCCTTGGCACAATAAGTTACAGCTTTTACAGGTCCTTACAGAACATATTTCTGGAAATTTAGTCTTCTCTCGTCACACTCGCCAAGCGGGTTGGCGAGGATCTAATATCATTTTTGACAATTTCTTAGCGATTCCACAAGTTGGTATGAGTTGAAAATATATTTTACATTAGCCGAGAGATCTCTTGGATTTTAAAGAATGCGTTCTTACAAGCGGACAACCATTGCTCAGTGTTATTTGTTGTTAATTAAATAATAACTTGCCCCACCGTCTCGACCGTCACCGGTCAACGTGGAGAGTGCAGACCAAATTCTCCAAAAAATTCTGAAAAGCCCATCCTACAACAGTGGAAGTGTTTTAAAGGCTGGGATGAAATAATATCAGTACTTTATATAGTTAACCAAACACGGTGACAATATATCACAAATAATTTATTTTATTCAATAAATCATTTTTTACAAACAGGAGATAGAAAATATTCTAATCTCCAACAATTTATTCTAGGATTTCAAATTACTTCGAATTATTAAAAGCATTTGATAAAGTATTAGGTAGATAGCTATTGCACCGGCTGAAACTGTTATAATGGCTATATAATAAAGATAAAACGTATGTTAAGGAGTATTTTTTTTACTTTTAACCGTAGTCCGAAAGATTGCATGGTGCAGTGCTCATGTAAAGAAATTCATATAATGGTGTACCTCAGGGTTGTATATATTAAGTAAGGTTACGATTTATTTAATATATATAAAACTTTGTTGTACTTAAATTATGTTGTAATTTTTATGTATGTATGTTACTTTCTCAAAGCTTATCCATAAAAAAGTATAATATTAGTCTAAAATTAGGATGTGTATGTTTAAGTTATTAGTGAATACCGACCTGCTTTTCTGGTATCTGTGACGCTGGTGTCGTGTTCTACGTTGAGGTTAAACACCTCGTCAGTCTTTCCGTCCTGGTACGAGGGGACCACCATCGTCTATAACCAAGACACAAGATATCTGAGTACGACATGGTACATAGCGCCTACCTGACGGTAAGCGGTATCGAGCTCCAAGAAAGGGAAAACTGATAGCAGCCACTAACGACCGACATCTATTATTATTCCGGTAAGTCATCACCGAGCAACATTTCTGACACTTTATAAGAAAGTATGACCAATCAATAATTGTCGATTTCAATGTTTCAAGTGTCGATATAGTGTTAGAATTGATATTTATTTATTCTTGGGAAAATTTACAGCTTTTACAATATTATGTATGGGGCCGTCCATTAATCAAGCGAGGCTCGAAAGGGGGGAGGGGGTTCGACAAAAATCACGAAATATACACCCCCCTTGTGTAGTAAAATATCATGAGTATTTATTTTTCAAACGAGCGATTTGTAAACCGAAAAGCGGCGCGTGGTGTGGCTCTGAGTGGCCGCGATGGGATTGGATGTGACGCCGAGTGGCTCGCTCCTTATCCAGTTGGTGGTGTGGCTCTGAGTGGCCGCGATGGGATTGGTTGTGACGCCGAGTGGCTCGCTCCTTATCCAGTTGGTGGTGTGGCTCTGAGTGGCCGCGATGGGATTGGATGTGACGCCGAGTGGCTCGCTCCTTATCCAGTTGGTGGTGTGGCTCTGAGTGGCCGCGATGGGATTGGTTGTGACGCCGAGTGGCTCGCTCCTTATCCAGTTGGTGGTGTGGCTCTGAGTGGCCGCGATGGGATTGGATGTGACGCCGAGTGGCTCGCTCCTTATCCAGTTGGTGGTGTGGCTCTGAGTGGCCGCGATGGGATTGGATGTGACGCCGAGTGGCTCGCTCCTTATCCAGTTGGTGGTGTGGCTCTGAGTGGCCGCGATGGGATTGGATGTGACGCCGAGTGGCTCGCTCCTTATCCAGTTGGTGGTGTGGCTCTGAGTGGCCGCGATGGGATTGGATGTGACGCCGAGTGGCTCGCTCCTTATCCAGTTGGTGGTGTGGCTCTGAGTGGCCGCGATGGGATTGGATGTGACGCCGAGTGGCTCGCTCCTTATCCAGTTGGTGGTGTGGCTCTGAGTGGCCGCGATGGGATTGGATGTGACGCCGAGTGGCTCGCTCCTTATCCAGTTGGTGGTGTGGCTCTGAGTGGCCGCGATGGGATTGGATGTGACGCCGAGTGGCTCGCTCCTTATACAGTTGGTGGTGTGGCTCTGAGTGGCCGCGATGGGATTGGATGTGACGCCGAGTGGCTCGCTCCTTATCCAGTTGGTGGTGTGGCTCTGAGTGGCCGCGATGGGATTGGATGTGACGCCGAGTGGCTCGCTCCTTATCCAGTTGGTGGTGTGGCTCTGAGTGGCCGCGATGGGATTGGATGTGACGCCGAGTGGCTCGCTCCTTATCCAGTTGGCGGTGTGGCTCTGAGTGGCCGCGATGGGATTGGATGTGACGCCGAGTGGCTCGCTCCTTATCCAATTGGCGGTGTGGCTCTGAGTGGCCGCGATGGGATTGGATGTGACGCCGAGTGGCTCGCTCCTTATCCAGTTAGTGGTGTGGCTCTGAGTGGCCGCGATGGGATTGGATGTGACGCCGAGTGGCTCGCTCCTTATCCAGTTGGTAGTGTTGAAGAAAGTGTTGCCAATCCGAGGGCCGAGGACAATGTATTCAGATTAATTTACTGTTGCTGCCATTAATCTTTTAAAAAAATTCGTACAATAACAATGAGATATGAAATTATAATAGCATTTGTGTACTGATCCCAATTTACAACTTAAAAATTATACAATATGAGACTTTGTACTCTTAGTAATAATAATAATAAAACTAAGTCGTAGTAATAATAATAATAAAACTAAGTCGTAGTAATAATAATAATAAAACTAAGTCGTAGTAATAATAATAATAAGTAGTCAAGCAAACACTTTACTATTTATTTACAAGAAATACATAAAACACAAAAGGGTAGGTGTTAAAGAAAGCATAGGGACAAAAATAAGGAAAGGCCTGGTCGGAAGGATAAGTGAAGAGAGATTGCGAAAGTCGTGGGTAAAAGAGGCCCTGGCAGACCGAGACTCACCTATCACGATCAAATGAGTAAAACAATAGCTGAAGGTGCATTAAAAAAGTCATGGAAACAAACGGGCATGTATGAGAAGGTTGATGAATGTCGAAGAAGCGAACGAGGTGTGTCGTGAAAAAATATAAAATGTGTGGAAGTATACTCACGGCCTTGGTCTCTATGAGGAGCTGGAAGGCTGCCTTCTCTCTGCGCAGGGCAGACAGGTAGGCCTGCTCCTCCACCGAGCCCGCGTACAGCACCAGGTACACCTTGGGCTCCATCTCGGCACATCATCAAAATGTGTGGAAGTATACTCACGGCCTTGGTCTCTATGAGGAGCTGGAAGGCTGCCTTCTCTCTGCGCAGGGCAGACAGGTAGGCCTGCTCCTCCACCGAGCCCGCGTACAGCACCAGGTACACCTTGGGCTCCATCTCGGCACATCATCAAAATGTGTGGAAGTATACTCACGGCCTTGGTCTCTATGAGGAGCTGGAAGGCTGCCTTCTCTCTGCGCAGGGCAGACAGGTAGGCCTGCTCCTCCACCGAGCCCGCGTACAGCACCAGGTACACCTTGGGCTCCATCTCGGCACATCATCAAAATGTGTGGAAGTATACTCACGGCCTTGGTCTCTATGAGGAGCTGGAAGGCTGCCTTCTCTCTGCGCAGGGCAGACAGGTAGGCCTGCTCCTCCACCGAGCCCGCGTACAGCACCAGGTACACCTTGGGCTCCATCTCGGCACATCATCAAAATGTGTGGAAGTATACTCACGGCCTTGGTCTCTATGAGGAGCTGGAAGGCGGCCTTCTCTCTGCGCAGGGCAGACAGGTAGGCCTGCTCCTCCACCGAGCCCGCGTACAGCACCAGGTACACCTTGGGCTCCATCTCGGCACATCATCAAAATGTGTGGAAGTATACTCACGGCCTTGGTCTCTATGAGGAGCTGGAAGGCTGCCTTCTCTCTGCGCAGGGCAGACAGGTAGGCCTGCTCCTCCACCGAGCCCGCGTACAGCACCAGGTACACCTTGGGCTCCATCTCGGCACATCATCAAAATGTGTGGAAGTATACTCACGGCCTTGGTCTCTATGAGGAGCTGGAAGGCTGCCTTCTCTCTGCGCAGGGCAGACAGGTAGGCCTGCTCCTCCACCGAGCCCGCGTACAGCACCAGGTACACCTTGGGCTCCATCTCGGCACATCATCAAAATGTGTGGAAGTATACTCACGGCCTTGGTCTCTATGAGGAGCTGGAAGGCTGCCTTCTCTCTGCGCAGGGCAGACAGGTAGGCCTGCTCCTCCACCGAGCCCGCGTACAGCACCAGGTACACCTTGGGCTCCATCTCGGCACATCATCAAAATGTGTGGAAGTATACTCACGGCCTTGGTCTCTATGAGGAGCTGGAAGGCTGCCTTCTCTCTGCGCAGGGCAGACAGGTAGGCCTGCTCCTCCACCGAGCCCGCGTACAGCACCAGGTACACCTTGGGCTCCATCTCGGCACATCATCAAAATGTGTGGAAGTATACTCACGGCCTTGGTCTCTATGAGGAGCTGGAAGGCTGCCTTCTCTCTGCGCAGGGCAGACAGGTAGGCCTGCTCCTCCACCGAGCCCGCGTACAGCACCAGGTACACCTTGGGCTCCATCTCGGCACATCATCAAAATGTGTGGAAGTATACTCACGGCCTTGGTCTCTATGAGGAGCTGGAAGGCTGCCTTCTCTCTGCGCAGGGCAGACAGGTAGGCCTGCTCCTCCACCGAGCCCGCGTACAGCACCAGGTACACCTTGGGCTCCATCTCGGCACATCATCAAAATGTGTGGAAGTATACTCACGGCCTTGGTCTCTATGAGGAGCTGGAAGGCTGCCTTCTCTCTGCGCAGGGCAGACAGGTAGGCCTGCTCCTCCACCGAGCCCGCGTACAGCACCAGGTACACCTTGGGCTCCATCTCGGCACATCATCAAAATGTGTGGAAGTATACTCACGGCCTTGGTCTCTATGAGGAGCTGGAAGGCTGCCTTCTCTCTGCGCAGGGCAGACAGGTAGGCCTGCTCCTCCACCGAGCCCGCGTACAGCACCAGGTACACCTTGGGCTCCATCTCGGCACATCATCAAAATGTGTGGAAGTATACTCACGGCCTTGGTCTCTATGAGGAGCTGGAAGGCTGCCTTCTCTCTGCGCAGGGCAGACAGGTAGGCCTGCTCCTCCACCGAGCCCGCGTACAGCACCAGGTACACCTTGGGCTCCATCTCGGCACATCATCAATGTTACTAACATTATTACAACAATATTAAATATTACTGCCAAACTATCGATCCATTTTTGGCTCAGAAACAGGTTTCTTTAATTTATAAGGTAGAAAATAATATATTCCCTATAGTTGGCAATAAGGATAAGAATTGATCGAGACTGATCATTCAATTAGTCTAACATCACTAGTCTATGAAGAATTGTGAACTTAAGATGTCGGACTTTTTCTTGTTATATATTTTCAACATTCTAAATTAGTAAAAATATGAGCACGACCGTACCCCTTCCGGGGTCGTCAGAAACGACGCAGTTTTTTATTGTACTGGATTCGCGTTTAGACAACTTCATTTGTTTATGGCATGACAAGTGGCGAGCTCGCCATGTCTCTACCGTACCGGACTCGACAAATATAACAAATAAATTTAAATAATTGATTGTCCCGAACAGGAATCGAATCGAATTGATAACTGCCTCCGTGGTCTGGCGGTTAAGTGCGTGGATTTTTTTTAGACTCGGAGGTACCGTGTTCGATTCCTGATTTATTTAATATTTTATTCATTTCGCGCCGTTTCTGATCACCCTATAAAGGAAACGGTCGTGATAATACTTTGCTCATTGATAAATAAAGACTTTTAACACATTATTTGATGATTTTATTTAGATTTACTTTTCGTTATTCTACAAGTGTCATGGTTAATGCCATTTAATTATATGACTAGAGAGAGAGAGAGAGAGCTATCGAAGTTTGAGCAAGGTTAGAGGAGTCACCTTGCCGGCACAGACGAGTGTCTCCAGCGCCCGCACGGTGGACACGTCGCTGTGGTAGAGCACCACGTGAGCGGGGCGGAGCGCGGTCACATGTCTCTCGAGAGAGAACGGGTCGCCGAACTCCTTGAAGGTGTGGATGCTGACCAGAGGCCGATCCCTTTCCAAAATACTCAGGTCTAAGTTTTCCAGCTAAAAATACATAGTAACTGTTATAAATGGAATGACAAATTATGGCGACCTCCTTGGCCACTATTAATATTAAAAAACAATAGCTAGGATATATGAACATTTACAATTTGATAGCTGAGATATGTAAACATTTACAATTTGATAGCTGAGATATATAAACATTTACAATTTAATAACTGGGATATATGAACATATACAATTTGATAGCTGGGATATATAAACCGTAATATATAAATGATATATAAATGACCGCCTCCGTGGTCTAGTTGCCGTGAACTCGGGAGGTCGTGGGTTCGATTCCCACCGGGGGCAAATTGTACATTGTATAATTTGTCTCGGTCTGGGTGTTTATATGTATAATATGTATATATTTACAAAAAAAAAAAAGTATATTATGTAGTTTATCAACCATCTAGTTTCCGTAACACAAGCCTCGTAGCTTAGCACGGAAACTAGATGGCGCTGTGTGACCTGTCTGAAATTATTTATATATTTATTTTATATATTTATAAACATTTACAATTTAATAACTGGGATATATGAACATTTACAATTTGATAGCTGAGATATGTAAACATTTACAATTTGATAGCTGAGATATATAAACATTTACAATTTAATAACTGGGATATATGAACATATACAATTTGATAGCTGGGATATATAAACATTTACAATTTAATAACTGGGATATATGAACATTTACAATTTGATAGCTGAGATATATAAACATTTACAATTTAATAACTGGGATATATGAACATTTACTCGTAAACCAAGGCCTACTTTGTATGAGTACAGCCTAAAAAATACAATTCTTAAGCGGGTTGATGAAATCAAGGATTTGGGTGTTCTGCACGATAGCAAACTACTCTTTAAGCAACACATTGAGTTTATAACTGCGAAGGCCATGAAGGCACTGGGGTTTATTATTAGGAGTTCGATTGATTTTAAAAATGCTAAAACGCTTAAAATTTTGTACTGCTCGTACGTCCGCAGTAATTTAGAATATGCGTCACCAGTATGGAATCCTATGTATGCTGTCTACATTTCAAGCCTAGAAAGAATTCAAAAGAAATTTTTACGTCACTTAAATTATAGATTTAATATTCCTAAGGAGGATTATGATTCTGCATGTAGACGCCATCATATTCTACCACTTTCCAACCGCCGCGAGATTGCCGACCTAGTGTTTCTTTTTAAGATAGCCAATAGTACCATTGATAGTCCGCAGTTGTTACAAAAGTTAGATATACGAGTTCCAGGAAGAACGTTGCGTCTCAACACGACATTCGGCTTACTACCACACGCCGATACGAGCTATCGTCGGAATTCATTTATCTGGAGGACCTGCAGTCGATTTGATAAGCTTTTGCGTGATTTCGATTTTGACCTATTTTGTACAAGCTATAGGGCGGCTTAATATGTCCCTACCTTGACTTTCTATTATTATCATTTTGCTGTAACTCCATGACTGTGAATGATTGCTTTATTGTTCTGTTTATTGTTTTATAACAATTTTGAAAATGTGTCTCTATAGTATAGACTGTTTCTTTAAAAAATAATAATAATAATAATACTTTAGTGCCGTGTCTGTTGTTTCTACCTGTGGAAACTTTTTAGTGGTTTAAGTGTTTATATTTATGTCTAATTAAAATTCTGTAACCATAAGTTTTCCTAATAAAATAAAATAAATAAATAAAAAATAAATTTACAATTTGATAGCTGAGATATGTAAACATTTACAATTTGATAGCTGAGATATATACACATTTACAATTTAATAACTGGGATATATGAACATATACAATTTGATAGCTGGGATATATAAACATTTACAATTTAATAACTGGGATATATGAACATTTACAATTTAATAGCTAGGATATATGAACATTTACAATTTGATAGCTGAGATATATAAACATTTACAATTTGACAGCTGAAATATATAAACATTTACAATTTAATAGCTAGGATATATGAACATTTACAATTTGATAGCTGAGATATATAAACATTTACAATTTAATAACTGGGATATATGAACATATACAATTTGATAGCTGGGATATATAAACATTTACAATTTAATAACTGGGATATATGAACATTTACAATTTGATAGCTGAGATATATAAACATTTACAATTTGATAGCTGGGATATATAATCATTTACAATTTGATAGCTGAGATATATAAACATATACAATTTGATAGCTGGGATATATAAACATTTACAATTTAATAACTGAGATAGATGAACATATACAATTTTATAGCTGGGATATGTGAACATTTACAATTCGATAGTTCGGGTATATGAACATTTACAGTTTGACAGCTCAAAAGAAAACGAAAGTATTTTTGAGTACGTGAAAAAGGATTGCCTTACTTATTAATTGTTGGGTTTTTCCAAGATCTATGAATACAGGTAAGATGTTCACAGTATTATGGTGGAGTTACATCAGTCGCAAGAGTTCACCCTGTTTTGCCTTTCTCTATATTATGTTTTGTAAAATTGGATGTTATTTATTTATTTTATTTATTTATTTATTTTGAAAGAAAATCTTACAGCTAATACATTAAAATTAAGCAAATAAAGTTAAACAGGTAAAAGGCCAAAACAGATTTTCAGATGTAAACAAAGTACATAAATTAACACAATTATAAAAAGAAAACAGCTCGGATATAAAAGTAAGATACTTATAAACTAAAAGATACACAAGTTAAATAGAGTTATGAACAAATGATAAATAAACGCCAATTCCCACCACCTAAAAAAGAAAACAATGCTCCTGCTTCGTTCCGTTTACCTGTGAGAATGGTTCGAAGAAGCTGTCATGAGGTCCTGCAGGTTCCTTCCCCTGTGCGAGGGTGAGCAGGTAGTTTCCCCTCTCCTCCGCCTCCTCGTCTTCGGCTGGAGACTGAGTAACTTCGGGTTGGAGATGGCGGTACTTCTCGGCGATGGTGGTGATCTTCAAGCCTTTGGACATCGCCTGGTGCAGCAAGTATCTATATTACATGGCCATCATCAGTTGCTAGATAAACTTATTCAATAAAAACAAAAATTTAATGTTATAAATTCGCTGCTAAAGTTACTTTAAAAAATTGAATTCAGTCAGCATCCAATCCAATCCTCACAAAATATAACTGCGTCTTTCATTCTACATATGAAGGGCAGATCCAGGATAGAGATTGCAACCCGGTTTACCAGCGTGTCCCCCCGCGCCCCCCCAGCCTTAGTGTTACCTGTGTGCCCCCCTGGGTAGCACGTCGTGCAGCTGTCGGCACGTGCGCGTGTCCTGGCAGAGCACCAGCGTGTCCCCCCGCGCCCCCCCGCCCCCGTGTTACCTGTGTGCCCCCATGGTGAGCACGTCGTGCAGCTGTCGGCACGTGCGCGTGTCCTGGCAGAGCACCAGCGTGTCCCCCCGCGCCCCCCCCCCGCCCCCGTGTTACCTGTGTGCCCCCATGGTGAGCACGTCGTGCAGCTGTCGGCACGTGCGCGTGTCCTGGCAGAGCACCAGCGTGTCCCCCCGCGCCCCCCCCCCCCCCCCCCCGTGTTACCTGTGTGCCCCCATGGTGAGCACGTCGTGCAGCTGTCGGCACGTGCGCGTGTCCTGGCAGAGCACCAGCGTGTCCCCCCGCGCCCCCCCGCCCCCGTGTTACCTGTGTGCCCCCATGGTGAGCACGTCGTGCAGCTGTCGGCACGTGCGCGTGTCCTGGCAGAGCACCAGCGTGTCCCCCCGCGCCCCCCCGGTCTCTCCCAGCAGCTCCCGCAGACACTTCCACTTCGGGCACGGCTCGGGGTCGAACTCTACACACACTACTTCATCAAACCTCATCATTGTTTCCGTCGTAGCATCTATAATCCTCGACCCGAGGTTTGGTTGTCAGATAATAACTTCGGGCATCGAATCCGCCTTTGTATTTTAATGAATTAACGAAGAAAATTAATCTTGTAATTTAAATTAAAGTTGTGGGCTTAATGTTGCGTAAATCATCCAAACTTCACACGACAAAGAACAGGAGAAGGAAATTTTTGACAATTAAAAAAATAGTTTACAGAGAAGTCAAGAAACAGTTACAGGAAGTGGCTGCATGTAGATACATTAAGACAACAAACACGATCACGAACGACCGAGAACGGTCACGCTCATACAGAGAATCTCATACTGATAAAATTATCATTACATAGAATAGCGAATTAAATCAATGACCTATAAAATGAGATACCACTGTTGCAAGCTCTCACAATGTACCCCAACAAAGCAAACAATAAGAGTACGTCACACGGAACTAACCAATGACGAAGCAGGCGCCATTATTGCTGAAATATTACTGGCTAATTGGATGTGAGTCTTTAATTAAGACTAAAAGCGATGAATCTGCAAAAAGATGAAGGGTTTGTCGATATGTTTTGTTTCACATATGCCTTTACGCTTTCTAGCTAGGCTTCTAAATATATTTTGATAAATAATAAATTCATTTGTAAATATTATGTTATTTTATTTTCTTGACAAAATCATAAGTGTCTAAGTATAAACAAAATTGAAGTATAAAATGTTTATAATAAAAAGGTAAAGAAATATGAAAGGTTAGGTCTTGCCACACATATATAATTTAATATTTTAATAGATATTATGCAGTAAATTCACTAAGAACTATTAAAGGTTTTCACATAGGTATAAGTTCTTAAATTGACGACCCACAGATAAACAAGTTCCTTAATTGACGACCCACAGATAAACAAGTTCCTTAATTGACGACCCACAGATAAACAAGTTCCTTAATTGACGACCCACAGATAAACAAGTTCCTTAATTGACGACCCACAGATAAACAAGTTCCTTAATTGACGACCCACAGATAAACAAGTTCCTTAATTGACGACCCACAGATAAACAAGTTCCTTAATTGACGACCCACAGATAAACAAGTTCCTTAATTGACGACCCACAGATAAACAAGTTCCTTAATTGACGACCCACAGATAAACAAGTTCCTTAATTGACGACCCACAGATAAACAAGTTCCTTAATTGACGACCCACAGATAAACAAGTTCTTAAATTGACGACCCACAGATAAACAAGTTCCTTAATTGACGACCCACAGATAAACAAGTTCCTTAATTGACGACCCACAGATAAACAAGTTCCTTAATTGACGACCCACAGATAAACAAGTTCTTAAATTGACGACCCACAGATAAACAAGTTCCTTAATTGACGACCCACAGATAAACAAGTTCTTAAATTGACGACCCACAGATAAACAAGTTCCTTAATTGACGACCCACAGATAAACAAGTTCCTTAATTGACGACCCACAGATAAACAAGTTCTTAAATTGACGACCCACATATAAACAAGTTCCTTAATTGACGACCCACAGATAAACAAGTTCCTTAATTGACGACCCACAGATAAACAAGTTCTTAAATTGACGACCCACAGATAAACAAGTTCCTTTTTTGACGACCCACAGATAAACAAGTTCCTTAATTGACGACCCACAGATAAACAAGTTCTTAAATTGACGACCCACAGATAAACAAGTTCCTTAATTGACGACCCACAGATAAACAAGTTCTTAAATTGACGACCCACAGATAAACAAGTTCCTTAATTGACGACCCACAGATAAACAAGTTCCTTAATTGACGACCCACAGATAAACAAGTTCCTTAATTGACGACCCACAGATAAACAATGCTAAAATAAATAATAATTCATTCGTAGTATAACTATTATGACGGTCGGGTCCCGGTCCGGACCCTAAGGGTCTGGTTGAGCTGGGGGATACCTGTGCCGAATATGTTTAATGTATTGTTCTTACATTAGCAGAGGTTTTCACATTTTGTCGACTTTCGGGTTGTATATGGGCATATAGTCTGCTGACTTTCCTGGTGGGTTAATATCATAGCTACTGATAACTAAAGTTAAAAGGTTATTAATTTGGTGGTGCAGTTCTGTATAGGTTTCATTTTGTAAATCTGATATAGCTGAATTTTCCTAGCAGATTCCTGTCTCAGTCAGATTAAACATTAACAGGTCACTGGAATCTGCTGGTCTTCTGCTAACAGCTTACTTATTGGACCACTTTGCTGCTTAGTCTTCCACTAGCGGGAGGAGAATCATTCAATAGAATTAAATTAATGACGTTTCATAAATGCGTGTAAGTTAACTTGACAAATCATCATCCTCGCCTCACCATTATCCTTATTGTAGACCCGTCCCCTGGCCAGAGAGAAGAGCCTGTCGGCCGAGGGTAGCAGTATCCAGCCGGAGTTGGTGTGCGCGTACTCCTGCGTCTTGAAGTCGGCCAGCAGCGCGAGGAAGGAGGCGCAGTCTCCGTGCAGCACGCGCAGGCCCAGGCAGCGCAGCGCACGCAGCTCCTGCACCAGCTGGGACGTGCGCGCGCCCAGCTGGTGCCACACGCAGTCCAGCTGCGACTGGAGGATCTTGTGGAACTGCTTCGTCATGCAGCTCTCTAGCGTCACCTCCTGCGGGGGGGGGACATAACTTTGATGGGCTGGGTTTAACAAGGAAGCCACGATTTTTTATTTTATTGCGCAACAAAACCCTTATCATCTTGTATTATGGTCCTTGCATCTGGCTCCTCTCCGTCTCGGAAGCTCATTCCATAAATGTATCTCCCGCAGACCTGCTTAGACCCAATTTTTTGCAGTAAGTGGTGCGAAGATTTTGCTGGAATAATTTTGCTAATGTAGCGTAATTAATGGACCCCTTTTGAGTGGTGCAGATAGTTTGTGGCAATGTAAGATAGTCTATATGACGTGGTGAGTTACCTGCAGGTCCAGAGTTCTGTTGACAGCCTTGAGCTGTTTGATGGTGTTGTTGATGATGTCGAGCAGACAGAGCTGTATCTGGAGAGTGCTGGGGGAGAGCGGGACGTGAAGCTCCTCCACCTGGGTGGGGGCCGACTTCAGGCATTGGATCACTGAACCGTGGAACCTAATGAGTTTTTAACTACTTTCATAATAATAATTTACACATATTTACAGAACAAGATATTTACAGTATCGTACAAGCTTAGTTTAATGAAAGACCTCTGTTCCCTATACTAAGATTGCCCCGGTCATATAGGGGACGGTTGACACAGAGTAATGTAAGCCGTCCTGCAGCTCAGTCGCTCTGTCCAGTCGGTCACAACTCCAATTCCACACGACATTTTATATGACATGCCTATTTTTTTGAGAGCAAGGCGGGACAACAGATCATGTGACCTACACAACAAATAACTTTTTATTTTATTTTATTAAAATCTTATTAATCCAGGCGACATAGATTATTTAATTCTAACAATAATAAAACAAAGTTATTGTTGTTGTGCAGTTACTCTGCCACTGTAATAAAGAAATCTAACAGACCCTCAAACACTGAGTCCTAAACTTCCACTGCTGAAGATGAGCCTTCGAGAACATATTGAGCAAGAATTTGGAATATAGCCTATGTCTATCTCACGGTTAATTATATATAAAATTTATCAAAATCAGTTTAGTAGTATAGTTGTGGACACAATCATAATAATATCCTCTAGTGACAAGCATACAAAGGGCTGTTTTTGTGTTTACCTGGGCCACAAGTAGAGCTCTGTGAGGAACAGTGCTCTCATGACCTTCTCCACCTGGTGGAACCCAAACGTGAACGACACGGGCGAGTTGGAGAAACCCTTCACAAATCCTGTCTGAAATCAGAGAAAAAAATAGTCAGACCGGTGATGAGGTAGGTAATTAGTAAACCTGTAAATATGACTATTTCTAGATTGTAGCTGATGCCGAGTTGGCATAGATAGACAGATAAATTATTTATTGCACAAAACCATGTTTTAGTACATAGCTTTTAATGTCTAGGCATTTTCTAACAGCTAACTTTTGGGATAGTGATAAGAGAGTGTAGGAACATGTGTACAAGTGTAGGTACATGTGTACAAGTGTAGGTACATGTGTACAAGTGTAGGTACATGTGTACATTTAGAAACTATGATTATAAAATTTAAATAACCTAAATGACATTTTATTGTTAAAAAAACTTATAATAGTTTTTATAATTAATTATTTACCAGAGCCGTTTACAGATGGCCACAGCTACTTGTTCAATATATTGACAACACCTTATTGTTGCTATACAAAACAAGAAAGTATTTATTTTAGTGTAGAGAGTAGTGGGAGGATTCCACAGAATTATTTGTTTTTAATTACTAACTCTAGTAAGTACATAGCAAATGCGATGCACTTGCATAACAGTCCAATATATATATATAAGATGGAATATGGTGTCATTTTGGGAAAATATGAAGTGGGTATTTCAGCAGCATTTTATAATAGAAATAAAATTAAATAAAAAATCTATATTAAAAAAAAAAACCTCTAGTGGCGTCCTATCAGTTAAAAATACTTTTTTTATAAAGAAACAATTATTACTAGGGTTTCACAATAAAATACATTACAATAACATCTTAAAAGTAGTAATATCAGACAAATATGTCCTTCGCCAAGCCAGTGTGGGGAGTGTAGGCCAAATTCTCCAGATAAATGTTCTGGAAGGCCCATCTCCAGCAGTAGAGGTCTAGGACGCTGTGTTCTAGGGGCTGTAATGATGATGATGTCCCTGCAAGCTAAACTAATAGCCTTTGAACTACTGTTAAATATAGCAAGCAGTACATTAAATAATTATTATATTAAATATAGCAAGCAGTACATTAAATAATTATTATATTAAATATAGCAAGCAGTACATTAAATAATTATTATATTAAATATAGCAAGCAGTATATTAAATAATTATTATATTAAATATAAAGATATATTATTTTTTGTGGTTTTGTTTTGCTTCCCAAGATTGTTCTAGTCAAAGATTTATGACTACAACTCCGTAGTTCCACTCAGTAGTTACCAATTACTAATGTATGATTGTAATTTTGTTCTAATACTTCTTCCCAAATAGGTTCTATTCATCATAAGAATTGAAACTCAATTGAATTAGCCATATTTTAGTTGTTTGGACATTTATTTTGTTCAATAAGGCCGTAGTAATTCATTAGTTTACCTTGTTGGTTTGTCTGTACAGTCGGAGTGCAAAGGCCTCCTGACAGGACTCCAGCACGGTGTGCGCTCGCAGCACCACCACCCCCGACACCTGTGGGACTGGCACTCTGCCCTTTAACAGGTCCACCACCAGCACCCGGGTCGACACGAGGTATACTCCCCCTTCCAGGTATGCCTTTTCTCTATGTGGCACAAATAAATATTAACTTTTTGGATAAAAGCCAAGTTACAAAAACCAGGTTTAAAAAAATAAAAAATGCAGTTTTTCGTAAATAAAGTTACATCTAAGCTAAGTTCCTTCAAAAAATAAGTAAAATCCAACCATATACCTTTCCGCACCGACTAGAGGCAGCGGCTTTAGCTCCAGCTTTTGCATAAGATACTTCTCTTCATGGTCACTGCTGTTTACCACCAGCACCAAGTTAGAAGGGTCTTTGTACACCCATAGAAGGTTCGACAAGATGTTATGGTAGTTCAAACCTCTGAAAAATACAAATTATCAACAATACATCTGTTTTAAAACATACAATCACAAAGTAAAATCTTACTTAGCCATGATAACAAGTCCATCTTTCTCGAATATATCAACAAATATCTGCTTTTCGAAATCTAGCAACGGGAAAGTAATTTGCGGAATACTCTCTTGTGGTGTATCATTATCCGTTAAAACTATTTCTGCCATTATTGTAAAGATATTAATTAAATTGTAAAAAATAAGCTAGCACAAGTTCACTTGGTTTATTTTTAAAAAACGCAATCTGTGAACGCAATGTTTATCTCGGTAGTGGTGTCTTCTGTTGTGCTCGATGTGCTAGGGCATGAAATAGTAATCGACTAGCTAAAAAATAAATATTTATTTATGGTTCATAGGTCCCACAGTCTTACATTTTTAGAGGAATAGTTTATTAGGTTAAAACGATCATTACTTTATATTTTTAATAAAATATACTTTACCAAATAAAAACAATTGTTAAGTAAGTACCTATAATATTTTTAATCATTGCATCCTAAAATAAACAAATGGCAACATCAAGAATTTGTGACTTTTTTTGTGATGCCGCTGTCGAGAGTCGAGTTTGCCGTTGTCTTCTTTTATAAAGTTTTATCAAGGTACCTAATGAATATTGGTAAATAAATTGTAAATTACGGCGTTAATTAATGATACTAAATGAGTACCCAATCCTTTTCCAGGTGATTAAAAATAAGCAAAATCAAAATTATTTACTCGACCAGACGCCATATTAAGTTCAAGAAAGTGACTTTTTCCTCGATAAAAATATCCATTGTTATCAAGACAATCTTATTGCGAATTGTAGGTATGTATATCTTTTACGTAAGTATTTAACCTAGATATTTCGTTCCTAAACATTTTTCTGTGATAGATTTGGCTCTGGCTCGAGTCGCCAGAGGCCGAGCGATCGTCCATTTTATATATTTATTTATTTTGTTGACGCGTCTGGATGTACCGTCGAGTGCTAAATGGGTTATCTTATTTGTTGCAGATAATTCCGGACATAGTGAACGTGATAAAACTCTATATTGCTTATGTTGATCAAAGTGGCGTTTTGTAAAAAGTGTTTAGTGTCGGATTTTTTAGACAAAGAATTATAGTGATCGTAAGTTTGTACCGTTAAGGTTCCCGCGAGGGCACCATGATGACCGAGAATAGGATTAGTTCTAGCAATCACGTCGGAAACAATATCATAAGTAAAGGGTAAGTCCTTCCGCCGAGGAGACCCAGTTCCGTGGGGGACCTCACACTAACCGTGCCGTTGTGTTGCAGAGATGACAAATCAGTCGAAGATATTGGATGGAAATCGAAATTAAAAATACCCCCCAAAGATAGAAGAATTAAAACTAGTGTGAGTATGTTTTGTTATTATTGTTTACATGTTCCACTATTGTCTATTTACAACACAACCCAACAAAACATAGCTTGTGCTGATCACAATTATACGATGGCACCCCTAGATCCAAACTGTTCCTACTCGAAAATCAAGAGTATATAAACTAGTAACTGTGTTTCCATAGATATTGTGTGACATCAGTTTACCCAAGAAGAGTATTTCTAGATTTATAAAATCATTTTAAACTAGGGTTGAAATATTTTTTAATTTTTATAATTATTCAAACTTAGAGCTGTAAAAAGTGATACAAACAGTAATTTTGATTTCCGAACCCAACACAATTATAAGTTTATAATCATTATATTTAACAATAAAGTTCTAGAAATAAACTACAGCAGTAGCTCGGCAATGTCTCGAGCATACCAAACTTAAGAGACTAATTCATTATTGTGTCCTGGTCCAGGAATAAAGCCTGATGCTTAACTCCTAGACCACAAAGGCAGTTAATAAAACAGAATAGTGCCTTAGAATTTAATAATGTGGGTTATAGGAGAGCCTTAACGAAGACCTACTATAAGTTGATGTAAATAGATTTGGGTTGATTTGTATCTAGGGAGCGGGGGACATAAACCATTGTGGGACCTGTTACAATAAAGAAAATGGGGAAGGTGTTTGTATATTGGTATCTCATTGTTGATGTCATTGATCAGAGATTAGCTAATGATACTGTATCTTGAGATTAGGACAATGATTACTGTAGATGGTGTGTTATTGTGCATAGAATTTGACTACCAATTTGTAAATAACTACTTGTAACCAAATTTTACAGAAATATATAGAATGGTGTTGCTTGTATGTTGACAGAATTGATGTTTGTTGCTTGTATGTTGACAGAATTGATGTTTGTTGCTTACTTTATTTATTCTACATGTACCTATTTATAATTCTGGATCTAAGGCAAAAAACGATATGTTCAAACTCTCATACAAATCCTTGATGTGAGAGACAAATTAGTTTATCATGAGCCCACTCTTAATCTTCATAAAAAATCCATATGTGAATATTGTTTTTTGCATCAAACATAATCTCCGTTTCATTCTCTATGTGTTGATATTGGAACTAGAAGCAAGCTTAACAAATTCCATATGTATTTTGACCAATAACAAATAATCAGTTACTTACTAACAGAGTTTTTGTTGTTTCCCAAAACTTTACAATAATGATATATGGAAGTTGTCAGGCACAGAGACAATATAATTTTTGATTATCCTAATTTGCAAAACGGCTAACTCCATTGAGTCAAGAATGGGTTGGTGGTTGAGATTCTGTCATTGTTTTTTGTAATCCTTCGTTGAGTTTATATGAAACATGTCATTACTGAATATATTTATTATTATTGATTAATAGGAGAGCAGCGCATTGCTGATATGCCTATATATACTGGTGTAAAATTTATAAAATAGTCATTTATCACCATAGTCTATGTCTATTGTCACTAGCCACTTGTTCAGTTTGTTTTTAAAAGTGCTTACATATATGCTAAAGTTGTTGGATAAATATTGTTGTTTGTTGCAGGACGTGACAGATACAAGGGGGAATGAGTTTGAAGAGTTTTGTCTTAAAAGGGAGCTCCTCATGGGGATCTTCGAGAAGGGCTGGGAGAAGCCGTCCCCCATACAGGAGGCCGCCATCCCCGTGGCTCTCAGCGGAAAGGACGTCTTGGCGAGAGCCAAGAACGGCACCGGCAAGACCGGGGCCTACTGTATACCTGTGCTGGAGCTGGTACGACACACTTTATATATAAAATAGGTTTTTAAAATATATAGAATGAAGTTAATGCCGAGCATAGTCAGCGAGTGAGATCCATCTGCCTCCTGACATTATTATACATTGGTGGTGGTCTGAAAGTTTCTCCAAAAATTTTACTGTTCGAACCATGTACCAAATAGAAATATGCTTTACCACGAGGAGAAGATGTTAAATCTCCAATTCCACTAATACCAACTTGTCCAATCGTTAAGTAAATAGGCATCAGACCCTTGCCAACATGTCTGTTTGGCCAGCGTGAAGAGTGTAGGCCAATTGTATATTGTTTGCTCACAATTTGAGCTGAGGTCTAGAATAGTAGGAACATAAATTATTAATAAGTGCAATTTGTAGCGACCATCTTTGTAAATACTTATAAATATTGTGAAGTGCCTGGCAGCGGGTGTCGGCAGCGGGTGGCGAGGGTGTTCTAGGTTCTGTGAAGATAGTATTTGTACATGAGGGCATTATTTGTGCTGTCTGATTCTGGCTAAATGTTGATCTGTTGCTGGAACTAATTTGCAGTGTTGTAATAAAAACTCATCGTGCGTAAGCCATTTTTTTTTCAATTTATATATATTATATATTGTTATTATTATTATTATATATTGTTATTATATATATTTAATATTGTTATTATTATTATTATATATTGTATAGCAACTTTGCTCATTTATAAAATGTACATTTCTACATTAGTAGTAGTAGTTTCTAAGTTATTTTATATTGAACATTCCCGCAAATACAGATTTATTTTAAAGATTTGGTTGGGAGGGAGAGGAGCAGAATGGCGGATGGTGAACGTCTTGTTGTGCAATAAAAATTGGCGGCGTCCTTATTTAACCTATAGCTGGTTGCTGAGACACCATTCTTCTCCTCCCACACACACACACCAAGCCGTGTAACCAAGCTCTGGTGTCCTCAAACTTTAGAGATGTAATAGTAAACATGATGATATAGTTTGGATTCCCCTTCACTTACTATAAGTGAGAACTCCACCACTGAACCCCCGAGTGTGAGTGAGTCCCGGGAGTGTGTGAGGTGGAGACAGTACAGAATGTGGTGTTGCAGGTGGACCCGAAGAGGGACGCCATCCAGGCCCTCATTGTGGTGCCGACCCGGGAGCTGGCTCTGCAAACCTCACAGATCTGCATCGAGCTCTCCAAACACACAGACATCCGGGTCATGGTGACCACGGGAGGGACCAACCTTCGGGACGACATCATGAGGATCTATCAGAATGGTGAGCACACTATTCCTTTTCCCAACACAATTCTTTTTTTATTAATTTACGAGATATTTACAAGGATGTAGTAAGGAAATAAAATGACAGACATTTTAAAGACAGCCTATTGGTCACAAGCCTGAGACACCATTCTTCTTATCTCTTACCCGCACACTGAATCCATAAAATGCTTATAAATTTCATAGATTTGTTTTTAGTAAAATAGAGGTCCAAAGAGTGTATATTTTTTTCCTAGAAAGTTGATTAACTAAATTTTTTAAAATACACAGGATTGTGCGAGAGGGAAGTACAAGCGTAAATCCCTCTTAAGGACTCTGTTTATATGATTTATATTTTTGGGAATAAATAAAAACCGGTGCGAGGTCGGGCTGTATGGTGGGAGACCCAATGATTCCACGTCTGACGTCGCCAAATAGTAGATCGTTCGCGGTGTGCGACGAAGCGTTGTGGTGGATCCTATGCCTATGCTATGTCGTTTTTTTTCTATCTTTTAGTTTACCACTAACAGGTAACTGTCTTTTGATCCTCTAAAACAATTGTCGCATAATGACCTGTCCTTCCGAAGAACGATAGCCGCTAAGACTAGACCGTTAAAATAATTTTCTATATTTGACAGAGCCCTTGGGCTAGTTTTATTTTAGTTTTTATTTAATTCTTTTCAGTTTTTAATTCAAGACAATTTTTATGCAGTAGGATTTTTTATTTTTAAAATTATTTTAAGTTTTTAACGAAGTTTGGGATCATCAAGTGCAGTATGTGTGTTGCAGTGGATGTTAACATTTTTCATACAACTATGTATATAAGCTAAGTCAACGTGCGTAGCGTGTCTCATAGCTGTAAGTTTTTAAATGCTGAATTATGCAATCGAGAGGGATCCAATACCCTCTACAGAAATTATTTTTTATGAGTAAATTTAGCTCTACTATAAATTTTTTGCTATTCTTGTCTCAAATAAGTGCTTGTAATTTCCAGTGCAAGTGATAATAGCAACTCCGGGTCGAATGATCGACCTGATGGACAAGCAGGTGGCCAAGATGGAGCAGTGCCGGGTGCTGGTCCTGGACGAGGCCGACAAGCTCCTCTCCCAGGACTTCAAGGGCATGCTGGACCTCGTCATCTGTCGGCTGCCCCGGGACCGACAGGTGCTCCTGTTCTCTGCCACCTTCCCACTCTCCGTCAAGCAGTTCATGGACAAGCATCTGCGGGACACCTACGAGATCAACCTCATGGAGGAGCTCACGCTCAAGGGGGTCACCCAGTACTACGCCTTCGTGCAGGAGAGACAGAAGGTGCACTGTCTCAACACGCTCTTCTCCAAGCTCCAGATCAACCAGTCCATCATCTTCTGCAACTCCACGCAGCGGGTGGAGCTGCTAGCCAAGAAGATCACGGAGCTCGGCTACTGCTGCTACTACATACATGCGCGCATGGCGCAGGCGCATCGCAACAGGGTCTTCCACGACTTCCGGAACGGTCTCTGTCGGAACCTGGTCTGCTCCGACCTCTTCACCCGGGGGATAGACGTGCAGGCCGTCAACGTGGTCATCAACTTCGACTTCCCGAGAATGGCGGAGACCTATCTGCACAGGATCGGGCGCTCCGGGCGGTTCGGACATCTCGGAGTCGCCATCAACCTCATCACCTACGAGGACCGCTTCGCTCTGCACCGGGTCGAGCAGGAGCTGGCCACGGAGATCAAGCCCATCCCGAGGGTCATAGACCCGGCGCTCTATGTGGCCGCGGACCCCGACATCAAGTAACATTACATACACACACGGAACTGTTAGTATAAGGTCCGTCGTCGGTCAAACGGTCGAACTCATTGAGTCGCATAATTACTGCAAAGCGATCATTATTATTTGTACTTGACGATTTTTCTACAGTTCCAGTATAAAGCACATGCAATAACTTTGCTCCGTATAGAAGCAAAAAGAGTATATTTTTTTGTCAAAATGTCACTTAACGAGTTTTACCTTTGATCCGACGATATAGTGATGACGAATCTTTACGCGATTTGCCTTACTTACATTTCTCGCAATCCGGTCAAGTTGCGACAAATATTCGGAAGACAAATGGCGTAAGGAAGAGTTATAACAACTAAAACCATTTCTTTGGGCGGCTCCCGCAATACCTCAATCCTTATATTAATAAACCAGTTGATTTCACACAAATTACTATCAAATGACAATACAAATTGTGATTTGAAAGTGGACTCGAGCCGCCTTTAGACTGGGCTCATCTGTTTGTAATAAAACTGGTGGTATTTAAATAAATTAACCCTGTTTTAAGTAAATAAGTATAGATTGGGGCCTCGCTCAAGATGTCTGCCGCTCAAGATGTCTGCCGCTCAAGATGTCTGCCGATCGGATGTGGAATAATGCACAAGTATTTTGTAAATGGAAAAGTTTTGGGCATCAATTATGTTGTAAAAGTTAATTTAAAATGTGTTCTATGACGATGGAGAGAATGAGTTTGATTAAAGGACTGAGGCCTCGCTTTATATTTATATGTGGGTTAGGTTAGGTTGGAAATGGCAGAAACTAACTTATTTCTTCCATTTTTGAGCTATTTATTGATACTATTGGTGTTGCCACAAAAAAGCTGAGTCTTGTATTAACTCAACCTGTTAAGACAGTGTTTACCTTTTTTGTGGTAATTTTATTATCAAATTGATTAGCCTAAATCATTTTGATGACGACGGATCTGTTTGTCGCTGCAGATCCGACGTCTCGGGTTCGTTCCCAGTAGTGCCGCAGCATATTAATATATTTGTTTAACAATCCCATTATAATCGAAATATGCTTTGTCTTCCTTAAAGTTCACTTCGATATGCTAATTGTTGTGTATTTTATTTGTCCATTGCCTATTATTTTGTCCAAGCTTGTAATAACACGCAATGTACAACAAAAATACATTAATTGAAAATTCCTCACCAAAGGAATTGTTTAATTAAATTATTGGAGGATGCGAGAAGAGAGAGATTTGTTTAAAGGGAGATATGAGAAATATAAAAGAGAGAAAAATAAGAAAATCTCTTACAAGGAGATAAAACAATCCAAGTAAACTTTAAGCAATTGCTAAGCGGACTTCGGTCGTATCAACTATCATTATTAGAAGTCGGTAGGACTGGGAAGGAACCCGCCCTCTTCATAGTTAACATCGCCGCGACCGACATGCAGCGCCGCGCCGCACCACCGGAGTCTCTCCAGCAAACCTTACATGTATCTAACTCGACAGCTCGGTCAGTCATACATTAACTTGTACATGTTACACACACAACTCTCCGCACTCCCGAAGGTTGGTTGTCAGAAAATGCTTACTCATTAAGCCCGCCTGTACAATTTTAATGCAATGAAACTATTTTAAATAAATAAAATGCATTGCAAGATAGTGCATTGGTTTTATTAACTATAAAATGAACTGCAATCAAATTAAATATTAAATTACAATTATTTCTAGCAAGTGTATATTTTAATGTCGGACATGTTGTAAAATAAAAATCTCTGTCTAACAAATTGCAATGTAACATTTTTAAATTTTATTTGAGATTAAATTACAAAAAACGAGAGCTTAATAAATGTTCATAAATGATGTTTGTTTGGTCGAATACATGTATCGTCCTCAGGCTCAGTGACCGGCGCCAGTGGTGAGCGCTCTGGTGGGCGGCGGTCCCGGCGGACCCGGTACATATAATAGTCCAGAGATAGTGTCGACGTCGGTCGCGGGGGCCTTCAGCCGTCGACGGGCGCGGGGTCGGGGGGCCGAGACCCCGCGGGGGGCCGTGGGAGTGTAGGTCAGGTCGGCGCCAACAGCTGCTAAATTAAATATATTTATACAATATTTATACGATGTTATGAGACGCCTCAAATGTTTATTTTTAAAACAAAATAATGTAAATGTGCGAGAGATCGCATCGACAGTGTTTGTTATTACTTCGTTTTTGAATCAATTGTACGCGAGCCGGTCTCGTGACCTATGTTATGAGGCTCCGCACACTGGACGGTGGCGGGGGACAGAATCGGATGTTTGGTACTATTGTCGGCGTGTTTATAAACAAATTATTATCTCAATAAAATGATTGTTTAAAATAAATTGGGCGCCGTAAACAATAGTATTGCCATGCGTTCCTGGTCTCCAAGAGCAGTGATAACAATACCCGTGGTACCTAGTAAGTCTAGAACCTCATCTTTATATTATTCATTATTATTCTTTATAATCAGTCGACTTTTTTTATTGGTTTATGATAATATTTATATTATTTATTATTTTATAAGCAACTCGTTACGACTACAAAAAAAAAAGATCTGAACCATAAAAATACACTCTTCACAATTCATTAGTGACTTTCATTCATAACCCTGGTAGTGATGCGAATCGTTATTTCACTACCCATATGGTGCCAATAGTGGATGTGTTCATCGCCAAACCCCGGTGTTCGTTCGGCTTGGCGTTTCAACTTAGTTTTCAGATAAAATTTAGTAATAAATAGCTTTGCTTTCATGAAATGACTCAATTTCGTATGAAAACCATAGAGAAACGTCAAGTCGACTTTCAAAGCGCTTAAAGCGACGTGTCACGGAAAATTCTGTAAAGTGGCGAGCCTTGGCCGAAGTAACGCCAACTCGCAATCACGGTAGGTATATCTATATCAAGGAACAAGATCTATATAATCTGTGCGCGGTAGTCTGAATATAACCGAATTTTGCTTCAAATTTATGAAAACCATAGAGCAACGCATAGTTCGACTTGGCATTTGTCTTTGGTTTTCATACAAAAATGGGGTGTATCAGGCAAAGGTTTTTGTAGATGTCGCTAGCGGCAATGGTACCTCGTTTACATCTATGACGGATCATTTTTTAAATTTGTAGTTTTTAGTTGTTTAACAGAAAAATGTATTTTAACTTAACGTTACCTTAATAGACGGATTAAGGAAGCGAACACCGTCTTTAAAACAAAAAGGTTGAATTAATAGAACGGCAATTTTGAGATCACCAATCTTTGCTTTTGCTTGGAAATCTCGATTTGTACACTTAAAAGCTGCTCACTTCGGTAATATATCCAGAAAATAATAGATTTCGTAATAAAAATACAAGTTTTCTATGCAACTGACAGTTCTATTATGTGCCATCCACAGAACACTATTTACCTCAGATTTAGTATCCTATATCTATTCTATTTACCCTAACGGGTGCCATCTATCGTGAAAAAAAGCAAGCTTGGGAAACAATAAATATTTACGCGGCGAACGAGTGCCTTCACTCTGTAGCCACGACTCAGACTTAGCTGTAAAGGCACACAGGGCCAACAGTGAGAGAGAGACGGTTTATAGGGTTTTAGTCCATAGGCGCCCTTCACGGATGAGTCGGGCATGCGACCCCCACCCGCGTTGGCCCTTCAGGGGCGTATCATTAATGATTAATCAATTCACCGTCTTAAAAAAAAAAACAATAAACATGTCAAAAGATTCTTCGGCTGGCCGTAAGTTTGTTTATGTAGTATCAGTCCTACTTCTCTAGGTTTGTAACCCATTTCATTGTACATTACGTGTTATTTTGGAGCAAGTTTGTGTTTAGGTGAACGATAACAAACTGTTATAATAAAAATCTCGCTCAGTTCTGATTGAGGACGCGAAATTGATGTACATTTATGACGTTTATTTATTTTCTGCTGAAGCTTCTGTCGGCGATTTCGTTTTTATATATTTACATTTCTTCGATGTTTACAAGTATTAAACAAAAATATTAGTTCATTTAGAAGTAGTTTTGTCAGTTCCATTTGCAAAATTGTAAGAGAAAATAATTCATCAAATGAGAAAATGGATGTGTATACTTCGGACGAGAACTGCGACTCCGACGTTAAGTCTATGAAGACTAAATTATGCGGTGAGTCGGTAGTGAGAAAGACACGGTCCTTCGTAGGTGTGGATATTGTTGAGTGGTATGTTGCAGAATTTGGTCTGGGTGAGGAGCGCCTGTCCCGCGAAGAGATGGCCAATTTGCTAGCGGCGCTCAACAACTCTCAGAGCACGGCCAGGGAGGACCAGCAAAAGCAGAAGGTCTGTCTCCCACATTAACTTAATATCACTTTGTTGACAGAATTCTTATCAGATTATTTATCTTTGGGACCATTTAAAAAGATTAATCACTGTTCTGACTCCCAAAGGCTGATAAACACATATAACCCTTCTTAGCATCGGGCAGTCGGGTAAAAAAATATCATCACAGCAGTATTGCTTTTGAGGTGGTCAGAAACCCCGATTTCAAAGAAGTGGATTCAAATTTAGCCAACTTTACTCAATTTTATCTCATCAGCAGCCCGCCAGTGGAATCGGCTTTCACTTAACGTTCAAAAGGCGCCGTCACTTAAGTGTTTTAAAAATTGACTTACCTTACACCTTCACAAAAGCAAGATGAGTTGACATAACCTTTCTAAATTGGTATAGGTTAGGGGTGAGGGCATGAAGCGGAGATATATGTGTGTCCGGGACCGCCGCCTCCCGTGGAGCCTGCTGCCGTCCTCCCTCACCTGTGCCCAGCGAGCCGCCACCCTCGCCGTCTACATCGAGCTGCTCTCCATCAACAGGTTCACTCTATTATACATATGGTCGGCATCGGACGGTTTCGATGACTGAGAAAAGGTCGCCCAAAGACAGTTCTATCGAGTTGTTGAAAGTGTCATCGGATCCTCACTGTACCGTCTTCTTAGTGGATGAATGTGATGTTATAATTCTTGGAATCTCTTAAGCTACTGTTCTTCTGCTAACAGCTTACGCTTTGGACCACTTTGCTGCTCAGTCTTCCAGTAGTTAGATATTATTATAATTATATTTATTATATATTATAGTGACATGCCACAAATGTCGGTATTGGGTTTACACAAATAAAGTAATTTTGACTTTGAAAAGATATCGCGCGGCTCGGCGGAGCGTCCCCTCCTCCCCCTGGAGCCGGGTGGCGTGTCTGCCGGCCCCGCCCCTCCGCGCCACCCGCAGCGGCCGCGCGGCCCCCAGCTACCAGGAGGACGACGAGGAGGACGACCTGCAGCTCTCCAAGAGGCGGAGGACCGACTCGCTTCACTAAAACCGTGACAGTTTATTGTAATAATAATAAATGTTGACCTGTTCTAATATGGCCATTTTAGTTCAATGGGGTGTATCAGGCGAAGCTTTTTGTAGATGTCGCTAGCGGCAATGGTCCCTTGTTTGACACCTATGTCGCATCATTTTTTAAATGTTTATGTAGGTTTTTATTTTTATAACAGAAAAATGTATTTTTAATTAACGTTACCTACCTTAAATTAGGAGCAATTAGGAGATCCTTCCAGCAAGTTAACCCCAACACATTTATAAAATTATATAAAACATACATAAGACCATTATTGGAATATGGTTTTCAAGTATGGAATCCATACTTCAAGAAAGATATAGAAATTCTTGAAAGAGTACAGAGGCGGGCAACTAAACTCCCACACTGCTTGAGGAAGAAGTCATATGAACAGAGGCTTAAATATTTGAAGCTTACAAGTCTCAGGGATCGCAGAATGAGGGGAGATATAATTGAGACATTTAAAATTCTAACAGGAAGGTATAACTGCCCCCACCTAGCGTCGTGACCACGGAATGAAGCTAATGAGAAAATCCAGCAATACAAATATAGGATATCACTTCATGAATAACAGAGTTGTAAATATGTGGAACAATATACCAGAAGACATATTGAAGTCCTCAACTGTAAACACTTTTAAAAACAAACTGGACAAGTGGCTAGTGACAATCGAAATAGACTATGGTGATAACTGACAATTTAATAAACTCTACACCAGTGCTTGATATAATGCCTATAATGCGCTGCGAGCCTATTAATTAATAATAATAAAAGACGAATTAAGAAAGCGCACACCGTCTTTAAAAATAAAAAAAGGTTTTATTAATAGAACGGCAATTTTGAGATCACCATATCCTTGATTTTGCTTAGTAATTTCGATACACTAAAAAGCTGCTCACTTCGGCATAATATCCAGAAAATAATACATTTCGTAATAAAAATACAAGATTTCTATACAACTGACAGTTATATTAGGTACCATCTATCATGCGCCATCTACCGTAATAAAACGTTAGTGATACACCCCATTGGCAGCACTCGATATCGGCAATGCTGTGAGATGTTAAACTACATTACCAATTGTGCTGAATTTAAAACATTTTATATTTCTCTATCCAAAGTGAACAAGGTTGAGATATAATTTAGTTTAAAACGAACCGCCTCCAACTGATAAGGTTTATTTAATTTAAAATTCAAATATGTTAAAATTAAACATGACTGTACCTGTACAAGAACATGACTGTACCTGTACAAGAACATGACTGTACCTGTACAAGAACATGACTGTACCTGTACAAGAACATGACTGTACCTGTACAAGAACATGACTGTACCTGTACAAGAACATGACTGTACCTGTACAAGAACATGACTGTACCTGTACAAGAACATGACTGTACCTGTACAAGAACATGACTGTACCTGTACAAGAACATGACTGTACCTGTACAAGAATTTCATTTCAAATCTATTTCTTGATGATATTATATGTATTATTATATATGATGATCTTTCGTTATTTCGGCCAATGGCGTACCTCACAGGCATACGTTAAACATGTGATTATCTTTTGACACATTTAACGTGCCTTTCTGCAACCGGCCGTTATCCTACAGAATACACATTTATTTTGGAATACAGCCATAGCTGTCGATTATCGTCAAAGGCGATTAAATATAATCGGTTGTTATTTTGTTACATTTCCTTACACAGGTCGGCATGTTGTCCCGGAAACAACAAAATATTGTCCAGGAAACAACCAAATCAATTTGAAAGTGCACCTCGAAGTCGACCACAACCAGCAATGCACTATCATAGACCAACTCTATTGTTATTGTTATATGTTTAATGTGTCTGCTACAGATATAGCATAATGTATTTCTGTCGCGCCTCCGACATGCATGGCCGCTCGATCGAAACTGACACCTTTCTCAATCGGAATACGACGGCACCCGAACTGTCAATCAATTATTGTATTGAACGAGTGACATTAGAGATTTGCATATCCATTAATATGGAACTTCATTATTTAGTGTCAAATGTACAACTGAAGCTAATTGAGAACCCAGCAGCCCTATCCTGTTACTTAGGCGCAAACGTTATATAATGGAATCCGTTAACTATATATATTTCCCTTATATTAATATTCGCACGGCCGCTGTCAAGGTCGAGCGCTAATAGAGCGGAATTCAATAATATTTTGTAATTATGACGCAATCTCTGAAGTAAATAACGAAATCCAATAATAACGTTTGCGACTAACTAACAGAATAGGCCTGCAGGATAAACGCGAACTTTTCCGATAACCAATTGGAAAACCATTATGCGATACAAATATGTATAGTGTCGCGGCACTTCTAAAGCTGTACTTGTGATCTGCATTTACATAATTATTGTAATTAAATAGGGCATTCTCGATCATGACAAAGTTAGTCCTTGTTGGCCCGCGAGACAATCTCTTAGTCTGACATAGCAAGCTTAATGAAGTCAGTGTCCACTAGTCCTCGTCAACTATTTTAATTATTCCGTAGACCGTTTTGTACCGCTCACATTTTACCCTATAATTTAATAGGAAATATTAAAAAAAAACTTTATTACATTATTCTTTATTGTATTAATATTTATATTTACAATTAATTATAGAGTTCAATACATACATTACATTTTTATACTTTTAATGAAATTGCTTCATAGCGTCGTAAACATTACGCTAAGCTTTCTTCCGTCTAAACCAGGTAACCAACTAATCTTGTCACGTTTATTTTATGACAGTAATGTTTATGATTTACCCATCCGTAATGTGGTAGCCAAAGTTTGATGGTGTTTACAGACAGATTGTGCTGAACTAATAAAAGACTTGGCATCCTCTAACATTTTCAAGTCTGAGTTCTTTTGAGAAATGTAGTCATCTAGGAAATAAAATTATAGATTAACTTGTTTGCGGTGAAGTTGCATGGCCGTGGTCACGAGTCCACTGAAGCTAAAATTGGGCGCAAACGTTATTACTGGATTTCGTCAGAGATTGCGTCATAATTACGAAATATTATTCAATTCTCAACTTCAAGCGCTGGACCTTGTCAGCGGCCGTGCGAATATTAATATAAGGGAAATATATATAGTTAACGGATTCCATTATATAACGTTTGCGCCTAAGTAGCTGAATAGGGCCGCTGTACACACTACGAGTACATATTGTCCCTTTTTTCAAAAGTCGTTCGACTTGGCGTTGTTCTATACTTTTCATTTATTTTAAGCAAAATTCGGTAAAAAATAGCGAACTTTCCTTAATTTGCTTTGAAGTCGAACATTGTACCTACTATATGCTATCGAGGGTACTCGCATATCGCGTACACATTCAATTATTATTTTTCGTACAACTTAATTTTAGGCAGTAAACAACAATTTTCCTCTATTTTACCAAAAATCTATGATTAATAAATTTCTAAAAAGTCCGTAATTTAATGTCCTAGTAAGCTGATAGACTACATTTAACAAAAGAAAACTCATATTGAAAAATGTGTGCGACAGGGATTCCGATCGTAACAAACACTAAAGTAAAAGGATATAATATTACGTGGAGTTAGTTCTTCTTGTAGCTGCGCAGGATCGGGTAGATGATGTCCAGCGCCTCTCCGATCTCCGAGCGCGTCTTCCCGCCTGAAGGCATCATGTACCATTAGGTGAGGAGGTAGCGCTAACAAGTCAATCAAATTGACTGCAATACTGAAGTCATTGACTGCAATACTGAAGTCATTGACTGCAATACTGAAGTCATTGACTGCAATACTGAAGTCATTGACGCAGTTGCCGATATCAGATTCTTAACAGAAGAAAGAAAAAACTTAAGTAGTTAAAAAGTAAAGCTATTCCTAGTTGGAAGCTGCCATTGTTAGCGGAGCGATGCCTCCCTGAGGCAGAACCCCAATTCAGACTAGTTGGAAGCTGCCATTGTTAGCGGAGCGATGCCTCCCTGAGGCAGAACCCCAATTCAGACTAGTTGGAAGCTGCCATTGTTAGCGGAGCGATGCCTCCCTGAGGCAGAACCCCAATTCAGACTAGTTGGAAGCTGCCATTGTTAGCGGAGCGATGCCTCCCTGAGGCAGAACCCCAATTCAGACTAGTTGGAAGCTGCCATTGTTAGCGGAGCGATGCCTCCCTGAGGCAGAACGCCAATTCAGACTAGTTGGAAGCTGCCATTGTTAGCGGAGCGATGCCTCCCTGAGGCAGAACCCCAATTCAGACTAGTTGGAAGCTGCCATTGTTAGCGGAGCGATGCCTCCCTGAGGCAGAACTCCAATTCAGACTAGTTGCGACTAAAATATCGCGCTCATTCTATTGTCGAAAATTGTGTGGTGATGCCTCGCGACATGAGGCTACCTACTTAGGTAACATCTACTCAGCAGGATTGTGAGAAATAGAATTCGGAGCGCGAGTTCAAAAAGTCATCTTTGATTGACGAGGTTTTGATTGTTATTTTATAAAAAAACATCAGGTACAGCAGTTTGCTTTAAATCCTAACAAGATAGTCACTTCGGAACTTGTACATCTGGGGACCTGCAGTGGTCGATTTGATGAGCTTTTGTGTTTTGACTTATTGTGTATTGGCTAAACTATAAGGTGGCGGCGGGAGGAGATCGACGTGCTTTAATATGCTACCTGGACCGTTTGTTTCGTATTGTTGTCGTATTTTCCAATTAAGTATTATATTCATGATGTTCCTCTCTTTAAAAGAATAATAATATAATAATAATAATAATAGTGTCGTGTTTATTGTTTCTATCTGTGGAAACTTTTTAGTGGTTTATATTATTGTCTACTCAAAATTTTGTAACCTAAGGTTTCCTAACACTTATAATCCAATAAATATAACTTGTCACTTGTTTTCTTTAAGAACCAACCACTCGTTCCGAGACACGATTATAGTAACCTAAGCACGCTTAAAGGTGTTCCGAGACGTGCACAAACTGTTTTGCCAAAGCTTTGTGACGTCACAAATGACATCATTCCTCGCACTCAAACTGCTCACCATCGAGGTAGATCGCTCTGAGCACTGTCAGTTGTTTGTCATTATGTCCGCGCCATTTTCAAGTTTATTTATTATTGGGTTGTCATTTAAATTAATATTGTAATTCGTTTATACTGTTTGTATATTACTTCTAAAACAAATCTATAATTAATATTTAAGACAGCAAGTTATTTTAGAAGACCAAAACCGCCGACAATTTTTATGCGACATTTCAGGCGTATTAACATGGACAATCTACGTAGCGATGTGACTGGCATAGACTGGATACCTCTTTTTCAAACCAGCAACATTAATGATAAGGTAACTATCTTTAACCAAGAGGTAATTAGGATTTATGATAAGCATGCTCCAATTCGACCAACCAAAATCAAACGTCAACCTGCGCCCTGGATTACCGATGACATACGATTGTCAATGAAACGACGTGACAAGGCGTATCGCAAGTGGCGGAAATCTCGTAGTGACGAAAACAGTGCTGCATATAGAGTTGCAAGGAATCGGTGTAATCAAATGTGTCGAATTGCAAAACGACGTTTTTTTTCTGAAAATATAAAAAATAATTCGCCCTCCAAAAACTGGAGATTTTTAAAAAGTATTGGGCTTGGCCGGTCACACGGCCAAATTGAGCTTGGCCATGTCACACTAGACGACCTTAACAAGTTTTTCTCTTCTGCCCCTGTGCTCGATGATGCCACCAAGACGACTACCTTAAATGAAATTGCCGTGATGCCGACCCCTGACATTGAAATATTTTCATTTGGAGACGTTTCTGATGACATTGTACTTAAGGCGATTAAATCTATAACTTCTAAAGCAATAGGACGTGATTCTATCGGTCGTGCTATGATCGATCCTTTACTTGATCTACTTTTGCCTGTAATCTGTCACATTATAAACTTCTCTCTTACTAATAGTCAATTCCCTACCTTGTGGCGTGAAGCTTACATCATACCTCTTCCTAAAGTATCATCACCTACACTTGCCAATCATTTTAGACCTATCTCAATCTTACCTTTTCTTTCTAAAGTGTTAGAGTATATAGTCTATAAACAACTCTCTAACTTTCTATGTGTCTATAAACTACTTAATCCCTATCAATCTGGTTTCCGCCCCGGTCATAGCACTACTTCAGCTTTGCTTAAGGTAACTGAAGACATCAGAAATGGCATGGATGAAACAAAAGTTACGGTACTTGTACTGATTGATTTCACAAATGCCTTTAACACAGTGGATCCTGATTTGCTCATCGCTATGCTGTCTCGCCTTAACTTATCATCAGAAACATTAGAGTGGTTCTCTCAATATCTACATGGGCGACGACAACAGGTTCGTGTGGGTCAAGAGTCGTCTGGGTGGTGTGATTTAACCACAGGGGTCCCACAAGGTGGGATCCTTTCTCCCTTACTATTTTCCCTGTTCATTCATTCTGTCACCTCATTTTTGCACTGTCATTATCACCTTTACGCCGATGACTTGCAGCTGTATGTGCAGACCAATATTGAAACCGTCAACAGTGCCATAGCATGGTTGAACGCGGATTTAACTTGTATTCATGGTTGGTCGAGGCGTTTTGGGGTGGTTGTCAACCCAAGTAAGTGCCAGTCTATTGTCGTAGGTAGCAGCAAGCTTATGTCGAAAATTGATTTTTCTGCGCTGGAGGTGGTTAGGTATGACTCAGCACCCATTCCATTCTGTAGTAACGTAAAAAATCTCGGTGTGTTTATCGACTCAAACCTTAGTTGGGTAACTCAGCTTTCTAACACAAACCGAAAAGTCTTCGCATCGCTTCATTCACTCAATAAGTTGAAAAAATTCTTGCCGATCAAAGCAAAAATTATCATTGCTCATAGTCTTCTTCTTCCACTTATTGATTACGGCGATGTATGTTGTGTTAATATGACCGAAGAACAACTTAACAAGATGGATCGCATTCTTAATTCCTGTATTAGGTTCATTTTTTGTCTTCGTAAGTTTGACCATATTTCCGAATATCGTTCGCGACTAAAATGGTTACCTATACGATCTCGACGAAATCTTAGAATTCTATGTCTACTGTACTCAATATTAAATGAGTCTAATACACCTATTTACTTAAAAGAATACTTCTCTTACCTTAGCTCCTTTCATAATAGAACCCTTAGATCTACATATAACTCCGTCCTTTCTATTCCTTCCCATAATTCTAACTTTGTATCCAAATCCTTCGTAGTCACAGCATCATCCCTGTGGAACAGCCTACCTGTTGCTATCCGACAAGCACCGAGCAAAGCCACCTTTAGAAAACTAGTTTTCACACATCTTATGAAGTCGCATTGAATCTTTACTATTTTCTTTTTTGTATGTTTTATGGTTATGTGTAGTTCATTTTAAATGTGTTATTGTTTTTACTGTGTAGTAGTTATTTATATATTTATCATATTATGTATGTAATAATGTGTATGTTTATCAGTATATATATATTTACAATATGTATTTCATATATGTATTATATATTAGGTTACGTCAAGTTAACTTATTCTCTTTATGTAATTATTTTTGCACCTACTCCTAGATTATTTTTTGATCTCTCTCTTGTCCCAAAGGTCGACTGTCAGAGAATGCCTAACGGCATTAAGCTTCGCCTTTTGTACTATTGTGCAATAAAGTTTTTAAATAAATAAAAAATAAATAAGTTAATAATATAAATTAATTAAATTGAAATCACTTTCTGAGCATCCAAATCGTGATATTTGATTCGGAACGACTGTTAGTATCATAATTATTCTAAGCGTTCTGAACATGATTCGGAACGAGGGGCAACTTAGAGGGACGTAAAGAGATGTTAATATTTGTATCATTATTGATTACAGTTTCAATACGCCACGTATTGTGACTTACACATAATCTCGTGGTAAGAAGGGTTTCATCTCTGGTAGTAAGTACATTAGTTTTGTTGTCCATAGCGATCTGATGAAAGTTCGGCATCAACCAAGAACAGAGAACTGGTACAGACTGTTAATATTATAATCAATACAGATCCGCGCCGTAGTGATCGGCTTGTTTAGGTACTTTGGTTATATGGGCACAGGCGACGTGGAATTAAGTTGCATTGTTAATATTAGTTTACAAGGTAAGCTGTGGAAATGATAAATATGTCATTAGTGAAGCCTGGAGCCCCATTCTGTTACTTAAGCGCAAACGTTATATAATGGAATCCATTAACTATATATATATTACGCTAATAAAGTTGATATTTGCACAGCAGCTGTCAAGATCGAGCGCTTGTAAATAATGAAATCCGCTAATAACGTTTGCGACTAAGTAAGAGAACAGGACTGCCGGTTACGATGTAGTGGACACCTGTGAAGACGATCTTCCCGTTGCAGAAGAGCAGCAGCACGAGGCGCGGCCGGACCAGGCGGTACACGAGGCCCGGGAACATCTCGGGCTCGTAGGAACAGAACTGGCCGTGCGCCTGCTGGAGGGCCTCCAGGCGCAGCGGGAAGCGCAGGTCCGCGGTCGCGATGAAGTTCTGGATCCTGAACTCCGTGAACCTCACCTGCACCCCACACATTATACTGAACACGACAAGTGACATCGCTCCCACCTGATGGTAAGCGAGGTCCAAGAATGGGAGCAACTGACCCCAGCCACTAACGACCTGCATCAGTCCCTACCACTATGCCGGCCTAACGAGATGCTTTTTCACACTTCGCTTGAAGAACTCCAGGTTATAGGAATGGGGAAACACTGGCTGGCAGAGCATTCTACATCTTCGGCGACAGATGGAAGTCTCCAAATATATGATTACGCGTAGGGATAGTGGGTGTGGTATGTGAATGCATATTTTGTCCTTTGCGTGTGGTTCGTTTTGTGCCGATTTTTGTACAAAAGCCATAGACCGACACCAAGTCGGACGAGTTTCAAAGTGGAAAAGAGCGCTTAAAGCGAATGTCAAACACAAGGTTAGAACAAGCTATTCTGAAATTTAGATTTACATCGAATGTGACGCCGCCTAGTAGCCGGTAGGGCAAGCTAACTTCTTGTCAGACTGTGTGAGGGGGAGGGAGTGCGGACTGACCGGGAAGCCGAGCTTGTGTATGATGCGCGCGAACTTCTTGTCAGACTGTGTGAGGGGGAGGGAGTGCGGACTGACCGGGAAGCCGAGCTTGTGTATGATGCGCGCGAACTTCTTGTCAGACTGTGTGAGGGGGAGGGAGTGCGGACTGACCGGGAAGCCGAGCTTGTGTATGATGCGCGCGAACTTCTTGTCAGACTGTGTGAGGGGGAGGGAGTGCGGACTGACCGGGAAGCCGAGCTTGTGTATGATGCGCGCGAACTTCTTGTCAGACTGTGTGAGGGGGAGGGAGTGCGGACTGACCGGGAAGCCGAGCTTGTGTATGATGCGCGCGAACTTCTTGTCAGACTGTGTGAGGGGGAGGGAGTGCGGACTGACCGGGAAGCCGAGCTTGTGTATGATGCGCGCGAACTTCCTGGCCGCCATGTAGGAGTCGTGCTCGCTGCGAGTTCCGGTGCACACTATCTTCCCCGACCTGCAACACCACACACCTCACTCAAGGAAATCGAATAGTGTCTGCTACCAGACATAGTTGGTGTCGAGCTCCTATTAGATATCATAATATAAAGTCATTTTAATAGTTCCTGACCTGAAGACCAGCGCTGTGGCGCGCGGCTCCAGTATCTTCATGATGACTCCGTGGAAGCGTGCCGGGTTGTACTCACAGAAGCGTGTACGGCAATAGATCTCCAGGAGTCGCAGCTCGCAGCCTACACTTACACTCGACACGCAGTTCCTGACATTAATGAATTTATTATTAGGTCTCACTCATAAACAGCCCAAAACCATTATTGTTTCCATGGTGTAGCGGTTAAGACAGTACAATTAGAAGCAAAGGTGCTGGGTATACTACATATATAGTATAGGTATACTATATATGTAGGGTTTTACACTCTTTTGTGATAAATGATACTCTTAGATTTTGGGGCAAAATGTTTACTAATAACTGATAACTATTAATGATAAATGATAATGAGCGCGCGCGACGGGAATCGCGTATGATGGTGCAATTGATGGGCACAACGTATTCACGCCGAAGGTGTAAACGCACTGATATTAAAATTGTTCACCTTTACGAAATACCTGACGCGGCGCTCTGCTTTTCGGTGTACGAATTCTTCGTACAATATATATAGTATAGGTATACTAGGCACATTGATAAGCCAATGTGACCTCGTCCCTTAAATATATAAGTATCATTATATATTGTTTATCCCACTACAATATATAGATTTTTAAAAAAAATCTACATAATTTTTCTATTTCAGAGAGGAACAGTGCAACTGCACAGATCGGTACAACCACAATAGCATATGTATAAAATAAATTTGACTGGAAAGCTCACATTGACTATATAACAATTAAGATCAGCAAACTTGTATTTGTACTCAAAAGACTTATCTTAATCAGCAGTATTGATACGGCAGTGATGGCATACCGTGGCCATATAGCATTGATTCTGCGCTATGGAATAATTTACTGGGGAAACTCTACCAATAAAGAGATTATCTTCAGAGTTCAAAAAAGGTGCATTCGGGCTTTATGTGGACTTAAGTCGACCGAAACCTGTAGACCTCATTTTAAATGCTTATGAATACTCACCGTTCCATGTCTCTATATTCTGGAACTAGCTAATTTTATAATAAATAATAAAGAACTGTTCCCAAATAACGCCCTAAACCGCAAACGCACACTGCGTTACCAAAATAAGTTAATAATACCGATCGCCAAAACAACACACATGCAGAAAAGTGTATTTTGTATGGCTCCAAAAATATATAACAAAATAAGTGATGACATTAAATTACTTCCAAATCATAAATAAAAAAACAACTCACTGACATGCTGATAGACAAGTGCTACTATTCAGTGCGGGACTTTCTAGAAGATAAATCGCTTGCTATAACAAATTCTTAAAATTATAACTTCCAAATTTGACATTAATATTAATATAATTATCATTATAATATTGTACCGTATTGATAGACGGTTGTACTTGTTACCTAATACTTATACGCCCTCCGGCAAAACATAAGAGTACAACACTAACTACACTGTATAACTTCACAGAAATGTAAAACCTTTATAAGGAATAAATGAATTATATTAATATGTATGTATTAGTATTTAGTGTATCAATATTATAATATTTATTCCATATTTATTGTAAGTAAGAATATATTAATTTGCTGTTGATTTAAATAGTTATTTATTTCTCTTATTATCTTTATGATTGCACCTACAATTGATCAAATTTGTCCCCAATGGCTGTCAGAGAATGTCTTCGGGCATTAAGTCCGCCTTTGTACTTTGTGCAATAAAGTTTATAAATATCTACCCGCATTGTGACACCCCGCATACCACTTGCTGTGATCATCTGCCGATTGCAAGGACGGTTGATTCACATGCAAGCAGCATGTTGAATGCGAGCCTCAACACGCCTACGAATGGTACATTTTTCTGGCTTACAGCAGATTGTACCACAGATTGTGTAGTGTGTAGATGCTATTACAGCAGAGCAGATGTACCTGACATGGTATGCCGCCAAACATCTATCCGTATCATCTCTCATAAATACAAAGAAAATGGTAATGAGGTGTCTACATACTGGATTTTAATAGTATTTTTGGCCTGGTGAGGTCCGCTGGGTGCTGGAGTGACGGGCACCAGCGCGCTGTGGGGGTTCGGGGTGCGCGCCTCTGCGCCGGCACGGTCGGACACTTCACTGGGCGCCGCTGCTGCTCGGCCCAGTATGCCTCCCAATGGGGAAGACTCCATTTCATCAATTATGTTCCTGTACCAACATAGACACGCCTTCAAAGTAATACAACGGAAATTACATATATAATATTACTGCATGGTTTCATGTTTATTTTATTTATAATTGTATTTGATTGTATTTTATCCCACCACAGATGATATGCTCTACATAATCTGTGTTTGCTTGTTCGACTTGAAAGCAATATTATTTGGTCTGTGGCCACAGAGATAGGGAACTTCTTTAACTCTGTGTCTGTGGCAAATAAAGAAGAGCTTGCTTTTTTTACCGAATTTTGTATGAAAACCATATAGGTGCCTACAAATATCAAGTCGAGCGACATTCAAAGGTAAATAAAGTGAACAAAATGGGCACAAAACGACTAGTCTAACACATAGGGAAAGTCGAGCGTCAAATAAAGAGAAAAAAACGACAAGTTAAACATGGGGAGAAATAGGATCATATATTTCTAGTCTGTGTCTTAACTCCTATATAATCTGTGGTCCAATCAGCTGTTTGTAACAGACAGCTGTCGTTTTTCTTTGGGTTTTGCAGCTGTAACCTCTATAAGCTATGTACATACACATTCGTTCCGATACGCGATAATAGTAACCTAAGGACGCTTACAGGTGTTCCGATACGCGCTTAAACTGTTTTGCCAAAGCTGTGTGACGTCACAAATGATATCATTTCTCGCGCTTAGACTGCTCACAATATCGAGGTAGATCGCTCTGAGCGCTGTCAGTTTTTTGTCATTATGTCGCGCGCCATTTTCAAGATTATAAAATTAAGTTTTTTTTTTAAATTATTTAATATTGTAATTTGTTTATACTGATTGTATATTACTTCTAAAACAAATCTATAATTAATATTTAAGTGGGAGGTAAAAAAAAATATGTCTGTAACACGGCAAGTTATTTGAAATTACCAAAATAAGTTAATAATATTAAACTTTACACGTATAAAGATGAACAAACCGAGAGATGTATATTTGTTAGTATTCATACTCAAAGATGTGGAATCCGCAATTTATCTTCCATGCATTTAAAAAAAAACTAACATTTTATGAATGAAAATGTAATTTAGACCGTTCCGAATTGATATCACGCTCTGAGCATCCAAATCGCGATATTTAATTCGGAACGACGGTCAGTGTCATAATCGTTCTAAGCGCTCTGAGCACGATTCGGAATTTTATTTATTTTTTATTATTTTATTTATTTATTAGTTTAAAAAGTACCTATTTACAAAAAATCACCTACTTGCGACCCAAACAAGACGATGTTCCATAAGAGTGACGGTGAGCGGTAACAACCCCGATAGGCCGAGGCCGGTGCCAGGCTTAATTACATCAATATGTTGAACAAGTCGCCAATGTGGTTAAATTTATTGGTTTCCTCCTACAATTATTTAAATTACTAAAATCTGAACATCAAAACTATAAATGTGTTTAAAATATTGCATTACTATATTATAAAAATGTATACATATATGGATTGTGTAACTTTTAGAATTGTTGTAATTATGATTTAAGATCTGTATGTTTCCTGAATAAATAAAAATAAATAAATAAATAAATAAATAATTAAAAAATATAAATACAATACATAAACAATATATTATTATATTATATCAAATTATTTTGTATAAATATAATCTGCAACAAATAAAATGTGTTAGATGTGTTTCTTACTTGGTAAAATATATAAATTGAAGCTTAAAAATTTTATTGCCAAATATTTCGCCTCTCTTTGGAGCGGCGTCATCAGTGACAGTGACTGAAGGTCTTTGTCATAAATTTTGAAAAAGTAATTTTATTTCTTTTAGCAATGGTAAAGGCAATGCACTATACAGTTTTGTATTTATTTTTTAGAAAAATATCATCATCACCTCGCGCATCATGGAAAACATTATCAGTATGTTATGTCCATTGTTGGTTCGATATTAATAAATTTACAAAACAAGTTAGACAAAACCTAATGCATTACATTCAGACCAGGGCTATAGTATGCACCAAGCTGCCATATAAAAGAGCTTTCCCATGTTTTTAAATCAATAGACCGAATAGTTTTATTTATTAATTTGAGAATCTACTGAATGTCTGTATCCATTCATGCGAGTACGAAGGGGTGTCGTAGACTCTCCCACATAAAAAACATATAAATATATATATATATAAGGTTATAGAAATTTGTTGTAAAACAATATAGCATCATTATAATCCATTTCAAGCAAATAGTTTTTAATATTATAATTTAGGCTCTTTTGATGAACTTTGACCGATGGTGAGATAAATCTATTAATGCAGTTTTTAATATTATTAGGCAGACCATTATAAACCCGAGGTGCTATGTAAGTAAAGTTTCTACCAGCAAATGCAGTATTTAATGACGGTACAAGACATACATGAGTGGACGGATTTCTCGAGTCTCGTGTAACTTCACGAAGCGGCATGCCGTGTATGTTCTTTACGAAGTACATAATTACTTGCCATAAATATATTTGTCTAGGTGTCATTACTTTAGACACTAAATATAAAGATATGTACTGTTGGAAAGCGCATCTGTTTTCTTTTAATGATTTTTAGATTTAACTTTTGAGCAACTTCCAACTTTTTCAAAATAGTAGAACCACAGCTACCCCACGCTATGATGCCGTACAAGATAATAGACTGCGTAAGAGCGAAGTATACATTTTGAAGAGTTTTTTGATCCACAATATTCCTTAGTTCGTAGTAGACATGTGAGATCTTTCTTATTTTAGCGACAATAGTGTCGACATGCGCTTCCCACCTCAGGTGTTGATCAATATCTATACCCAAATATCTTGTACAAGTACTACGATTTATTTTTTTACAGTTACACTGAGCATAGCCGAAACAATTATGAATTCTTAGAGATAGATCATCATACGGCAAGCCTGCCCTTGTTGGAGCGAAGCACATAAAATTTGTTTTATCTTCATTTAGAGTAAGGAGATTGTTATCATACCATCTTTTAGCCTGATCTATTCTATGTGACGCTGTTTCAAATACTAGATCCCACGTAGAATTTTCAAACAAAAGTACAGTGTCATCGGCAAAACAGACAGTTTTACATGACGTATTTAAAGCAGCAAAGTCATTGATGTAAATGCTAAATAACATAGGCCCCAACACGCTGCCCTGCGGAACCCCGTAATGTATAGGCTCTTCACTACTAAATATATCTTCAATTTTCACAACCTGTTTTCTTCCATATAGATAACTGGCGAACCATTGTAGGCTTATACCCGCCACTCCCAGTTCAGATAGTTTAATAATTAGGATCTTAAGAGAAATTGTATCAAAAGCCTTTGCCAAATCTACGAATAAGGCAAGAACCTTTCTTTTGTTATTAATAGTCTCAAATATGTGCCTCGTCACCTCAGCAATCGCATCACCTGTACTAAGACCTTGTCTAAATCCAAATTGCGAGTGAGACAATAATCCGTTACTATTCAAATAAATTACCAATCTAGCTTTAACAACCTTTTCGAAAACTTTGGCAATTGTGGATAATAGGGAAATAGGGCGGTAGTTAGAAATTATGGTCTTGGCTCCCTTTTTAAAAAGGGGTATAACTACTGGTTTTTTCAAGGTATCTGGAAACACACCAGTTTTTAAGCTCAGATTTATAAGGAACACTAGAGGCTTTGCTATATCATCCTTCACACTTTTAGTGATTATTCCTGATATTTTATCTATACCACAGGAACTATTGCTTTTTAAAAAATCTATTAAGTTAGACACTTATATTAGTAAATTTCATATACATCGATTTGTCACATAATGTATGAGGGATACTATTTGCAAGTTCATCTTCGGATTTAGACATTTTTAAAAGATGTAGAGTAGCGAGTTGTTTTCCCAAATTTGTAAAGTATTTATTAAACTCAGTCGCAGCCATCATCTCGTTTCTGTAAACATCTATATGAATGGAATGGGAGGATAGTGTGTTATTTGGTAACTAACAGTGTTTAGTTTATTATATACCTACATACAGAAATAGAATTTACCAGCGGCGCTAGCACCCATTTCGAATCGCGCTGTAGTACATGTCTATCCCCTCATTCCGAATCGCGCTCAGAGCGCTTAGAACGAATAGGACACTGACCGTCGTTCCGAATCAAATATCGCGATTTGGATGCTCAGAGCGTGATATCAATTCGGAACGGTCTCAATAATATTTTCATTCATAAAATGTTAGTTTTTTTTTTTAATGTATGGAAGATAAATTGCGGATTCCACATCTTTGAGTATGAATACTAACATATATACATCTCTCGGTTTATTCATCTTTATATGTGTAAAGTTTAATTTTATTAACTTATTTTGGTATTTTAAAATAACTTGCAGTGTTACAGACATTTTTTTTTCACTTCCTACTTAAATATTAATTATAGATTTGTTTTAGAAGTAATATACAAACAGTATAAACGAATTACAATATTAAATAATTTAAAGGAAAACCTAATATTAAATAAACTTGAAAATGGCGCGCGACATAATGATAAAAAACTGACAGCGCTCAGAGCGATCTACCTCGTTATCGTGAGCAGTCTAAGCGCGAGAAATGATGTCATTTGTGACGTCACACAGCTTTGGCAAAACAGTTTAAGCGCGTATCGGAACACCATTAATCGTGCTTAGGTTACTATTATCGCGTCTCGGAACGAATAAAAAAATAATAAATAAATGCTTCCATCAGTCGTTCAAATACAAAAAAATATCTGTCTGACATTTTAAGTTAATAATGGCAGGTACCTAACTAGTATGTTATGACGTAGTACATGTCTATATAATCTGTGATGTTATGTTACCGCGGCTTTTAACTGGAACACGTAGGTCAAGGTCTAGTCCTTCAGTCGTTGTATAATTTCAATTTATTGCTATTTCATTAATAATTATATTCTAGTCTAACTACACAATTCGTTAGCTATTTAATGTAATCATAGTAATGGCCCTTCAGCTATTAATAAAGAAAAATATGTATTGATGAGACTAAATTCCATTGCTTAACTTGAATAAAAACAAACCTCTGAGTATACTTAATAGATATAGGATACTAAATCTATTCTATCTATACTCTTTATAGTCTGTGGTATAGATTGTTTACGTTTTATCGTGGTTGTCTTGTTTTGATTTCTTTATTATTGTCGTCATAGGTGATGAGTAAAGACAAGAGGGAGGTGATGGAGTACCCCGTGGAGCTGGAGTCCCAGTTCGTGCTGCGGCTACCAGAGGAGCCCGCGCGCGTGCTGCGAGATATCCTGCGCTCGGGCGAGAGTCTTCGCAGCCGGCTCACCATTCAGCTGGAGCCCGACCTGCGCCACGGGGAGGTCCGCCTCGACCACCGCCTTATGCACGCCAAGATCGTCGACATGCCCGGCATCATCGAGTCCCTCAAGACTATTGACAACAAGAGCTTCTATAAGACGGCCGACGTCTGCCAGATGATGATCTGCCGCGACGAACCCGAGCAGCCCGCCGAAGAGGAGGCTCCGGGCAAGCCCAAAAAGAAGGACCCCTACAAGGTGGACAAGAAGTTTCTGTGGCCGCATGGGATCGCGCCGCCCGCCAAGAACGTGCGCAAGCGCCGCTTTCGGAAGACTCTCAAAAAGAAGTACGTGGAGGCGCCCGAGATAGAGAAGGAGGTCAAAAGGCTGCTGCGGGCCGACAACGAGGCCGTCAACGTCACCTGGGAGGTGCTGGCCGAGGAAGAGACCAAGGCCGAGCCCAAGCCGCATATCAAGCCCGAGCGCGACTCCAGCGTGGTGGACATTTTTGGGGGTGCGCTGTCAGACTCCGAGGAGGAGTACGAACTGTCCGACTCCAACTCCGCACTGGAGCCAGGCGGGCCCGCGCAGCCGGACGTGTTCCCGTCGCGGCTGGCGACGGAGCTGGAGGAGCTCCGCGCTCGCCGACGCCGCACCCAGCACGAGATTGCGTCCATGGAGAACCAGGCGCTGCGCCAGAGGTTCCAGGACGTGCTGACCACCCTCAACCAGGACATCCTCTACAAGGAGGCCCAGTATGCCCAGCTGCATCATTCATGATCACTTGACTTCGACCCTACAACAAACGCATTGATTGATTTCCAATTCCAAGCAATCATCGCCAACATTCTTGTACTATAATATATATAGGCATTTCGAATATCTGTGCGACTCATACACCTTTTTTCTTTGTTCTTCACAGAACAACCAACTTTTTATCCCTCTTCATTCTTCTAGCAGACAGATTCTCTCACCGTGTCAGCAGCTTGTCAATGGTAGAGGCTACCATTGTTTATCAGACAGGCACCATCTTTAAATATATTCAAAAAACTTCTTCTCTCATACAATAAATAAATAAAAATAAATAAATAAATAAAATAATTCCTTAAAAAGCAAAACGAATCCCAATCACCTTACATATTATTAGTACCTATATATGTATATATATTTATGGATTTTTCTTAATAAAATGTGTTTTTTTTTCTGTGAGGTATTAATTTGTGCATTATAACTCTGGTTTTTACTATATTATTATTTACATTTTCACACTCTGCACCCATAATATTAATCTCTCACTCTCCCAAAGGTTAGCTGGTAGAGAATACCTTCATGGTATGATGCTCGCCTATGTACAACACTTTATATTGTATATTTGTGTGCAATAAAGAATTGTGTTATTATTATCATTACTATATTTGTAAAATAGACTAAAAGGTATACCTAAGTCATGATAAGGAAATGAATACTTCAAAATATTTGTATGCATGTTCTTTAATGCTATCACTTATGCATTGTATCCACAAAATGCTCGGTTTCTACTATTGACTATCAGTTTGTCCGCTATCAGACTCCTCGGCAGAGAGCTGTGTGTCCTCCGCAGCCATCGCCATCTCGTCATCTGCGCAAACAAATAAGTAATGTTCAAAAACTATCTGTCATCATACATATTTTAAAAAGCTCCATTCTGAAAATAGCTAGCTGTTCCACAAAACAAAATGAATTTTTACCATAAGCTGTGTTTGTAACTAAAGTTTTTGTGAATAAAGTGGTTTTATTTATTCTACACCCTATCTATGTTATTTATTCTACACCCTATCTATGTTATTTATTCTACACCCTATCTATGTTATTTCGCTCAGCCTATATAATATGTATGTATGATTTAAGTGTACAAATAAAGATTTCCAAGCGAAATCAAAGATTTGGTGATCTCAAAATTGTCTATTCTATTAATTAAAGCTTTTTTTCTTTTAAAAAACGGTGTTCGATTTCTTAATTTGTCTTTTTAGGTAGGTAACGTTAAGTTAAAATTCATTTTTCTGTTACAAAACTACAAAAACATTTTAAAAAATGATGCGTCATAGATGTAAACAAGGTACCATTGCCGCTAGCGACATCTACAAAAAGCTTTGCCTGATACACCGCATTGTTATATTTGATAATTTTCGGGTTTTTCTAATTTTAATTACCATCGTTGCACTGACCATTGCATCGTTGTGATTTGTTTTGTTTTTAAATTGTACAAATACAATAATTACAGTTATAGTATATCGGTATATTAAGTATTTCTTTAATACTTTTTGGGGCTTTGTTAATGATAATTTTGTTAATTATAAAATAATTAGGTAACAAAATTAAAGTTGAAAGAGAAGAAAGACGAGATATCGTTCGAGTAGCTGAATCGCTGTAAAAGCTTTTTCCGATTTGCTTTGTGTATTTCGAAAGATTGTTTAGATTGGCTTAAGGCTTAAAGCATCCACGCTTTGAGGTAACGATTTTCCAAGTCCAACACGGCCTAAAGGTTAGTAATTAATTAATACATATCAAGTTGTATGAACCTATGTTGTCATTGTAAAATCTTGTACAACGACCTTGGTATGATATTCCTTGACTACGACGGTAAATTAATTTAAAAAATTAAAATTACGCATGCGTGAAAAATAACCTTAAATTAAAAAGTAAAAAGAAAAAAACAAGCTCAAGGTCTCCGTCGGGTACAAGTTTAATCACCGCTTAACTAACTACACCATTGAAATACTTTTATATAACAAGCTCAAGGTCTCCGTCGGGTAAAAGTTTGATCACCGCTTAACTAACTACACCATTGAAATACTTTTATATAACAAGCTCAAGGTCTCCGTCGGGTAAAAGTTTGATCACCGCTTAACTAACTACACCATTGAAATACTTTTATATAACAAGCTCAAGGTCTCCGTCGGGTAAAAGTTTGATCACCGCTTAACTAACTACACCATTGAAATACTTTTATATAACAAGCTCAAGGTCTCCGTCGGGTAAAAGTTTGATCACCGCTTAACTAACTACACCATTGAAATACTTTTATATAACAAGCTCAAGGTCTCCGTCGGGTAAAAGTTTGATCACCGCTTAACTAACTACACCATTGAAATACTTTTATATAACAAGCTCAAGGTCTCCGTCGGGTAAAAGTTTGATCACCGCTTAACTAACTACACCATTGAAATACTTTTATATAACAAGCTCAAGGTCTCCGTCGGGTAAAAGTTTGATCACCGCTTAACTAACTACACCATTGAAATACTTTTATATAACAAGCTCAAGGTCTCCGTCGGGTAAAAGTTTGATCACCGCTTAACTAACTACACCATTGAAATACTTGACATTGACGTGAGAATCATCAAAATCGGCCAACGCGTTTGGTCTCCGGTGTGCCACCACAGACTATAAAGGGTATGTGCCACTAAGGAACAAACATACATACATAGTCTGATCAACACAACTATTCCTTGCGTCGCGCACTCGGGCAAAAAGAGTGATGGTAGTGTTACACTCAGCCCAAGTTTGTAACAGAGTTCGGGGTTATTCGCGGGAAAATCGTCCAAACATGTCGGGAATATGGCAGTTCACATCGCGGGAATATCGTCCAAACATGTCGGAAATATGGGAGTTCACATCACGGGAACTTCGTCCAAACATGTCGGGAATATGGGAGTTCACATCACTGGAACTTCGTCCAAACATGTCGGGAATATGGCAGTTCACATCGCGGGAATATCTTCCAAACACGTCGGGAATATGATAGTTCACATAGCGGAAATATCGTCCAAACACGTCGGGAATATGGGAGTGCACATCGCGGAAAAACCGCATAAAATAAACTGCAATTTCTTATTAGAGTATTTTTTTCGTTTTCCATAATTTATCAGATTGGCACCGTTGCATTAACTTTTATTTGATGAGCCTCCGAATAAAAATGAAGGCGTTTTGTTCTTTTTATTTTATTATAAACTTATTATTTATGTGAGCCGGGGAATTTGGAACACTTATTTGAGCAGTGTTTTTAGTATTGGAGTATAATACCCAAGTGGGTGGTCCCATGCAGCAGCGCCGCCAGCAGCTCCCCCGCGCCCGGCGCCGGCTGGTCCGCCGTCCCAGCCTGCAATCACTCAGATAAAAAACCCGAATGCCAAAATAATAAACAATTTAAACTGAAAAAAAAAACAATAAACCAATCTGAGTAAAAATGATCTTCAAATAAAAAGGAAAAAACAAGCCCAAGGGGTCCGTCGAACTACACTACTGAAATAATTTAATGATTGACATAGAACAAATAATAAATTCTAATGCAAAACATAGTGAGAGCCTACACTGCGCCGCTCCTGTCGACCCGGGACCACGGCCAATGCAACTTCATTCAACAGACATCGCGTAAAGACCACTTTAATTATTTTTAAAAACCATTTACGTGAAAATATTTTAGGTTTTGTCATGTTTTTATTACATAGGTATTTAAAATATATTAATAAATTTCCAATAAATACCGAAAAGATATGATCGATCAGCGCGGTCACCGCCTCTCGTTCTTCGTCATTGGCCGGTCTCTCTTCTGACTCCTTGCCCGACCCCTCGTCTGACTCCTCGGCTGACTCCTTGCCTGACCCCTCAGCCCACCATCCAACCAGAGTCTCCACCGCATCCTGTGGCGACTTGTTTCTGCAATAAGTATACACAAGTGACTATAAAGTGAGCACCAGGAACCCAATCAGCAGGTTGGGATTAACAAATCTCCGTTGGAGCCGATCCAAGGATGTTGTAAACTACTGTAGTTTTTTTTTTGCAGAAGCACGATTGGGTAGCTTTGGTGTCTGTGGCTGATGGATAGGAATGAATACATATTTTCTTCCGTCTTATCTATTCATGAATTAAATGTAATTGTGTGTTATTGTTTTGTTTATGGTTGTGTAATTATTGTCTTTGTTTTGTCAATTTTCTTAGCTTTATGCACTTTTTTTGATTGATTGTCTTCACAGTAGATTTATGTTCTTATGTATTGTGTAAAATTTGATAATATTGTATTTTCTGATAATGCTTTTGGAGTTCCAGATATATAAATAAACTACTGTAGTCCACAAAAAAAAACTGTAGCTCACCAAACTACTGTAGCTCACCAAACTACTGTAGCTCACCAAACTACTGTAGCTCACCAAACTACTGTAGTTATCGAAACTACTGTAGTTATCCAAACTACTGTAGTCCACAAAAAAAAACTGTAGCTCACCAAACTACTGTAGTTATCCAAACTACTGTAGTTATCCAAACTACTGTAGTTATCCAAACTACTGTAGCTCACCAAACTACTGTAGTTATCCAAACTACTGTAGTTATCGAAACTACTGTAGTTCACCAAACTACTGTAGTTATCGAAACTACTGTAGTTATCCAAACTACTGTAGTTCACCAAACTACTGTAGTTATCCAAACTACTGTAGTTATCCAAACTACTGTAGTTATCCAAACTACTGTAGTTCACCAAACTACTGTAGTCTACCAAACTATTGTAGTCCACCAAACGTCCCAAGTTTGATTGTTTTGATATCAATCAAGGTTTTTACGAATAGTGCGGGTTGGCGGAGGCCGGCTCTCCTTCAACCAGTACACAATTTGTGTCTTAATTGTATCGTGATAAAATTAAGTATTATAGAATGAAATATCTCTAACGGTGACTTTATTTATAGCGATATAAACTAATTCTCCATTCTCGTTTTTTGCTCTTTGCGGACGATATGAAGATCCTCGAGAATATCGAATGCATAAATGATGCTGGTCTGCTACAGGAGGATCTGGCGAGGTTTCAGCAGTATTGTGCTTTAAACCATCTTGACCTTAATGTCAGCAAGTGTTACAGTATTTCATTCACTAGGAAATCTAATAAGATAACCTTTAACTATTGTTTAAAAAATCAATCATTTATTTATTTATTTATCGCCATAGGATCCTATCGGAACACTCGTTTAAGTCAATTTTTCTTAACAACAACGCTAAACAAAATACCTGGCCAGATATGGTGATACAGTATGGCAAGGAACAGCCCCAATTTCCATTATTATTATTTTATTATTATTATCTCTATCTCTTCCACTTCTAAGCCTAATAATTATTATAATATATAATAATTTAGGTCTAGTTTGGTAGGTCTAAAGGTGCCTCGTCGGGTATTTAGGTCTAGTTTGGTAGGTCTAAAGGTGCCTCGTCGGGTATTTTAATTAATATTACTTAAAATACTATATTTTAATTTAGATGTGTCAAAAAACTATAACTAAATATATATATATATATATATATGTGTAAAAAATGTCAATATAATTAATATATAATATGTCACAAATTTCTAAAATAGCTATAAATTAAATCCGCTGTAAAGGCTTCGTCAATCACATAATTTAAACTTAAAAACCAAAAATATTAACAATGTCATAGGTACTTATCTAAAATAAGATTATGTGAATTTAAATATGAATTTATGTCGTAAATATGTCATCATCTTCCAACGCCTCATTTATAGTATAATAGGCTTTCTTAGTCAACATACATTTTATATGTCATTTAAAATGCCTATCATCCAAATCCCTTAACCAGTTTGGAGTTTTATTTAAAATAGGAACACAAATACATAGAAAGCTTTTTGATATTTTTTGTAATCTATGTTTCGGAGGTGGTATACAAGGTTTTTAATAATAATAATAATAATATATTCAATTTAACAGATAATTACAATCCATTTTTGTTAGTATACCTATCACTATGTTAGTAACAATGGCTTACATTAAAGTTAGTAAACTTAAATTTTATGTTAGTTCCTTATTAATACTTATTTGTACACGTGTCAATTTGTGTGAATCTTAATAAAGTGATACTGTATTGGACAGTCCACTTTATCCGATATGACCTTAAGCATATTGTTGGTGCTGCCTCTAGTTCTATTGACTAGAGATGCAGTGCGTTTACGCATGATAGCAGAAAAACTATCAACACGATTCTCTGCAAACATTCCGGACGCACTGCAATAAGGTGGCAGCCCCAACAATACCCTGAAACCATTATTATACTGGATTCGTAGGGCGCTGTATGCTCGCTGCGTATAGTTGACCCACAGACTGCAGGAGTAGAAGGATTGGCAATATGCCCTAAATAATGTTAACTTAACCTGTTTTGTGCAGCGAGCGAATCTGCGGGCCAGCATGTTGCAGCGAACAGACAACGCCCTACACTCTCTCTCTATGTCCATATCATCCGAAAGGTTGTCCGTTGGCACATGACCTAGATACCGGAACGAGCTTACTCTATTTAGTATGGCCCCTCCAAGCGAAACTGTTGGCACCTGGGCGGGACATTTGTTTCCAGACTTGAATACTAATATCTCACTCTTTTTTCCATTATATTTCAGACCATGTGACTCTGCATATCGTTCACATATTGCCAGTAACTTTCTTAAAGCACTGATTGAGGGGCTCAGCAGCACCATATCATCTGCGTAACTTATATTATTCATGCATTGACCATCAATGTAACATCCGAAGCCAGCGCTGCTGAGCTCCCCAATCAACCTATTCATGTACAAATTGTATAGTCTTGGAGACGTCGAACCCCCTTGACGGACGCCGCATTTTAATCTATATTTCTCAGATAGAGTACCATCCCATTTCACTGTATTTGTCTGATTACCATACCAGTGTCTAAAAATTGAGATCAACTCATTAGGAGCACCTGTTTCGGTAGCTAATTTCATCCAAAAAGTCTCGTAAGACACCATATCGAAGGCTTTGGAAAGATCTAAAAAACACGCATAAACTGGCGTGTTTCTGTCAGTATAGTAATGAACGGTGTGCTTGAGACACGTGATGGCACTTTCCGTGGAAAAACCTGGTCTAAACCCGAACTGAGCACAATGAAGGTTGCAGTATTTGTCCAACTGTATGCCAAGCAGACCGTCCAACACCTTTGCAATTATTGTAGCCAATGATATGGGCCTGTAGTTACATTTATCTGAGGGGTCTCCTGTCCTGTTTTTGATAATCGGCACTACTATAGTTGCCATGAGATTTTCTGGTAGATATGAGTGACTGAGACACAATCCAAACAACAATGAAAGCACCCTAAACAAATGACAACCTGCGTGCTGCAGGTGTTCAATGCTAAGGCTGTCGTGCCCTGGCGACTTGCCACGTGTCATATTTTTAATTACATTCTCGATTTCTTTTGCTGAAAAACGTACACTTTGTTTACATCCTATATACTGTTCACCACTAGCCTTAGCATTAGACACCTGCTCATCCATGCCATTAGTTGGTGTTATTCTAAAATGATGCTTAAACATGTTAGCTATTTTACTAGCATCTCTAACTCCATCAACACTCTCAGGTAGACTCGCTCTTGGGTTCAGTTTGTTGGTCTGTTTCCAAAAATGCGAGAAGTCTCTTGCTTTGTGGTATGAGGCCATGATATCTAGCTTAATTTGTTCCTCGTGTTTTTGACACCACTTAAGCCTTGATTTAAATATTTTCTTTGATTCTTCTTTTTCTTTGCCTCATAATAACAACCTGATGTCTGCTTTCCAGCCTACTACCTGTTTTTTATGTTTAGTTATTTTACCTGTATCATTAGAACTTAATATATTAATAATTTTATTATACATATTATTAATTATTTCTTTATGGTCTAAATTATTACAAAAACTATCACAGCATTTACTTAATTCCTTAGGAAAGTCAATATCTTTTAAGTTTTTATTACAGTATTCACGATATACATTTATATGTGGCCCATCCCTATCATTCCATAGAACATTATTTCGTGGTACATTTTTACTATGTATTTTATGTCTCATTATGTCTAACTTACACTCTATCACTAATGGGAAATGATCTGACCAAAATATGTCATGACGCACAGCTACACCGACCACCGACGGGAATGCTGCCTTAGTTACGACACAATGGTCCAGCTACCGCCTGCACCCGTGCGCCTCGCTAATATAGGTGTACGTGTCTGATATAATATTTAGTTTTTCAATATCCGAGCAGATCCATTCTTGGTCAGTACAAAATTGCAGTAATTCATTACAAAATAGCTGATAGGGATGCGCATTGAAATCCCCTAATATAAACACTGATTCAACATTGTTAGTCTGTATAATAGCATTAATCTCACCCAAGCAGTCCGTGTATTCTGCTAAATTATCACTACTATCCGTCGGCATGTACACTGAGAACACAATTATAAAGCTATCTCGCAATGATAGCTTTACCGCCAATAGGCGTTTACTATTGCACTGTATAACTGATACTACATCAAAAACACTTTTTTTCCACAATATGGCCACTCCTCCGTACGGGCGCCCTCTCAGCATGCCATTTGATGTATCTACAGCCGACGTCCCTGTAAAGCCGAAGTCCTGACTGATCTCACCAAGTCGCGACAGCTCGTGTGGTAAAAGCCATGTTTCCTGCAGTGCCAGCACGTCCGCTTCCTTGCATAGTGATCTTACACCTTCAATAGATCTTATTACAGACTTGCAATTAAAACTAATAAATTTACACTTTGTTATTTTATTGTCATCAACTTTCATAATTAAATATTTTCTTTGATATTAACCCTGTTGTTGTTCCTCCTATTATGGAAGACTATATATTTCCTAAATAATATACCGTCCGGCCATAGGGAGTCATCAATAAATAGCGACGAGAGTTTGATCTTTTTGATATTTTTTGTAATCTATGTTTCGGAGGTGGTATACAAGGTTTTTGACGAGAGTTTGATCTTTTTGATATTTTTTGTAATCTATGTTTCGGAGGTGGTATACAAGGTTTTTGACGAGAGTTTGATCTTTTTGTTTTTGTAATCTATGTTTCGGAGGTGGTATACAAGGTTTTTGACGAGAGTTTGATCTTTTTGATATTTTTTGTAATCTATGTTTCGGAGGTGGTATACAAGGTTTTTGACGAGAGTTTGATCTTTTTGATATTTTTTGTAATCTATGTTTCGGAGGTGGTATACAAGGTTTTTGACGAGAGTTTGATCTTTTTGATATTTTTTGTAATCTATGTTTCGGAGGTGGTATACAAGGTTTTTGACGAGAGTTTGATCTTTTTGATATTTTTTGTAATCTATGTTTCGGAGGTGGTATACAAGGTTTTTGACGAGAGTTTGATCTTTTTGGATGTGTAATTTGGTAGTCTTGTTTGTTTTCCCTGTAAAACATTAAACTAAGCATAATGTATATACTCGCCATTGTGACTATTTTCAATTCTTTAAATGCCTCTCGGCAAGTATCCCTATCTTTTAGACCTGCTAAAGAACGCATTGGCAGTTGTTGACACGATAAGAGACTTGGGTGTTACAAAACTACTGTTTTCTATACATATTGATGACATTGTCAATAGAGCATCCAGGGCACTTGGATTTATTATGAGGTCATGTGCTGATTTCAAGAGAATAAAACCTATTAAAATTGTGTACTGTTCTTATGTGCGCAGCATCCTGGAGTACGCATCTCAATTATGGAATCCCAAATACGCTGTTTACATTTCGCGAATCGAATCGATACAAAAACGATTTCTAAGGTATATACAGTACAAAACTAAGGTTTATGATACGAGTTACGATAAACGATGCAAAAGACATCATCTATTGCCACTAGAAGTCCGTCGTAATATTGCTGATATAACTTATCTTGTTGGTGTTGCACGTGGGATTGTGGATTGCCAAGGACTGTAAGAAATCCTGCTCTCTTACTCGTTCCTGGTTGCAACACCAACTATAGACGCAATGCTTTTCTAAGTAGGGCGGCAATAAAGTTTAATGAGCTCACCATAGATGTCGATCTTTTCAATGCCAACACTTCGATGGTTAGACGAGCGATGACGAATGGGCACTTCGATTTTGTGGACTTGTAGTTTGGTCTGGGCAAATTGATTTCTATTGGTTTTAATTGTTGTATGTGTTTATATGTTTATTTTTATTGTTTCTCGGTTTGGCAGTTTAGATACATTTCTCAGGTATTATTGTTTTATTTTATCGTATCTATTATTGTTGCTCTTGTCAACTATTTCTATTATTCTTCTCTAGAGTTTTCTTGCATGCTTTATATTGTATCTATCTGTGAATTCTTGTCATCGGCTTTATAGTATTATATTTCTTTCATATACATGTATTTTAGCTGTAAGTTTTCCAAAATAAATAAATAAATATGTAAGTACAACAAGCGAGAAGCATACCCCGTTAGCAATAGAGGCAACAACTGATTGGCATCATGCGGTAGCGACTTGTACGGCGGACAGTCTGCTCCCGGTGGACAGTCTGCTTCCGGCGGACAGTCTGCTCCCGGTGGACAGTCTGCTCCCGGCGGACAGTCTGCTCCCGGCGGACAGTCTGCTCCCGGTGGACAGTCTGCTTCCGGCGGACAGTCTGCTCCCGATGGACAGTCTGCTTCCGGCGGACCGTCTGCTCCCGGCGGACAGTCTGCTCCCGGCGGACTGTCGACAAGTACAGTTTAGTAACAAATAGTTTGCTTTATTTTTATAACTAATTTTTACCAGGGCTTTGGACACCATAATATCCGTGGTAGCACTATTGTAATATCTAACCTGACATTAGAATAATGACAAGGAAACGGAAAGCAGATCGGGACAAGCTAAGTCATCGGTATGAGTCAAGTGCACGGAACCTTTGTGTCCGGCCTCATAGTTTGACTGAGGCCTAAAAACTCCGTCGCTTTGATTGGTGTAAATGCTTCAGAGATTTAACGGAGGTGACTCAAATGGTGTGTTCGACATACTTACTGGATTAACTGTTATGATCCGGAAACTAAAAGACAGTCAGCTCAGTGGGTGTTTCCTTCCGTGGAGTTGCCAAATAAAGTGAAGAGAGGTCGACGTGTGGGAAAAAAAGATGTTGGACTCGATCTTCGGAAGGACAGGTCATTACGCGACAATTGATTTTAAGGATCAAAAAATAGTTACTGCAGAGTTGTTTGCCAATTGCCTTAAATCCTCCTTCACCACGACAACGCCTCGTCGCACACCGCGAACGATCGACTATTTGGCGACGTCAGACGTGGATTACTGGCCCGTATAGCCCCGACCTCGCACCTTGCGATTTATATTTACACCCGAAAATATAAGAAAAACTTGGAAAACGTATTATGGACGCAGAGGAAGCAGTGACCCCTAAGGACGAGTGGGCAGAGTGCTTTGGACGCAGAGGAAGCAGTGACCCCTAAGGACGAGTGGGCAGAGTGCTATGGACGCAGAGGAAGCAGTGACCCCTAAGGACGAGTGGGCAGAGTGCTTTGGACGCAGAGGAAGCAGTGACCCCTAAGGACGAGTGGGCAGAGTGCTTTGGACGCAGAGGAAGCAGTGACCCCTAAGGACGAGTGGGCAGAGTGCTTTGGACGCAGAGGAAGCAGTGACCCCTAAGGACGAGTGGGCAGAGTGCTTTGGACGCAGAGGAAGCAGTGACCCCTAAGGACGAGTGGGCAGAGTGCTTTGGACGCAGAGGAAGCAGTGACCCCTAAGGACGAGTGGGCAGAGTGCTATGGACGCAGAGGAAGCAGTGACCCCTAAGGACGAGTGGGCAGAGTGCTTTGGACGCAGAGGAAGCAGTGACCCCTAAGGACGAGTGGGCAGAGTGCTTTGGACGCAGAGGAAGCAGTGACCCCTAAGGACGAGTGGGCAGAGTGCTTTGGACGCAGAGGAAGCAGTGACCCCTAAGGACGAGTGGGCAGAGTGCTTTGGACGCAGAGGAAGCAGTGACCCCTAAGGACGAGTGGGCAGAGTGCTTTGGACGCAGAGGAAGCAGTGACCCCTAAGGACGAGTGGGCAGAGTGCTTTGGACGCAGAGGAAGCAGTGACCCCTAAGGACGAGTGGGCAGAGTGCTTTGGACGCAGAGGAAGCAGTGACCCCTAAGGACGAGTGGGCAGAGTGCTTTTCTTAGTATCGATGTATAAAAATAATACTTACTAGTTTATTGACACAAAAAAAGCATTCAGAACAAGATTTTTACAGTACATGACCTCTGTCCCCCTAAGAACTATCAATTTGACTCTCGTATACTAACAAATGTTAACCTATTTAACATTCCGGCCTCTTGACCCTGTCCCCATAAGAACTATCAATTTGACTCTCGTATACTAACAAATGTTAACCTATTTAACATTCCGGCCTCTTGACCTCTGTCCCCCTAAGAACTATCAATTTGACTCTCGTATACTAACAAATGTTAACCTATTTAACATTCCGGCCTCTTGACCTCTGTCCCCCTAAGAACTATCAATTTGACTCTCGTATACTAACAAATGTTAACCTATTTAACATTCCGGCCTCTTGACCTCTGTCCCCCTAAGAACTATCAATTTGACTCTCGTATACTAACAAATGTTAACCTATTTAACATTCCGGCCTCTTGACCTCTGTCCCCCTAAGAACTATCAATTTGACTCTCGTATACTAACAAATGTTAACCTATTTAACATTCCGGCCTCTTGACCTCTGTCCCCCTAAGAACTATCAATTTGACTCTCGTATACTAACAAATGTTAACCTATTTAACATTCCGGCCTCTTGACCTCTGTCCCCCTAAGAACTATCAATTTGACTCTCGTATACTAAACAAATGTTAACCTATTTAACATTCCGGCCTCTTGACCCTGTCCCCATAAGAACTATCAATTTGACTCTCGTATACTAAACAAATGTTAACCTATTTAACATTCCGGCCTCTTGACCTCTGTCCCCCTAAGAACTATCAATTTGACTCTCGTATACTAACAAATGTTAACCTATTTAACATTCCGGCCTCTTGAACCTGTCCCCATAAGAACTATCAATTTGACTCTCGTATACTAACAAATGTTAACCTATTTAACATTCCGGCCTCTTGACCTCTGTCCCCCTAAGAACTATCAATTTGACTCTCGTATACTAACAAATGTTAACCTATTTAACATTCCGGCCTCTTGACCTCTGTCCCCCTAAGAACTATCAATTTGACTCTCGTATACTAACAAATGTTAACCTATTTAACATTCCGGCCTCTTGAACCTGTCCCCATAAGAACTATCAATTTGACTCTCGTATACTAACAAATGTTAACCTATTTAACATTCCGGCCTCTTGACCTCTGTCCCCCTAAGAACTATCAATTTGACTCTCGTATACTAACAAATGTTAACCTATTTAACATTCCGGCCTCTTGACCTCTGTCCCCCTAAGAACTATCAATTTGACTCTCGTATACTAACAAATGTTAACCTATTTAACATTCCGGCCTCTTGACCTCTGTCCCCCTAAGAACTATCAATTTGACTCTCGTATACTAACAAATGTTAACCTATTTAACATTCCGGCCTCTTGACCTCTGTCCCCCTAAGAACTATCAATTTGACTCTCGTATACTAACAAATGTTAACCTATTTAACATTCCGGCCTCTTTACCTCTGTCCCCCTAAGAACTATCAATTTGACTCTCGTATACTAACAAATGTTAACCTATTTAACATTCCGGCCTCTTGACCTCTGTCCCCCTAAGAACTATCAATTTGACTCTCGTATACTAAACAAATGTTAACCTATTTAACATTCCGGCCTCTTGACCCTGTCCCCATAAGAACTATCAATTTGACTCTCGTATACTAAACAAATGTTAACCTATTTAACATTCCGGCCTCTTGACCTCTGTCCCCCTAAGAACTATCAATTTGACTCTCGTATACTAACAAATGTTAACCTATTTAACATTCCGGCCTCTTGAACCTGTCCCCATAAGAACTATCAATTTGACTCTCGTATACTAACAAATGTTAACCTATTTAACATTCCGGCCTCTTGACCTCTGTCCCCCTAAGAACTATCAATTTGACTCTCGTATACTAACAAATGTTAACCTATTTAACATTCCGGCCTCTTGACCTCTGTCCCCCTAAGAACTATTAATTTGACTCTCGTATACTAACAAATGTTAACCTATTTAACATTCCGGCCTCTTCTCGACCTCTGTTTTCGGCAAAACTCTTAATCTGTCGTAGTACAACATTTTACAATGACAACAAGATTGTGACTTTATTTTCTTTTATTTATTTTTATTTATGTATTCGTTAGGAGCCTTTAATAATAATAATAATTCTTTATTTTGGTACAAAAAACTTAAAGAAAACTATGTAAGTAATTAATCTAAATTGTATTTTTCAATGTTTTTACAAGTCTCAGTAATAATTTCTATTTTTTTTTTTTTTTTTTTTATTTTATTATGGTAACAAACAGTCATAATACAATTTATATAACAAACAATATACATATAATTAGACCTGGAGTACCAAAAATGTAAAAGAGAACTATACTTATTACATTTACAAAATAAAATTAAACCATAAAAGAAAGTAAAAATTACATTTAAGTCTATTCTATCGAATACTTAACTCTAATTATCTCACGGACTCTGCTCCTATACACTGACTTAGAGCAAGCAAATATGTCCACGTCAACCAAGCAATCATTATATAGTTTTACTGCACGTCTTAAAAAGGTGTTTTTTGCATAATTTGTTCTGCTAAAGGAGGAAATGAACAAGTCTTTAGAACGTGAGGTAAGTCGAGGCACTCTAAACGTGACATTGTCTAAAAGAGTAGGAGAGTCTATGTGATTATTCACTATTTTGTACAGAAACATGGAATCGTTTAAAAAACGGCGACTTTGCAAAGAATTAACTTTATGACGTTCAGACGCAGCCTTGTAACTTAAGAACTCGTTCCCAGTGCGGTATTCTAATGCTTTCAGGAATTTATTTTGTAGTTTTTCCAATCGGGATATGTGCACTGCGTACTGAGGGCTCCACACTATGCTACCGAACTCCAAAACACTTCGAACGTAAGCGTAGTAAAGTGTTTTGTACGTAGATGCTTTCTTAAATGGTTTGCCTAGTCTCAGGATCATACCCAATCTTTTATAAGCTTTATCGATAATGTTATCTATATGTAAATTAAAATGAAGTTTGGAGTCCAATACAACCCCAAGATCTCTAATGCTATTTACCCTGTCCAAAGACTCTGTGCCAAGCGTGTATTTAAAGTTAATTGGGTTATGTTTTCGGGTATAAGTTATTATGTGGCATTTGCTTGCGTTTAAAAAGAGTTGATTTTCGTCACAATATCTACACAGGCTGTTCAGATCAGATTGAAGCTCGTAGCAGTCCTCTAGTGAAGCAACAACTTTAAATATTTTCGTATCATCAGCATACAATAGATGACAAGAGTTTTCAAAGGAATTCCCAATACCATTAATGTACAGAGAAAAGAGGAAGGGTCCTAAATGTGACCCTTGTGGAATTCCTGAACTTATACTTAAGTAGTCTGAAGAATATCCCTTAATGGCCACCGCTTGACTTCGATTACCAATATATGAGGATAACCACCGTAGGAGGTCACCATGTATACCAACCTCTTCCATCTTAAGTATTAACAGTTTATGACTAATCTTATCAAAAGCTTTCGAGAAGTCAGTATACACGGCGTCCACCTGGCACCCAGAGTTAAGAGCGTTCAATACAAAATCGGAAAAATTGGCCAAGTTAGTATCGACACTGCGGCCACGGAAAAAACCATGTTGAAATTGAGAAATGTGTCGCGATAATACTTGAGCAAGCTTATTCGTTACAATTTTTTCAAATATTTTTGCAAAAATGTTTAGTTTAGATATTGGCCTATAACTGTTTACATTATTGACATTTCCGCCCTTAAAAATGGGTGTAATTAAGGCTTTTTTCCAAATTGGAGGAAATAATCCTTCCCTAAGTGACTTTCTAAAGATGAGTAAGAGTGGCTCCACAAGCTCCTTTGCGCATTTAAGGACCAGCAGAGGATGAACTCCATCAGGACCAGCCCCTTTCCGTACATTCACTTTTTGTAGTTGTAATAGAAGCTCGTTACGTGTTATGTGTATTGAATTAATATCAACACAGTGCGACTGGTCAGAGTAGCTGCGAACTGTGGAGGTGCTGGTTGAGACAGGGACAAAAACAGAATTAAAGTATTCGTTGAATAGTTTACATATACCTTCCCCATCAGTAGATTTCCTATTTCCATATTCAATCACGTCTGGAATAGTATTTGTATTAAATTTTGATTTTATATAACTCCAAAAGAACTTGGGACTGGAATTTATTTTGTCCTCTGCATTTGAGATATAGTTATTGTAGCATTCGGCCGCGACCTTCTTTTCCCTACGCCTCAATACCTTGAAAGTCCCAAAATCGATAGGATTGGCATATTTTTTCCACCTTTTATGTACATTTCGCTTTTCCTTTACAATCATAATAAGAGCTTTGGAATACCACGGCGGATAGAAATTATTACATGTGATTTTGCGTCGCGGAACATGTTTTACAATTAAATCTGTAAGCAAAGCGGAGAATTGCTCCGAAACCCGGTTAGTATCCATACTATACTGCCACGAACTCCAGTCTATTGCCCGTAGACCGTCAGTTATTTTGTCATAATCAGCGGCATGGAACATATATCTGTAGTTTGAGTTATCTTTAAGTATAGGAGTGTGTGAAATAGGGATTGATATTTCTATTGCCTTGTGGTGTTCGTCCTCTATAATGAGCGGTTCCGCACAGATTGAGACTGTGCAGTTCATGTTAGATAGAGTGAGGTCTAATATACGGTCATTTGTGTTTTTACACCAATTAAATTGTTTTAAATTTGTAAACGATAAAAAGTCACTTAGGCAGGCAACAACGGGGTCATTTTTTGTGTCCAATGACAGATGATTTAAGTAGCCTACCTGACACCAAACTGCCTTCGAAACGTTATAATCGCCCAATAATAGAAAATTGTCATTCGGCCGATTTAAAACTAGGGCTGAAACATGGTCAAACATAATCTTTAGGGAATTTAAATGATTATTGTTGTGAGGGAAATAAGCACACATTATATGAATATCGCCAGGTGGATTAAGATCTAGACGGGAGGGAAAGGCGGCACTCTGCCCCCGGAGTGTAAGCCACAGCTCCTCGTGGTGCGGCGCTGACCGCATCCAGTCGCTGCGAGTGACCGCCAGCGCAAGGTCGGCGCGCACGGCCAGCAGCACGCCGCCACCCCGCGCCCGCCCGGACACTGACGCGTCACGGTCATATCTATACACGTTATAAAGTTGGCCGAAAAATTCCTCATCACTAAAAGCACTGGTTAACCAAGTTTCTGTCAAACAAACGATGTCATATTCAGATCGCAAAACGTTGTTTAAAAAGGTGTGCGATTTTGTACGTAGACCCCTCACGTTCTGATAATAGATATTTAGATTTAAGTTAGCTGCCTTTTCCATAAATTATAGATGTATAAAAAAACCAACAGAATATAACATTGTTGGATAAGGTTGAAGTGAAAGAGATTTAGCAGAAAATCCAATAATGACTGCATAATTAAATAAAGGACACTAAACAGAAAAACATAATATGTGTTGAGCGACGCATAACGTGCTGGCCTAAACATCGTTTTGTTTATAGAAAGCGTAATCCGCGAGTTTGACGATAAAAGAATGTAAACAGAAATAACAATTAAACAGGGTACCAAAATAACTAAAATAATTAAGAGTATATAATAAACTGTGAAGTCGAGAAGTCATTTGATTTTATCCAAATCTAAATCGGTGTTTATTCTAATGATTTTGGATTTCTCGTTTTTACGCATTAATATTTTACAGTCCCTTATCCACAAAAAGGCAAAGTTATTTTCGGATTTTAACTCGCGTGCACGTTTCAACAGCATTTTGTTTTGAGGCGTTAAGTGTTCATTGACAAAAATATTATTGGCCGGTCCAGAGAAGCCGATGTCTGCAGTGGTGAGTCCGCGGCGCGCACGCACTGCAGCTACAAGCTGATCCTTGCGACGCCGCTGTGTGAACCTCACAACTATAGCTGGCTCGCGGGCAACTGAACTAGCAGAGTTATTCCCATTGAAACGGCGAACGCGATGTATCATATCGATGTCAGTCTCCTGAAAGGTCACACCGACCATGGCGGATATGTCGTGCAATATTGAGTACAGATTTTCCCCACTTTTTAACGGTATCCCTGAGATTTCGACATTATTTAATCTACTGAATTGCTCTCTCACGCCGTTTTCTTCCTTAAGTGCAGCTATGCATCGATTAGCTTCCTTCAAATCTGATTGAATTTTTGAAAACCCAGATACTTTACTTTCGACATCCATAAGGCGCTTATCCATTTTATCAAAATTATTCTCAAAGCCGATTAATTTTTCATTGATGCCAACCAAATTGTTTGAGACAACCCGCAGTTCATTTCGCATTGACTCAAAGTCAGAGCGAAAGTTTTTAATCTCATTCATTACGGCAACTAAGGTTGGATTTTCACTAGCCGAGGGGTTCGGGTTACGACACTGCGCACAACGCCAGGCAGCTTTCTTTTCAGTTCCCATTTTCCTATAAGTAGCCTCAGTTAGACCAGAGCAGGCATAGTGAAGGTGAGACTCGCACAACCCACACTGCACGTAATCCATAGCCGGTTCGTGACATTTTTGGCAATTCATTTTGTGCAATAACAGAACGCGCACGTCACTTATCTATGTAGGCTGTGATCTTGTTGAATGATAATAATAATAATCACAAATAACTAAGCAAGTACACAATATTATGTTAAGATTTTGGTAAAATTATAACCACTAATAATTTATAGTATAAGTTAATCAATCCTTTATAGTAAAAGGCACTTTGAAACACTTGTTTTGATTAAATATTGAACGAGTGAGTAAACTTCGTATATTCTTGACGTATACCACAGAGTAATAATGTAAAATGTAAATTCGTAAATATTTGGATATAAGTTTAGTCATTTATATAAGAACCATAATAGATAGATAGATAGATAGATAAATTCTTTATTGCACAGAAAATAATACATTTTACAGTACATAGGCGAGCTTAATGTCTAAAAACATTTTCTAACAGCTAACCTTTGGGAGATGTGAGCAGGGATTGTAAGGTGCATGACCGCTAATATTTGAGATAAAGAGATTTATTAAGTTAAAAACTTATAACTAAAAAAAAAAAAAAGAACGATATTAAATCTATAATATAAATACATACAATACATAGATAACACATACATATATTAGTTACATTCTATATTTATATATATATACATACAATAATATACCGATTTAGTCAAGTTATGTAGACTCGTCTTGCTTTTTGTGAAAGTGTTTAGTGAGCAAATTTTTATAACATATCAGTGATGGTGCTTTACGAATATGAAGAGGGAGTCGGTTCCACTGGCGAGCTGCTGATACTGTATAAGAATCTGAACATCTGCTGGACGAATGTGGCGGGATTTTTAATTGATTATTAGAGGAAGAGCGAAGAGAACAACTGTGTGTATCGCACAGAAATTGGAAACGATCTTTTAGGTAAGGGGGTGCCATTGGATTAAATAGGACATTGTAAAGAAAGGTAAGTGAATGTGCAGACCTGCGATTTCGGATATTGAGCCACTTTAACTCTTTGCGAAATTGAGAAATATGATCATACTTACGCAAGCCGAATACATAGCGGATGCATAAGTTGAGAAGTCGATCGAGTTTATTTAGAAGCTCTTCGGTGAGGTCGGAGTAACAGACGTCTGCATAATCAATAATGGGAAGAAGCAACGAGCTGACTAACGTAAGCTTTGTCGAGGCTGGAATGAAATTCTGCGATCTCTTTAGAAAGTGCATTGAAACGTAGATTTTTCTGCTAACTTCTGAAACGTGGTAGTCCCAGGACAAATCACTGCTTAAATAAAGACCAAGATTACGTACGTTTGAGCAAAACGGCAATGTGACGCCATCAAACTGTAAGGCTGGAATAGAATTGAAATCCAACCTACCCACTAATTGTTTCGAGCCTACGACCATCACCTGCGTTTTATTCGGATTAACCAAGAGTCCCAAATCTCGTGAGTATATGCGTATGTTCTCTAAGTCCAAATTAATTTTACTCAAGGCTTCATTTATGTCGCTAGGATAAAAGGATGTATAAAGTTGCAAGTCGTCGGCGTACAGATGGTAGGAACAGAAGTTAATTGAACGAGTGAGGTAGTTTATAAAAACTGAGAAGAGTAATGGAGATAATACGCCACCCTGCGGGACACCAGCAGTCACCGGACACCAGTCCGAGTAGACATTGTCCAGACGAATGCGTTGTTGGCGCCCGCGAAGATATGAATTAAACCACTGTAGCACAGTCGGTGAGATGTTAAGAGAATGCAAAACAGCTAGGAGAATGTCATGATCTACGCTGTTAAAAGCGTTACTGAAATCGAGCAGGGTAAGAAGAGTAAGTTTTCTGTCATCCATAGCAAAGCGGATGTCGTCAGTGATTTTGACAAGTGCGGTGGCAGTGCTATGAGACGGACGGAAACCAGACTGGAAGACGTAAAAAAGATTATTACTGTTAAGATAATTAGCTAGTTGCCGATGGACAACCCGCTCCAGAACTTTAGAGAGAAAAGGGAGAATAGAAATTGGGCGATGATCACTGAAATTAGTAGGGACTGTTTTTTTTGGGATAGGCACTATATGTGCATGTTTCCACAGTTCTGGAAAAGAATTTGACGAAAGAGAAAAATTTACAATGTGGGTAATTGTAGGAAGTATTAGAGACATAATAGGAATAAGAAGACTACGACCCACATTATCATATCCAACAGCTTTACTAGTTATAGAGAAGATAATCTTTTTTATCTCATTACTGTGCACAGGGTGAAATTTAAATGATGAAGTATTTGGAAGTGGCATAGAACCAATTTGTGTTATTGTAGCGGCCTTTAACACAGGATCAATGGTGATAGGAGGTGATGAAAAATGCTGGTTAAGGCCGTCGATATCAATAGAAACATCTGTTGCTGTTTTGGTTTTACCAAATCCCAAAGAACGAAGAACTGTCCAAAGATTTTTAGAAGTAGAAGTTTCGATTGAGTTATGAATGTATTGGCGTTTTGCGTTCCTACACATCTGATTTACTCGATTCCTTGCAACCTTGAAGGCATTCCAACTATCTTCCGTGGGGGTCTTTTTGTGTTTGCGTTTTAGGGAATCCCTCCACTTCATAGCTTTTCGAATATGTTCGTCAAGCCAGGGTGCTGGGGGTCGTTTCATTCTGACAGGTCGTATCGGTGCGTGTTTGTCATAAAGGTGGAGCAGCAGGCGGTTGAATTCGGAGAGCTTGTCGTCGAGCGTGTCCTGTTGGGACACCACGTGCCAATCAGTGTTCGCAGCATCAGACAGCAGCAAATTGAGATTCATTCGGGCAAAGTTACGTTGAAGAATAATTTTAGGTTTAAATCTGGGTGTCTTAATTTTATAGGATGCAAAGATTAAATCGTGGTTGGAGAAACCAGGCGCAATATATTGGCCGTGAGATGATATTTTATTGGGGTTGGAAGAAATGATTAGATCGAGGAGACTGTGGGCTTCATTTATATGAAATGTGGGGTCTAGAGGAAGGATAGAAGCATTGACAGAAGAAGTTATAAGATTAAGTTGTCTTGACCGGGAATTTTTCTTGAGGAGACAAGTATTAAAATCACCCATTATTAAATTATGTTCATAGCTAGGAATGTGAGATTCGAGCAGCTCTTCAAATGTGCGGAAGTAATTAAGAGTCGGCGGGGCGTAGACTACTCCTAGTAGAATTTTAACTGAATTTACGTCAATTTCAATAAATAGGTGTTCTGATGTGCTATTATAAATAGAAGGCGATTTCGAAATTATTTTGTACTTTAGGTTTGATCGTAAATAGATAGCTACGCCACCTCCACCCTTACCTGTCCGATCGTTTCGTAGAAGAATATACCCAGGTATTGAATAGCTCGTGGAAGGAAGTGAGGGTTTGAGAAAAGTTTCGGATACAAGGATGGCATGTATATGCTGGCTGGTAAAAGTGGTGAGGAGATCAGAGAGGTGGCTGGGAATACTTTGTGCATTGATGTGGCAGACATTCAGATTCTTTGGGGATGATGATTAATAATGATGGGGATTTGTATAAAATATTGGTGCTTACATAGGGAAGTATTTGTGGTCGGCATTCTCTAGCGCGGCGGGCGGAGAGGCGAGCGGCGAGGCGAGCGGCGAGGCCAGCGGCGAGGCCAGCGGCGAGCGCAGGGACTTGCCGCTCAGCTGCCGGACCTCCTCCTCCAGGGACTGACACAATCATATTATTAGACGACTGCTCATCGGAGATTTAATAAGACGAACATTATTGATAATCAACATGGATTTGTTACTGGTAACTCCGTCGACACCAATCTTTGTGACTTTACAGACACTATCCTGAACGCCATGAATGAGGGTTTCTAGGTGGATGTCATCTATACCGACTATTCCAAGGCATTTGATGGTTTTGTCTGTATTTAGGTCGGATTGGACATCAATTCTGTCGGGGGTACCTCAGGGGTCTTTATTTGCTTATATATACTTGCCTTCGTCATTCTAATGACATATATGCTGATGATATGAAGATATTGAAGAGTATCGGGAACCCTTGGATTGTGTTTTTTGTCCATAATTTTATTATATATATATATATATATGCATATATATATATATATATTTTTTTTTTTATTTATTGTTTAAGGACAACTTACAGCTAGATACATAAAATATATATAGAGTACATATGGGTAGGGTATGGCTATTGACAAGTTGCCACCGATAGGTAAAATTACATAATTAGGTGGTGCTCGCTGCAATAACAACACAAGTAAAATTAACCTAATCTTAAAACTAAGAACAATAAACTACATAACATAGAACAAAAAAAAAAACAAAAAAAAAATAAAATTAAAAACAATTATACATAGATACCTAATAAAAACAATAAAATAGAAAATGAAATAAACTAAACAATAAATTTACAATATATGTAAATATAGTACTATTGATGAGAACCACTGGCGAAACGTTTTGTAAGAATGCGTCGTGTAGCTGTCGGAGATAATATAAATGGATCCAAGTCGTTGCAATAATCATTAACATAACTGCATGTCCTGCTTATGAACGAATTCTGTTGGTAGTTAGTTTTGGAGAATGGGACAAGAAATAATCTCCGTTCTCTGGACGACTTCGTAACCTGCAGCTTACAGAGATTAAGAAGACTAGGGCAGTCAATCCTGGAGGTAACTATCGAGAACAGGTATGACACGTCTGTGATAGTGCGACGTTCGGAGAGAGGCAAAAGGTGATGCCGTTTACATTTGTCTTCGTAACTTAGGTAGTTCTGACGATTATACTCGTATAGTTAAATTTGTTATCCCTATTATGATTTTTTTGCAAAATCTACATATGTTTATGGAAACTTTGCTGGATTGTGTAACTTTTAGAATTGTTTGTATGTTGTTAAATAAAGCGTTATGTATTGACCTGGAGCTGGCGGAGCTGCAACTGTCTGACGAGACGCAGTCGCAGCACATCGCGTCGGAAGCCCGCCAGCGAGCGGAGAGCGGGTCCCTCCCGCGTGTGGAGCGGGACGAGCTCGGCTTGCAGCGCGCCGGCCACCCGCAGGCGCGCCGAGTGTCTCCGCAGCGCCGACAGGTAGCGCCGCTCGAGCGCGGCCAGGCGCGCCGGCCACTCGGGAGCGGGCGGGGGCGCGCGCGGCGGGGAGCGGCGGCCCGCGCGGCGCAGCGCCTCCTCCAGCGCGGCGGCCGGCGGCGGACTGCGGCCCAGCTTGTGTTCCCGCGCGGCGCGCAGCGAGGCGGCCAGGCGGCGGCGGCGTGCCGTCAGGGCGCGCAGGTCGGCCCTCACGCGACGCAGGTGGCGGCGGCTGGCGGCGCGCCGGACCGCCTGGCGCCCGCGCTCGGCTCGCAGCTGCCGCACGCGGTCCCGCAGCCCGGCCAGCGCGCGCGCCGGGAACACCACCAGCTCGGCGGCGGTCGCGGCGGACGCCAGGATCCGAGATTGCGGCAGGATCACAACTTGATTCACTTCGTTCAGACAGGATTGTTTCTCTAACTGAAGTAACCGATTTATTTTTATTTTTATTTTTTTTTTTTTTTAACGAAATGTTTACAAAATTATTAATATTAATAATATGAATTTAAATTGAATATAAAAAAAATAATGTATTTTTGTATAATGGTATTTGTTAATTTTAAGAATGTAACCAGTAAGTAAATTTGTAAAAAAAAAAAAAAATCGGTTTTCCACTTCCGGAATTAGGTCTCCCCCAAGTAACGGGTAAAAGGGTAACGTAATACCTAGCCTTATTCGAATCTATAAAATAAATGAAGTTTTATTTCAGGTATACACCCATATCAAATAAAATTTACAGTGAAAGTATTACAATTATTAAATATAAAAATACATAAAAAAACAAAGTAATAAAATATTTGCCAAACATCGACTAAAGCTAAGCTAAGACTCATTTACGGTTCGGGCTCTGCTGAACAGACAGCCAATGTGAGTGTATTTCACTGGGGATCCCGTCGCAAACCGCTCTCAGAATGCGATTTGTTGAAAAGCGTAGCCGCTCCCAGAAAGACGTGACACGGTTTCGGAGCACCGCGAAGAAGTCTGGTACCCTCGCCTCAGCGAACATGCCCGATGCACTGCAGTACCTCGGTCGGCGCATGAGGATACGGAACGCATCATTGTACTGTACCCTCATGGCACTGTATGATTTCCTATGGTAACTGACCCATAGTTGGCAAGTGTACATACATTGACAGTATGTTTTAAACAGCGTCAGCTTGACATCTTTACTACACTTGCCAAACCTACGCGCGAGCATGTTACACCGGACGGCCAGAGCTCTCCTCTCCCTCTCGATGTCCATGTCATCTTTTAGGTCGGGAGTCAATGACATCCTACTCCAATTTTCCTCAGCCCCACTATCAGATCATTAACATATATATAAGTACCATGAAGCGAGTGAGCTCTCCCTGCCTCCGCTGCAGCCGAGCCAGCACCGCGCGCCGCTCCAGCTCCAGACAGTCCGCGCGCCGCCGCCACGTCTCCAGCAGCGCGTCCCGCTCCAGCAGGCCTCGCTCCAGCGCGTGTCTCTCCGCGCGCAGCTCGAGGGTCGCGTCGTACAGACGACGCTCGCAGCCCGCGGGACACGAGCCGGGCGGGGGACGTTCCGGAGCCGCCGAGCCGCTCTCCGAACTCCGGCCCGTAGAAGACGACGACGACTCCTCCTCCGACGACTCTGCAATGCGGACTCCGTCAGGACCGCCGGAGCGCGGCCGTCGCGCTGCTCCGCCTTCACCCACCGTCCTCGTCCCGCGGCGGCCGGTACTTCTTCTTGAAGATCCGGCCGAGGAAATCCGCGAACCTGTCGTCCGCGACGAGCCGGCGGAAGTCCCGCTGCAAGTCCCGGCGACTCGCCTCCAGCGCCGCCCGCTCGGCCCGCAGCGCAGCCCCGGCCGCCGCCTCCTCCGCCGCGCGCCGCCCCGCCTCCGCCAGCCGCTCCTGCTCGGCGCGCACCCTCCCGCGCAGCCTCTCCTCGTGTGCCGCGAACCTGTTGGTGACGTCGAGCTCGCGGTGCAGGCGCGCCAGGTGCAGCTCCAGCATGGCGGCTCTCTCCTGGGTGCGGAGGCGCTCCCGGGCGAGACGCAGAAGGTCCAGGTCGAAGCGCCGCAGCAGGCCGTCCGCCTCCGCCAACAGCGCCTCCCGCTCGAACAGATGTCTGCGCGCGCGCCGGGAGCGTACCTCCAGCTCCGCGGCGGACGGAGCGCGGTCGGTGCGCGGCTTCAACATCTCCCACGTGGCGGTCGGGAGTCGATTCACTGAAAGAAAACAACTTATTATTCCCTGACTGCGATCCAAACAAAGGTTGGGTAATGTGTTTATCACCTATGTACGAGTATGAGTGTCTGTTCCTTCGTCAATCTGGAAATTTTCATTGTATTCTACCGATTTCATCTATGCTGCGTAAATATTGGTATTGGGAAATCCATCCAGTTGTGGGTTTGAGTACTCGTACCTATCTGAGAAACGAATCGCGGCACTCGGGGCGTCTCGGTCCTGGGCTGGGGGAACACAGAGGAGCGCGGCCGTCCCTCTGCGCCGCGCCGCCCGCTCGCCGTCCGCACTCGCAGGCCGCGCTCCGGGAACTGCGGCGAGCGCGGCGCGGGCACGGCGCGGCCCGGAGGCAGCTCGCCGCGGAGCGAGGCCAGCCGCGAGCCGCCCGCCGCCAGCGAGTCCGCCAGCCGGACCGCCTCCTCCCGCAGCGCGACCACCCGGGAGTTGAACCGCCGCTTCGTCTCGAACATCTGGCGCACACTCTCGAGTCAGCGCTAGAAAACGTAGGCGACGGTCGAGGCGGCTCACCTCTCGCCTGGCGCGGCACAGCTCGGCCGGCACGCGGCGCGGCGGCGGCACGTATTCCGGCTGCGTCTTGAGCGCGCGGTTCCCGAGTCCGGCGCGCGCGGCCTCCAGCGCGGCCTCGGCTCCCGGCGGCGGCGCGGTCCGGTCCGGCCGACTCCGCTGCAGTCTGTCGCGCTCCTCCTGCTGGCGGCGGCGGCGGGGAGCGGCCGGGCCCGCAGCCGGAGGGGGAGCCGCGCTGGGGGCGGCAGGGGGGGGCGCCTCGCTCACGGTACAGCTAAAACGAAAACACGTCTCCATGATGAGTGACCGCCGCCCGCGCTGGCCCGATCGCGCTTCCCGACCGGAATGTTGCGACTACGTGGTAGCAACGATAACCTCATTGCGTGGTAGTGTACAATATGATCATGCACTTTGGTTTTTATAAGATATGCGAGTATCAACCATGTACGGTTCGCTAATTAATAGTGTTTAGCTGACCAAACATGCCTTGTGTTCTCGTTTCTAGGCCGCAGCCATCATAATTGTTGAGAGAGCTTTCAATGTAGTAAAGATTAATGTATCTGTGTGCTGTCGGTGTAAGTGGAAATTTAGTATTTAAGAATGTGTATATTAAATAATAAACCTGATTGCAACATTACGTTGTTTGTCTCATTTCCTACACGTTGCCCAAGACACCGTTGCGTGCTACCTCTTCTAGGTACGATCTTGTGAGCCTGCTCGATCGAACGTGTATCCACCACAAGACACCTTGCCGCCTGTCTCCTCTAGGTACGATCTTGTGAGCCTGCTCGATCGAACGTGTATCCACCACAAGACACCTTACCGCCTGCCTCCTCTAGGTACGATCTTGTGAGCCTGCTCGATCGAACGTGTATCCACCACAAGACACCTTGCCGCCTGCCTCCTCTAGGTACGATCTTGTGAGCCTGCTCGATCGAACGTGTATCCACCACAAGACACCTTGCCGCCTGCCTCCTCTAGGTACGATCTTGTGAGCCTGCTCGATCGAACGTGTATCCACCACAAGACACCTTACCGCCTGCCTCCTCTAGGTACGATCTTGTGAGCCTGCTCGATCGAACGTGTATCCACCACAAGACACCTTGCCGCCTGTCTCCTCTAGGTACGATCTTGTGAGCCTGCTCGATCGAACGTGTATCCACCACAAGACACCTTGCCGCCTGCCTCCTCTAGGAACGATCTTGTGAGCCTGCTCGATCGAACGTGTATCCACCACAAGACACCTTGCCGCCTGCCTCCTCTAGGTACGATCTTGTGAGCCTGCTCGATCGAACGTGTATCCACCACAAGACACCTTGCCGCCTGCCTCCTCTAGGTACGATCTTGTGAGCCTGCTCGATCGAACGTGTATCCACCACAAGACACCTTGCCGCCTGTCTCCTCTAGGTACGATCTTGTGAGCCTGCTCGATCGAACGTGTATCCACCACAAGACACCTTGCCGCCTGCCTCCTCTAGGTACGATCTTGTGAGCCTGCTCGATCGAACGTGTATCCACCACAAGACACCTTGCCGCCTGCCTCCTCTAGGTACGATCTTGTGAGCCTGCTCGATCGAACGTGTATCCACCACAAGACACCTTGCCGCCTGCCTCCTCTAGGTACGATCTTGTGAGCCTGCTCGATCGAACGTGTATCCACCACAAGACACCTTGCCGCCTGCCTCCTCTAGGCACAGTCGCGTGAGTGTAAGTGTTATACCGGCAGTATCTTTACACTATCACTATAATTTATATATTGTTAGGTTTATATATTTCGCTCAGAGCTAGGACTTAGGTGTTAGGCCCTCTGCATTTAACGTCCACGCTCTGACAAATAGTAATAATGATATAAAGAAGACATCAAAATAAATTGTCTTTATAATTACTCCAACACTTAATCTAAATTATAGTAATTACACTTTCCTTAATTTTATTGTTTTTATTTAATTTTCCTTATTTCATTGTTTTTATTTAATTTTATTTTTTCAGGACTGTATATTTCCTTACAACATAATAAAAGCAACTAATGTTGATTGTTGTGAGGTAGAATGTATAATTAGTATTGTTTCTGAGAGTGCTATCTAACTTTTAAGTTTGTTTCAACTTTTTAAACATTGTTTCTATTATTAAGTTTGTTTCAACTTTTTAAACATTGTTTCTATTATTAAGTTTGTTTCAACTTTTTAAACATTGTTTCTATTATTAAGTTTGTTTCAACTTTTTAAACATTGTTTCTATTATTAAGTTTTTGGTTTTAATGTACGTTATTTTTCTTTTTTTTAAACACAAATTGTAATTTGTTTTTAGTCTGAGGGATGCTATCTGGTGATCCGAGATACAGATATCCTTCGGATATCCACTTAAGGCACCAGCTCTAAGGCCCAGATTTTATATTTCATTTTTTGTAAACTAATTTATGTCATAAGAGAGAAAAATAAACGATTTTAATTATTATTTTATTAACTTCATTTTGTATATTATAGTTAACTGTTAAAATTATATATAAGATAACTGTTTATTTATTATCAATGCTTAAGCTAAACATACTTGCTAGTCCGAGGAGTGTTAACTGGTGACCTGAGATACAGGTATCTTCTAGGTTCCCCGTTCAGACACCAGCTCTCATGCTCGGTCAGTTAATTTGTTTTAAATATATATTTTGTTTTTGGGTACAATATCTAATAGGTATGTACGAGGGGCGTTCAAAATATTCTCGGTATGTGGATAAAAACAAACAAGTACGAAAAGTTTGATATTTTTATTTTTCAATATACTCCCCCCCTATGTTCATACACTTATAAGATCGATCAATTATTTTTTTTAATCCCTCATAAAAATATTTTTTATCTTTGGTGTAAAAATGCTCCTCCACGGCCGTCTTCAACGCTTCATCGTCAGAAAATTTATTTCCACGCAGATCCTTTTTAAGATTGGGAAACAAAAAGAAGTCGCTTGGGGCTAAGTCCGGACTATAGGGTGGATGAGTAACAGTTTCAAACCCACATTCAACAATAGCTGCCTTGGCAATATGAGCAGTATGGACAGGGGCGTTGTCATGCAGAAGCAGAACACCTTTGGTTAACTTTCCTCGCCTCTTTTCTTTGATCGCATCTCTTAATTGACGTATAACGTTAGCGTAGTACTGCCCTGTGATATTTACACCTTTTTCTTTATAATCGATAAGCAAAACTCCTTCACAATCCCAAAATATTGTGGCCATGACCTTGCCAGCTGACGGGATTACCTTGAACTTCTTGGGATGAGCTGAACCCTTAATGTGCCACTGCATGGACTCCTGTTTGCTCTCTGGGTCATAATGATGAACCCAGGTTTCATCTCCAGTAACTATTTTTTGCAGCACCTCATCGGGATTTTCACCACACAGGTCGATAAAATCTGAACAGCAAGCCACACGCATATCCTTTTGAAGAAGCGTCAGCATTCGCGGAACCCATCTTGCACTTACTTTTGACATATTAAGATGGTCATGTATAATGTCATGTACGGTACCAATAGAGAGATTGGTTACTTGAGCTATAGATTTTACCTTCACTCGGCCGTCTTCCAATATAAGTTTTTCCACTTTATCAATATTTTCTTGTGAGGTAGCCACTACAGGCCGGCCAGGTCTAGGGTCATCTTCAATACTCTCCCTTCCACGCTTAAATTCGCTTGACCATTTTTGAATAGAAGATAAAGAAGGAGCAGACTCACGGTAAACACAATCCATTTCCTCTTTTATGGTTTTTTGATTTTTACCCTGTTTTGTCAAGAATTTTATGACGGATCGGTGCTCTAATTTCGTTAAAATTGTTAATTCGCTCATGGTGTTCATGTTTGTTCGGCAATTGCAGAAAAACAAAAGAACATCTCGGTTCCAATTTTACTTTTTTTTAATGTCAATGGATGAATCTTAGCGGCCAGTAACAAATATATATATAAAAGAGGTTGTAACGTATCAATACCGAGAATATTTTGAACGCCCCTCGTATGTACCATATTGTAACTGTTGATATTTTTAATGTACCTGTTTTATAACAGAAATAAACATTTAATTATTTATTTAATAATTAATTAATTATTAATACGCTACTTACACGTATTGATTGAGAACATCCATATCTCTGAAGGCGTGAAACATTTTAAATAAAGTACGATTAATTAATCTGTCTAGCCAGGCCAGACGAGTGTTGGCCGAATTCTCCACAAATATTTATTTATTGAGGATCCAACAGCCAGCGTTTCAACTTTAATAAAAGTACATACATACATACATATCTTCACGCCAAATCCCTTGCGGGGTAGGCAGAGACAATTGAGCGCCACTTGACACGATCACGACATACCTCTTTCGCTTCTTCGACATTCATCAACCTCTTCATACATGCCCTTTTATTTTGGTGGCTTTTTAATGCACCTTCAGCTATTGTTTTATTTATTTGATTGTGATAGGTCTTGGTCTGCCAGGGCCTCTTTTACCCACAACTTTATATGGCCAGGAACTAGCACGTGTCAGTCAAATTCGTGATCTGGGCGTCATTTTGGATAGTAAACTAACTTTTGAATCGCATATAACACATGCGAAAGATAAGGCTTACCGTATGTTGGGATTTATACTCCGCATTGGTAAGGTTTTTAAGAACGTGCATACGCTTAAAATTCTTTATAACGCCTTTGTCAGGAGTCACCTCGAATTCGCCTCAGTGGTTTGGAACCCTATGTATATGGTCTACGTTGGACATATTGAGACTATTCAAAACAGATTCATCAAACATCTTAAATATAGAGGACTGTGTTACAACAAACCCCCTTTCACCTCTCTCAAAAATAGACGTATTGTAAGAGACATCCATTTCTTGTATAAGATAATAAATTGTAAGATTAGCTCGCCGTATTTATTAAGTAAAATAAACTTGAATTGTAGTAGGAAAAGGAATAGATCCAAACTGTTATTTGCTATCAGATTTGCTGGAACAAAATACTTGAAAAACTCCTTTGTGCTAAGATCATGTCTAAATTACAATGAAAATTTCAGTGATATTGATTTGTTCAGTGTTAGTGTTGCTAGGTTAAAAAAAGAAATTAATAATAGATTATGCTTGTAGAACTTTTAATTAATTTCTTTTTGATTACTATTTATTTTTTTCTCATTTTCCATTATTTTACTATATATATGTATATTATTTAGTTGTGTTTGTTCTATAGGTATTGTTTTTAAGCTTATCCCTATTATTATAATATTTTTTTGCAAAATCTATGTTTGATATTTAAGTGGAAACTTTGCTGGATTGTGTAACTTTTAGAATTGTTGTAATTATGATTTAAGATCTGTATGTTTCCTGAATAAATAAAAATAAAAAATAAAAAAAAAAAACTTTTGCATTATATATCTGGTTCGTCAATCTCTCTTCACTCATTCTTTCAACATGTCCAAACCATCGGAGCATACCTTTCCTTATTTTTGTCCCTATGCTTTCTTTAATACCTACCCTTTTGCGTATTTCGTCATTACGTATGCGGTCCGTCAAAGTGACGCCGCATATCCGACGCAAAGACCTCATTTCTACTGCATTAACTCTACTCTCATGCGTATTCTGACATATCCACGTTTCGCTTCCATACATAAGTGTTGGTACCAGCATGGCATTGTGTATGGCGAGTCGAGCTTTGTCACTGACATTTCGGCTGGCCATTAGTGACCCCAGGGCACCGTTAACACTATTTCCCGCGTTCACTCTTCTTTCAACATCCCTATCATACTTCCCATCCGCAGTGAAAACACTGCCCAGATATATAATTTCATTTACTTGTTCTAGAGTTTCATTATCAATCTTTATCGTCACGTTTGTCATTCTTCTTCTTTCAAACACTAGTACCTTAGTTTTTCTCGCATTCAAACGGAGTCCTTTTTCTGCACATCCCTCTTTCATTTTTGTAACTAGTGATTGCAGTTGTTGTTCGGACGATGCCATAAGAACAGCATCATCTGCATAAAGCAGGCAGTTCACCACTAGATCACTCATTTTTATCCCACAGTCACTCTCTCTCACTCTTTTTAGGCATTTGTCAAGATATAGGGTAAATAATCTGGCAGAAAGCACACAGCCTTGTTTGACGCCCATTTGGGATTCAAAGCAAGGCGACATACGTCCGTCCACCCGCACACAAGCTTTACAGCCCTTGTACAGGGACTGTATAGCTTGTAGCAGTTTGTCATCCACTCCATACTCCGGCAATATGTCCCAAAGCTTCTTTCTTTCAATCCTATCAAAAGCCTTCTCTAAATCCACAAAAGCACAGAAAACCTTCTGGTTTAAGGCCAAAAACTTCTCTGTGATATTGCGGAGCGAAAAGACTTGGTCAGCGCATCCTCTTCCAGGTCTAAAGCCTCCTTGTGCCTCCCATAAAAGACCTTCAGTCTTCTCTTGCAGGCGTTTCGTGAGAATCTTGCCATACGTCTTGCTCGCCAAACTGATTAAACTAATAGCTCGGTAGTTGGCACAGTCCAATCTAGATCCTTTGCCTTTGTATAAAGGAACGATGACTGATTGCTGCCAGTCCTCCGGTACTCTTCCCTCCTGCCAGCAAAGGTTGCACAATGCAATGCTGGTCTGTAAGTAACATGTTTACTAAACTATTAAGATACCTTCTAGATTGTATATTGTATAAGATTTTGTAAACATGTTGTTGACTTGCTTAATTAAATAAATAAATAAATAAAGCGTTCCAGACCGGTATACCTCCGTATTTAATCATTTCAGCGAGCACTCGATCTTTTCCCGCAGCTTTGCCACATTTCAGGCTCTTAATTGCCGATTGCAATTCTTTCACACTTATTTCCTCCTTAAATATGGACGTTGTGTTTGTGGGTAGGTCTGGAGGTAATGTACCCGTCGTAACGTCGTTAGGAGTTCCACTAGCATATATCTCGCTAAAAAATTCACTCCACCGCTCCAACACCTCATTTGTGTTTGCAAGAATGTTACCGCTCTTTGATTTGACTCTATTCATGCGACAAGATGACAAGCCACCTTTGGCCTTCCTAACTTCCCTCCAGAAAAGTTTGGAGTTCTCCTTAAAATTGCTCGTCATCCTGTTTTCACCTATTTCTTTACATCTTTCACGCTTCTCCTTAACCAAAGATTTTGTCTCATTCTTGCAGCGATGGTACATCTTCTTCTTTTCTCTTTTCATACTTTCATTCATATTTAGCGAAGCAACGTAATCTATCCAAGCTTTCTTCTTTCTTTCTACCGAATCTTTAACCTCTTCATCCCACCACGCGTCACCTTTGGTTGCTCGCTTTTTTGCTACTCCACATACCTCTGTTGCCGATTCTACCATACTATTTTTTAGGTACTTCCAACACTCTTCTACATCTTTACTCACATCTTTCAAGTTGATAAGTTTATCCTTGACGCGTTTCATAAAATATATAATAAAAGTACTTACAAATTATAAATTTTAGGCCACTAACAGGATTCCACATATAAAATTAAAAGCGTGATATAAAATAAAAGTAGTAAAGTTCATAAGGTAAATGTATTTTTAAATGTAAAATAGATTGCATAAAATTTGAAAAAAAAAAAAACTACTTCCTAAATTTAAGTTAAACAGATATAAATATCTGGACCTGGACTACCGAAACTAACATACATAACAATTATTACACTTTACTACGCTTACGTTCGAAGTGTTTTGGAGTTCGGTAGCATAGTGTGGAGCCCTCAGTACGCAGTGCACGTATCCCGATTGGAAAAACTACAAAATAAATTCCTGAAAGCATTAGAATACCGCACTGGGAACGAGTTCTTAAGTTACAAGGCTGCGTCTGAACGTCATAAAGTCGCCTTTTAAACGATTCCATGTTTCTGTACAAAATAGTGAATAATCACATAGACTCTCCTACTCTTTTGGACAATATCACGTTTAGAGTGCCTCGACTTACCTCACGTTCTACAGACTTGTTCATTTCCTCCTTTAGCAGAATAAATTATGCAAAAAACACCTTTTTAAGAAGAGCAGTAAAACTATATAATGATTGCTTGGTTGACGTGGACATATTTGCTTGCTCTCAGTCAGTGTATAGGAGCAGGGTCCGTGAGATAATTAGAGTTAAGTATTCGATAGAATAGACTTAAATATGATTTTTACTTTCTTTTATGGTTTAATTGTATTTTGAAAATGTAATAAGTATAGTTCTCTTTTACAGTTTTGGTACTCCAGGTCTAATTATATGTATATTGTTTGTTATATATACTTGTATTATGACTGTTTATACCATAATAAAATAAAATAAAATAAAATAAAATAAAATAAAATAAAATAAAATAAAATAAAATAAAATAAAATAAAATAAAATAAAATAAAATAAAATAAAATAAAATAAAATAAAATAAAATAAAATAAAATAAAATAAAATAAAATAAAATAAAATAAAATAAAATAAAATAAAATAAAATAAAATAAAATAAAATAAAATAAAATAAAATAAAATAAAATAAAATAAAATAAAATAAAATAAAATAAAATAAAATAAAATAAAATAAAATAAAATAAAATAAAATAAAATAAAATAAAATAAAATAAAATAAAATAAAATAAAATAAAATAAAATAAAATAAAATAAAATAAAATAAAATAAAATAAAATAAAATAAAATAAAATTAAATAAAATTAAATAAAATATTAGACCATAAGACTATCAAGCAAGGCGCGTGCTCTCGTTATCAGTATCCTAAGCAGTTAGTCTTATGATCAATAAATAAATACCTTTTCGTTAGATACCACCCACCTAGCTGGCTGCTCGGTCTCCCGCAGCGCGCGCGTCTCCTCCTGCAGGTAATCGGACGACAGACCTTTCTGTCTGAGCGTCCGCAGAATCTCGTCCGCGCCCGCCACCGCGAACGGGAACACGTCCAGCCGCGCCGACATCCGGGACGACAGCTTCTGGAGCGCGCGGGACGACGACTCCAGGCGGTGCGCCAGCGCGGGCGGCGGCGGCGGCGGCGGGCGGGGCGCGGGCGGCGGGCGGGCCGCGCGCAGCGACGCCGGCAGCGAGCGCCGCCTGCGGAGGGAGCGGTCAGGCGGCGGGGCGGAGGGGGCGGCCGGCGGAGGAGCGACACGCACGCCAGCTGCAGGCGGCGGTGGCGCGGCGCCAGCTCGGCCAGCGCGGCGCGGACCCGGAGCCGGTGCGCGCGAGCCTGCGCCTCCGAGCGAGCCTCCAGATCGTGCCGCAGCTGCTGTTCCAGGCTCAGCTCCGGCGCCTCGGCCGACACCTCCTGCTCCGACTCCTCAGCGGGCTCCCGGCGCCGCTCCGGCTCCGTACGCTCCGGGACGACGGGTTCCGTCCAGTTCACCGAGTACGAGAATATGTTGCCGTCGTCTCCGCACGAGTACATGTACCTATGGAGAGAACCGATCGTGAAGCGGGAGACCGGCTCGCTCCAGACCGGCTCGCGTCGCTCACCGTCCGTCGCGGGAGAACTCGAAGCTGCGGATGGCGCCTCTCTCGCGGTCGTGCATCGGCAGGCAGTAGTGGTCCTCGCAGTCCATACGGACTGCGGCATCGGGATCGGCGGAGTCCGTCGCGGGGTCGGGCACGCGCAGCACGCGGATCTCGCCGCGCGCCGAGCCGGTCAGCCAGTATCGGCCGCCGCAGCTGCGGAAGGGCGGGTTGAGGTCGGGCCCAGCAGGTCGGCGAACCGCGACACTTACATGAATCTGGCGGCCGTGATGTCGGTCGCCCAGGCCTCCTCGGGGAGCGGCAGGAAGGCCCGCAGCCGTCCGCCCGCCGCCCACAGCAGCGCGCCCAGTCCGCGCAGCACCAGCCAGTCTCCGCCCGCGCCGCTTTCCGCCCAGGTCACCTCGCCCGGCAGCTCGCCCTCCACTGCACACGAGCACCGTCACTGACACGTCCCGCCGGCGGTCGACCGCCACAGCTCGGCACGCTCGCCACACTTACCGAGTTCCACCTCGCCGGGGCCCTCGGATTGTGTGCTCTCGTCCTCTGCGAGCTGGTCATCCTCCTCCCGGGGCGGCGGCGGACGGTGGCGGATGCTGTAGTTCATTTATTTATTTTAGATTGAGAGGATCGCGGATTGTTGGTTGAGTAATGTTGGCGTTGTCCTATGATTGGAGCTTCGTTAGTTGCATGGAAATGTACTCAGGGAAATGAAGTATGTTCTCAACGGGGCGACAATCTCGCAAAAATATTTTAAATGATTCTGCTCCTGTCAGTGGACGACTAACACCTTTAGCACAGAATTCGCTTTCGGTATCTGGTGCACTCACTAATAGTTGTGCAGAGGTAACTCCTCGAGGTCGCAGAACTCCAGGCGGTACGTGTTGTCTTCGGGCGCCGTCTCCGGCAGGCGCACAACCCGCAGTCCGCCGCGCGCGCCCAGCAGCACCGCGCCGTCCGCCCGCCACGACACGTGCAGCGCGGGGCTCGGCGCGGCGCACACCGCCACCGGCAGCGGCCGCCCGCCCGACACGGCGAACACGAACACGTCGCCGTCCGCGCCCGCCGACAGCAGCGTCGAGCCGCGCGCCGCCAGGGACGCCACGCTCGCCGCGTGCGGCTTCAGCAACTGCGCAACCCGCACGTCAGCTCCCGTCCGCGGCGCGCCGACCCGCCCCCGGCCACACCACTCACGGAGACGAGATGCGGCGTGCCTTCGGTCGTCCGCACGGTGCGCAGCGTCCCGTCGGAGAACCCTAGCACCGTCGTGTCCGTCTGCGAAAACCGATGCGTTCGTGACGTCCGATTAAAAAACACGAACCCGGGTCGCGGAGTCCGGAGCTCGTACCCGGTCCGGCAGCGCGAGGGCGGCGGTGACGTCTGCGTCCCCGAGCCGCACGGCCGCCCGCACCGCGCCGCCTCGCTCCGCCAGCAGCCGCAGCGCGCCGCAGCCCGCCGCCAGCAGCCCCGCGCCGGTGGCCGCCAGCGCGCGTGCCCCGCCCGCCTGTAGTACGCGCCGCGCCGCGCCCTCCTCCAGCGGGAGACGCCACACCTCGCCGCCGCCGTCGCTCGCGCAGCCCTGGGCGTACCAGAACTCGTCCCGGTCGCGCCGCAGACACACTATCCGGCAGTCCGGCACGCGCAGCTCGGCCGCCGGGTTGAGCTCCAGCACGGGGTCGTGCGGCGGCGGGTCGGCGTGGTGCACGGCGTCCCAGCACCAGGTGAGCAGCCGACCGTCCGCGCCCGCCGTCAGCAGCTCTCCGGCCGCGGTCTGCGCCACGTGCACCACGGGCCCGTCGTGGCAGGGTCGCCGCCCGCGCCGCGTCACCTCCAGCTTCACGAGCGCCGCCTCCCACACCAGCAGGTTGCCCCACGAGCTACCCGACACCACCTTGGACGCGCCGCATGTAGTTACGATTAGATAACGGTTACGAAATGTCCTAAGGTTGATTCCACAATCGCGAAACAAAGCCAAACCCCCGCTCCCTACAATACAGCCCGAGAAGGTACTGACAGACAGTGGGGGACATGTTCTCCATACGGGTAAGTATTTATTTATTTATACATTTACATATTCAAACACCTTGTATTTTATTATTTTCTTAATTGTGTAATACCAATATTTTGAAACTAAACTTAATTATATTATGTTACTCTATTGTGTGAAAACTTGTCAATATTTTATTTTATCATTGCTTTAGTTGTTCTGTATAAATTAGTAGTAAGTTTTCCTTAACCTTGAATGTACTTGCGAGACCAAGACTGCAAGAACAAGACCAAGATTGGGCTACAGGCAAATTTAAAAGAATAAAAATCTGTCGCTTATACCGTTCCGTCCGGCAATGGGTACGCGCCAGCGACGTCGCAAATCTCTGTGTTGCCGAACCTGCCGAGCTCGCCCTTCAGCTTCAGTCCAGTGAACGTGTCCGCCATCTTCCAGAACTGGATGTGCGCTGCGCCTGCACACACACAGTGTGGTAAGCGTGCGGCGAGCGTGTGGGATGCGCGTGGCGTGCGGGGCGCGCGCTCACCGGCCGTGGTGAGGGTGTCGTCCGCGTGCTCGGAGAAGGCGACGCTTTCGGGCACGGCGGCGCGCGCGGCTCGCAGCAGCACGCGTCGCCGCCGCCACAGCCACACGGAGAGCGAGCCGCGCGCGCCCGCCACGCCCAGCAGCGAGCCGTCGCGACTGAAGTCCAGCGCCGCGGCGTCCTCCGACAGCGGCAGCGCGCCCAGCGGCCGCAGGGGCCACTCGAACAGCACCACGCGGGCCCGCCGCGCCCCGCTGCTCGCCTCGCCGGCCGCCAGCGCGCAGCCTGCCTCGCTCGCCGCCGGCCCGCAGCCCGCCGCCAGACAGGTGACCGCGCCGCCGGTGGAGGACCGCCGCAGCCGGCGCTGGCCGCGCTCCACGTCCAGAAACTCGAGCGCGCTGCCGGCGCACCAGCACACCACGTGCTCCGCCACCACGCACAGGTTGTTCGGCTTCTGGCAGTCGTAGCCGAATGACTCTCTGATACGTTAAGGACGGTGTTCGCTCGAGTGTACGCGTGCACTTGAGATAAAGGATACTGCAGTCCAAAAAAGTCTGCGGGCAGCGTGCAGGCGGCGCTCAGGACGGCTCCGGCCGGCTCGTAGTCTGTCAGATCCTCCTCGCCGCTCTCCTCCTCGCCGCTCTCCTCTTCGCCGATCGCTCTCTCTTCCTCCTCCTCCCACTCCTCGCTCAGTTCTGTCGGCACAAGTGTTTGTTTTATAATAATTAAGTAGTCTTGCGAGTGAAGCCGGAAGTTACCTGAAGATTGCTCGTCGGACATGTCAGTGGAGATACACAGCGGTCTCCAGCAGATACACAGTAGATTCACAACGCGCCAGATTATAATTATGTAGCTTGTATTACGTTCCTTGTTATGTAGCTTAGCAACGGAGTGTGTGTTACTATAAGATTATGCTTGTAGAACTTTTAATTAATTTCTTTTTGATTACTATTTTTTTTTCTCATTTTCCATTATTTTACTATATACAATATACTTAATATACTTATATGTATATTATTTAGTTGTATTTGTTCTATAGGTATTGTTTTTAAGCCTATCCCACAGAGTTAAGGAAGCAGAGACAACATATTATTTAGTCGTATAACCATATAAGTTGCGCTTACTCATTCTCATCGCAAAGATCATATAGCTATCTCACTTCCTCAGTTCACATACACACTGCATAAACGAGCAACCGTGGCATTTTTTCATTGAAACCATAGACTACAAGGCAATTGACAGACAATAAAGTAACAACAGCGAACTCAACCATCTCGACTTATTATTGTGATTATTCATTATTTAACTAAAATTACATCTTGAAAATTTTACTAAATCATGGTCTAGTGTAGTGCTTATATGTGCGACAGTGCAAAACATAAAAAAGTGCTAGGAATAACCTTCCACAAGTAAGTTTTAAATGTTGACACCATGCATTCAAACACATAATTCAATAAAATTAGTGATTATTCTTGTAATTTCAAAATATGTGAGAGACAGAAGATATATTTCATTGTATTCTAACGAAATTAAAATAATAATCTTACAATTTTTGTTGCTTTATTAGAGAAAAACGTAAAAATTGTTGCAAAACAACAACATTGACAGTTCCATCAACACAGGGTCGGATTTGTAAAATTAATAATTTTTATATTATTTTTTTACCGTTTTATTGTTGTGACCGCCTCCGTGGTCTAGTGGTAAATCCTATGGAATTGTATCCACAGAGTGCCCGCAGTGCGTAGATTCGATTCTTACCCAAGGCCAAAAATATATTTACGTTTTTCGCTTAGGTTGTCTGGGTGTCCATACTAATATTATAAACGTGAAAAAACTTTTTATGTATGTGTGTATGTATGTATGTATGTTTGTCCGTCTTTCACGCCTCTATTTATCATCACAGCCCTTACAATACAGAGACCTAGACCTCCACTATTGGAGATGGGTCTTCCAGAAATATTTCTGGAGAATTCGGCCTACACACGCCACGCTGGCCAGACGGATTGGCGAGGGTCTCATGTAAATTTTAATGACAATTTCTTAACGATTTCACAAGTTGGTATTAGTAGAACCGGGTTAATTAGTAAAAAAGGTTTTTTTTTTTTTTAATATTTCCAGACAAGTCACACAGCGCCATCTAATTTCCGTGGTAAGCTATGAGGCTTGTGTTACGGAAACTAGATGGTTGATAAACTACATATTATACTTTTTTTTTTTTTTGTAAATATATACATATTATACATATAAACACCCAGACCGAGACAAATTATACAATGTACAACTTGCCCCCGGTGGGAATCGAACCCACGACCTCCCGAGTTCACGGCAACGTTTGTTACCACTAGACCACGGCTTAAAGTGCTCTCCAAGGCACGGTAACGGTGGTGTTGTAAATCTGACTAATGTATGCAAGAAAAGTGTATTTCTCATTGGTACATGCCGGGGTTCAAACCGACCTTTTTTGGATTTTAGGGAATGCATTCTATCAACCGAGCTACCTTTTTGGCCTTTTTGGTTTGGTTTCTGTCATTTCTAGTACTCAAACCTCAGTTGCTCCAGTAGAGACTTTTGATCCATATAAGAAACAGGATCGATCGGCATAAAAACAAAAGTTTTTGCTGACTATATTTTTCCAAAATCTGTGAATGAAGTTCAGAATATCTCAATAAGTTATGGATGGTCTCCTAGGAACGTTTTCCTGTAACTATAACGGTTAAGATATTTGCCCTTACTGTCCCGTCTCAAAACTCCACCTTGTATAGATACAATACTTAGATTTATTTCATACTTACAAAACATTTATGGAAGTTAAGTTATAAAACAATAATTATTATTTATTTTTCAGAATAATATGAGAGCGGTAAAAAAAAGTACTTTTTTGGATAAAAGAAAAGAGACATGTTTGAAATTTTAAATAGGGTATAAACATTACAGAAAACTCCAAGCAACTTCAACCGCATTACCATCTGGTTGTCTCGTCATAATTTTTACGTTCCCCCCCCGACCATTTAGGGCCCATTCGGCCGGTACAGAGGGGTTCGGTATCTCTTCGAGACCCAGATACCACTCGCCATCCGGTCCAAAATTAGCGTGCCATTGCTTTGAATAATATATGTAAGAAAATATAAATAAACGATTTTATTATATTATGTTGTATTTTTAAAAAAAACATATAGCTAAAAATACTCATTTCATTATTTTAATCGTAGAACACAAAACCTATCTTCCGAAGTGGGCTTTATACACTGATTCAGGACGGATTTGTGAGCGATATGCATAATTATACTTATATAATAATATTTTGACATTTCGCAAATGAGTCCGGTCCTGTCTTCTGTATTAGTGTGCGAACATTACTTGTGTGTGAGAAATGCCACGCTTTGACCGCAGTTAGATCACCTCTGCTTCCCTATCTCTGTGGCCTATCCCTATTATTATTATTTTGCAAAATCTATGTTTAATATTTAAGTGGAAACTTTGCTGGATTGTGTAACTTTTAGAATTGTTGTAATTATGATTTAAGATCTGTATGTTTCCTGAATAAATAAAAATAAAATAAAATAACGACCGTATAGGTTCGAGTATCATGTGCGCCGCTAAGTTGACAAATATAATTTTAGTTGTAATTTGACATGTACTATTATTTGCATACCATTATGGTAGGATACAGCTGAACTGTAAAATTGTATTATCCTATATCTACCTGTATTCTGTGCAATAAACGATTTTGAATTTTCATAATTTCAGACCCGGTTTTCATCAGGGAACCTTTGTGGAAGCTGGGTAATATTGTAAAAACAACATGGAACGACTAAAAAGAATGGCGCACCATATATATGATTGCAGGTTCGTGTCCTGTCACGGTTGTGATATGAAATAGAAAATAAAAATTAAGTATAACAAAATGATCAGAGAGTAATAGAAAGCTTAATAGGACCAGAACGACAAGAACAAATAATGGAAAATAAAGTAGATGAAATAAGAGGTGATGATAATATTGAGAAAATGATAATATTTCAAGAAGTGGAAGAATAATTAGGAGACCTGAATATTTAAGTGAATATGAAATGTATTGTTTATTTACAAATGATAATGATCCTGAGACATACGAAGACACCATAACTAAAGGATGGAAGACAGCCATTGACAAAGAACTAAATTCACACAAGCAAATGTCGACGAGGACAGAAGTACCTAAACCTGAAAATTAAAAGATTATTGATTCTAAATGGATCTTCAAGACTAAAGAAAATGGAATACGAGAAGCAAGATTGGTTGCTCGAGGATACCAATTAAGACAACCAGAAGAATTTGGATTTGCTATGCACCAGTCGCAAGAATACCTACTTTTAGAACTTTAGCAAAAGCAGTACAAAATCATGGATAATAAAACAATTACACGTACCAAAAGCATATTTATTATATTAGCATTACAATTACACGTACCAAAAGCATATTTATTATATTAGCATTACAATTACACGTACCAAAAGCATATTTATTATATTAGCATTACAATTACACGTACCAAAAGCATATTTATTATATTAGCATTACAATTACACGTACCAAAAGCATATTTATTATATTAGCATTACAATTACACGTACCAAAAGCATATTTATTATATTAGCATTACAATTACACGTACCAAAAGCATATTTATTATATTAGCATTACAATTACACGTACCAAAAGCATATTTATTATATTAGCATTACAATTACACGTACCAAAAGCATATTTATTATATTAGCATTACAATTACACGTACCAAAAGCATATTTATTATATTAGCATGACAGTCAATTAATATCGTCTTACTTATTAACTGAACTAAATTAATGATTTTATGGAAGTAATACAATGAATGACCACCCCGAAAGGGAAACGGTCGTGTTGATACTGTACTCTTATTTTATTTACGAATGTACCAAGAGTGTGGTCCCCAGATACCATACGACGAACTACCTAAAACAATCTATTTCCCTGGTTTTTCAACGAGGACATGGGCGAGCATTATACTCTCCCAGACCTTTAGTTTATTTTGTAGAATAGTTTTTATTTACGAATGTACCAAGAGTGTGGTCCCCAGATACCATACGACGAACTACCTAAAACAATCTATTTCCCTGGTTTTTCAACGAGGACATGGGCGAGCATTATACTCTCCCAGACCTTTAGTTTATTTTGTAGAATAGTTTTTATTTACGAATGTACCAAGAGTGTGGTCCCCAGATACCATACGACGAACTACCTAAAACAATCTATTTCCCTGGTTGTTCAACGAGGACATGGGCGAGCATTATACTCTCCCAGACCTTTAGTTTATTTTGTAGAATAGTTTTTATTTCAAAATAGTTTTATTTAAATATAATATAAAAAAAAAAATTAACTGAGTGTAGTTGTAACGGGTACATGTAGGTTACCGAGTTTTTTTTTTCATGTCAATAAAGAATAGTATTGTCAAATACGACAAATACATAGTTGATAGATTTTTGTTTTGGAGAAAAAAAAGGAAGATCGGGAGCTCAGACCGGGACGTCGACAGAGCGTGTATTTTATTTATTTATTTAAATAAATATTTTTTATAAATATTAGGATTAAAATAATAATTACGGTTAAAGTCTACCGCGTAATAGTGTCCCTCGTAGGAAAGTGTTTAGTTTTTGTACATTTGTAATTATAATGTGTTACATGTGGAAACATAATAAAACTAAAATGAACCCGTGTTGAAGGTTTTATTAAACAAGAAAGACAGACATTGAGTAAAGAAACTTTACTCCTCTAAATTTGTAAAGCTTACACCACATTCACTAAAGAGTAAACAATTGCCTGTAACTCACTGGGAACACGTCTTACCAGACGCTCTTCACCCTGTTCGCTCTCTTTTATGTACTTCTGCCAATTCAACACCTCATGAGAGGATGTTTATGCATTCAAGAAGATCATCTAACGGACAATCAATGCCCTAATGGTTAATAGTACCTGGCAAAGCTTTTATGAGGAAGAGGAGTAATGTTTGTTTAGTCAATGCCACTGTCTTTCTTGTTTAATAAAGTCTTTAATACGGGTAAATCTTTGTTGAGTTATGCTAATGCATATATCATTGCCCCTGCCGTAGACAATGGACATTTCACTGACGTTCCAGTAGAAGAAGATTCTATGGACAATGAAGAAAACATAGTACGACCTGAATTAATTGATAATTATGAGGCAAGCGGTTCTGAATCTAGAGCTGAAGAGATCCCGAGCCACAGCCGTCTACTTCAGATTATGTAGAAATAAGAAGATCTAATAGAAACTGTAAGCGACCAGTATATTTAAAGGATTATATTAGAAACTAAAACGTAGGAGGGGAGAATGTGGTGTATGCTTTTACAAATTTCAAAGTCTCTGTCTTTCTTGTTAACTAAAACCTTCAACACATGTTCATTTTAGTTTTATTATGTTTCCACATGTAACAATTTAATTAAAACCTTCAACACATGTTCATTTTAGTTTTATTATGTTTCCACATGTAACAATTTAATTAAAACCTTCAACACGGGTTAATTTTAGTTTTATTATGTTTCCACATGTAACAATTTAATTAAAACCTTCAACACATGTTCATTTTAGTTTTATTATGTTTCCACATGTAACAATTTAATTAAAACCTTCAACACATGTTCATTTTAGTTTTATTATGTTTCCACATGTAACAATTTAATTAAAACCTTCAACACATGTTCATTTTAGTTTTATTATGTTTCCACATGTAACAATTTAATTAAAACCTTCAACACGGGTTCATTTTAGTTTTATTATGTTTCCACATGTAACAATTTAATTAAAACCTTCAACACGGGTTCATTTTAGTTTTATTATGTTTCCACATGTAACAATTTAATTAAAACCTTCAACACGGGTTCATTTTAGTTTTATTATGTTTCCACATGTAACAATTTAATTAAAACCTTCAACACGGGTTCATTTTAGTTTTATTATGTTTCCACATGTAACAATTTAATTAAAACCTTCAACACGGGTTCATTTTAGTTTTATTATGTTTCCACATGTAACAATTTAATTAAAACCTTCAACACATGTTCATTTTAGTTTTATTATGTTTCCACATGTAACAATTTAATCAAAACCTTCAACACATGTTCATTTTAGTTTTATTATGTTTCCACATGTAACAATTTAATTAAAACCTTCAACACGGGTTCATTTTAGTTTTATTATGTTTCCACATGTAACAATTTAATTAAAACCTTCAACACATGTTCATTTTAGTTTTATTATGTTTCCACATGTAACAATTTAATTAAAACCTTCAACACGGGTTCATTTTAGTTTTATTATGTTTCCACATGTAACAATTTAATTAAAACCTTCAACACATGTTCATTTTAGTTTTATTATGTTTCCACATGTAACAATTTAATTAAAACCTTCAACACATGTTCATTTTAGTTTTATTATGTTTCCACATGTAACAATTTAATTAAAACCTTCAACACATGTTCATTTTAGTTTTATTATGTTTCCACATGTAACAATTTAATTAAAACCTTCAACACATGTTCATTTTAGTTTTATTATGTTTCCACATGTAACAATTTAATTAACAAGAAAGACAGTGACATTGAGTAAAGAAACTTTACTCCTCTAAATTTGTAAAGCTTACACCACATTGAAAATATAAAATATAAATTTTTTTTTATGTATTTTTAATAAAAAAGGATTTCGTAGAATCCACTTCGTAACAATTAAAAGCAACTACATCCAAGGATTGCAGGCGTTGGATAACCTTGTGACTGCACAGGCATGTTACAGTATAAAGCTGAAAAATAAACATTGTTTGAAACGTTTTGGAGGCGTTTTGCAGATGTACATCGAGGAGGAGAACTCAGTAAAAACTTCAAACATGTTCAAAATATATATTTAACAAAATAGTCAAGAACTTTATTTATATAATCACAATTACTCAATATTAATAAACTGCACAATTGACTAATAAACCGAATCTTTAAAATGGGTAATATAGCTTGCACGAAAGGTGATTTTGGGTCGCCGACTCTCGGTCTAAGTTTTGTTTTTTTGTTGTTATTGTGCACTGCTGGTGACTGTGGTGTCGCTGTGTAGATTTGTTCATATAATTTAATTATTTTTGTTTAGGTTATACTGTTTCCATCTGTAAGTACTTGCGATATTCATTTTTGTTGTTTTCTGTAGCTTACTGTTTTTGTCATGCCTATATTTTTAAATTGTACTATTTAGTTTTTGTGTTTTAGTAAACGATGTTACCTACCTTTTAAATGCAATGCTGGTCTGTAAGTAACATGTTTACTAAACTATTAAGATACCTTCTAGATTGTATATTGTATAAGATTTTGTAAACATGTTGTTGACTTGCTTAATTAAATAAATAAATAAATAGAAAATATCTGTTTTGGTTTTACAGATTGTTTAGTGCTTCTTCATTTAACTTCAGTGCAAACTTATTGTATTTAAATGTATCAACAAGTGGAGAGGATCTAACTACATAGATTTGATATTATCGCGACACCGTCGCATTTAAACTTCCCGCCGAAACTACGCACGCGTTCGGGATAATAGCTTGTGCAAGTTTGGCGCGTTCAGATTTAACATTTAATCGCTAATATAAGCTCGATTTAAATAACGCGTTTAATTCATACCATCCATCTTTCTGTACAGCCTGCCAAGGCCGATGTCCTGGACATAGGATACGCACTATATTGCTCACACTGGATGAAAATTGTGTCGTGCAAGTCCAGCAAGCAAATAGGTAATAATTTTCGACGTTCTTTAATATTCACGCCTATTCACGATCTTTTTGCATCGTGCCTGACGCATACACCGAGATGTACAACATAATTGATGGTGTATAAGGCCCTTAACACGCAATGTACAGCGAATGAGCGAACCAGTGTTAATCACAGAACACATGTATTGATTCTGAACGCGCTCGGTCTGTCATCGACTGCTGAACTGCTGTGTGGGTGTCGGGTGTTCTGTAAGTTTGGTGATGATGAGTTCGTGCGACCGGCGAGCAGTCCTGCGGCTGTACAAGACGCTGGCGGCGCTGGGCCGCGAGTGGCCGGGAGGCGCCGAGCTGTTCCGCGAGCGCCTGCACGCCGTGTTCTCTCGGCCCGCGCGCGCCGCCGAGCTGCCGGGGCTGCTGGCGCGCGGGGACTTCGTGCGTCGAGAGATCGAGGCGCTCTACCGACTCAAGAAGTACCGCGCCATGAAGAGACGCTACTACGACGAGGGGAAATAATACCACCGACTCTAGTTCATTATATATTATAGACATAGTTTACATGTTTCATAATATATAACATTTAGTTTCGATATCGTTATTTTCCTATAACCGAATGAAAGTTTGAACAGGCGAAGTGATATGATGGAGAATAATATACATCATCCGAGAAGCTATAATATTATACTACACTATACCTAGATAAAGTTTTGGTACATTTGACTAGTTCCAAATATTTATACATGAATAGAATAACATTTGAAGATAACAGGAAATAGTATATACATCTGTGAGGGCGGCCGAGTTCCACTTGTCTTCCTCGCTCCGGCTGTCCTCCGCAGCTCCCGGCTGCTGCTCTCCTTCTCCTGTAACAGTCGGCACACCATATCAAGTGTCTGACCATTCCACAACACCGGGCCCGAGCTGCCGGAGCTCAGGCAAATGCTTATTTGTGTTTCAACTTGATAGTATCACTTGCAAGTAGTAAATAAGTGTTTGACAGTTTTATCAAAACTTTCTTTATTTAAGTAATTATGTTTTTGACACAATGGGTATACCCGGATAATCTTGGAAAATCTGCCCCCGCAGTAATTGGCACTTGAGGATCATTTTGGTTTCAAATTAAATTATTTCAATGCTCTTAATTTTAACCTGTTTGAAATATATAAAAAATAATATTTTATATTGTGTTAGGGACAGTATTGGATAGAATATTCTTGTACTTTGAAAAGGAAACCTAAACTCAATATAACTATTATTATTGAAGTTGTCTAGTGTTTATCCGAAGCATCCTAGTGTTTATGTAGTGAGCTTAAGTATACATTAACAAATAAAATATTTTAAATATATATATTAGTTGGAATAAATGTAAAGACAAAAATATATATATTTTCGCATTACTCCACCACAATTATAAAATCGATAAACACTAAAATAAATAAAGGAGTTCATTTTAGGAAAAAAAAATAGTTTTAAGAGCGGGCAAAAAGTTATCCTAATAAATTATGAATAATAGGAAAAGGAAAGGGTCTAGCCCATACAGCTAATTCTGACGTATTATATCTTTCTTTTTATGACCTAATTCCAGATGTTGCAGAAAATGATGTTTTTTTTGGATTCACTGGCGGCACTATAGTCTGAACACGCCGAGTACCTATAATATGGGAGTTCTAAGCGCGGGAAAATCGCCTAATATAAACTGCAACTTGTGCCGCATATTTGTTGTGTCCAATTCGCCATCTTTGTCTTCCCAATCCATCGGGGGAGAACATCAAAAAATATATATTTTTAATGTCTGGAAAACAGGTTGAGATCATGTCGAGTTGTCCGAATTATTTTTATTTAGTATTCAAACGATCTCTGAAAATGCCGCGGAGGCAGATTTGACATCTGGCTACCCTTTCTTTAGTCGGCAAATCATAGGTGTATGTAACATATTCAGGATGTGGCGTAGATAGTGGTCCAACGTTAAGGCGGCTATAGTACAGGTTCAACATATATCATTAAATTAAAATAGGTTTTGGAATTATATATTTTTAAAATATTAGCAAACAATCGAAAAACATTTTATTAATGTGACTGTAACTTCGACAATGCGGGTGAATACTAGGGCTAGGACTTTTTTTAATGAATAATAAATTAATTACATACACCAATTCAGAGGAAGGATTCTGAGCAGGATGGAGGTGTAGTTCTATGTAAATAATAATACATTAGATATGCACAATGCAATGAAATCTACACATTTTTACTCATTCACACTTACAATATACACCTTCACACACCTACACATTCACATATACATACACTTACATAATGATGCGTAGATGGATTTTTTAACTTTAACAAAAAAAAAACAAAAAACTTTAACAAAAAAAAACCTTAAAACAACAAAAAAAAAACCTTAAAAAAACAAAAAACTTTAACAAAAAAAACCTTAAAACAACAAAAAAAAAAACAAAAAAAACCTTAAAACAATAAAGAAAAACAAAAAAAACCTTAAAACAACAAAGAAAAACAAAAAAAAATAAAAAGATGTAAATATTTTTCAATAAATGTAAAAAAACAATTTAAAAACAAACTTTTACCTCAACCAAAACAAACAACAACAAAATAGGTAGGTTCCTATTTAAGAAGAAAATAATTAATTAAATAAATGAAATAAGTAAATGAAGTCCGGAAAAATATTTTCAAAAGGTAAATACTTCCTAAATAAAAAAAAAACTGAGAATAAATATAAATAAAACGTAAAACTATGTAAAAAATGTTAAGTCCCCCCGGGCGAAGCCGGGACGGGCCGCTAGTTGTTAATAATTCGTTGATGCTATATGTTTAGTGAAAATAATGTTATTCCGGTATTGGCTAGGTGTTCGGTAATCATTTGAATGTAAATATTTATTTGTAAAATACAGCTGTGGAATAAGTAAATGATAAATAAATATAAAAAACTGAAATTTCAATCCTTGTTTTTAGCAAATCATTCAAATTTAGATGTGAGTGGTGTAAACAAAATGTACTACACGATCCGTGCCCATTATTTGAATAAGTTGTCCACTTAGTGCAGTTTAAAATTGTAAAAAATGCAATATTACATTTATCGCTATTGTTAGTCATTTGGACCCTATTTAAAGTTTGTGTTGAGGTAATTGAGTTAGACATGTGTAAAGAGAAAGATTAACATAAGCTAATTTATTAACTGAAACTTAAAACTATGTGTTTAAAATGAGAACCGGGAGCTGGAAATGAGAACCGGGAGCTGGAAATGAGAACCGGGAGCTGGAAATGAGAACCGGGAGCTGGAAATGAGAACCGGGAGCTGGAAATGAGAACCGAGATCTGGAAATGAGAACCGGGAGCTGGAAATGAGAACCGGGAGCTGGAAATATTACTGATCAATCTAGTCGCAGAAATCTTACAATACTTTGTTTATTTTTTTCTGTACTTAATGACACCGAAATACCATTGCACGTTTTTATCATAATAGGAGTATCTATTTATTTTTAACTGCAGAAAATGGATAACTTGTTAAAATAATGGGCACCGACCACATTTTGTTTACACCACTCGCATCTAAATTGTTGAGTTTACTTGATATTATAAAAAACGAAATTGTATGTGCTGGCACTAGTATTCACCCGCCCAACACAAAAAATAGACTTACATAATAATGTCATTTGTCGAAGTTACAGTCCATTAATAAAATGTTTTACGACTTTTTACTAATAATGAAAAACTGACAAAACAGACTGACAAAAGAGGCATTGGCTGGAAGAAAAAAGAAAGTGACAAAGAGGTTATAAAATCCTTCCTCAGGAAAGATGAAGAGCATGAATACAGAGTGCACGCGATGACTCTAGAAGTTCAAAATGACTGGCTAACTTTGGGCGATTTTTGCATCCCTCCAGCCCTAAAGTGGCGCACACTAATGTACGATTGGTCTCCGGCGTTGTTAAAGTTCTACCTAAACGCTTTTCAAATGTCCCTCCCGGACCAGAGTAATCTGGTAAGGTGGGGAAAAGCTACGGAAAAGAACTGTACATTGTGTGGTGCTGCCATAGGAACTGCTAGACACACACTTTTAGGGTGCGTTACTCTCCTAGAAAAGGGCTATTACTCACGCCGACATGACAAAGTCCTAGGTGTTATCCGTGAAGCAGTAAGTCTTTCTATTGCAAGAGCCAGAAAGGGACTGACTACAAATAAAACTTTGACCACATTTGTAAAGGAAGGGCAAAGCACGAAAACTAAATGCAAGCCCACCTCGATCCTTGGCGCCGCATCAGACTGGAAAATTCTCATGGATACATTTGAACACCATTATAGGATCCCAGATGAACTAGCTGATCAGCCTATAGGCCAGACATCTTAGTGTTTTCTCGGAACTTGAAAAAAGTTATCCTTATTGAACTTACCGTTCCGTGGGAATCAAATATTCCAAAAGACCACAACATGAAGTCGAATAAATATTATGATCTCACAGAAGAAATGATCAGGAACGGGTTCAAGACTCAGCTTTACGCAGTGGAAGTTGGTGCAAGAGGAGTTCCAGCAAAATCTTTGCATCACTTACTGAAAGAATTGGGCCTAAGCAGGTCTACCGTCAATACATTTATGGAACGAGCTTCCAAGACGGCACTAACGGAATCATACAGTATTTGGTTGGGTAGGGAGAGAAGTAGAATGGTGGATGGTGAGCGTATTATCGCGAAATAGAAAAAAAAGGAGGCCTCCTTTTCTTAAACCAGCGGGTCGCAAGCCCGAGACACCATTCTTCTCATCTCTTACCCACACACGATGGACCCGGCACCCGCACGGTGAATCCATGGAATGCTTAGAAATTTGTCTTCCTCTCTCTCTATATATTTATCCAAAACCTATGGTTAAAAATGTTTTTTTTAACGTGATAGGTGAATACCTGTTGTACGATCTATCGATATACGTCCATAAAACGCGCTGATTGCAGGCGCAGCAAATATTATGTATTAGGTAATTATTAAGAATAAATCAGTCGTTTAACAATACTCAAGCGGTCTGGTCATTAGCATTAGCAGAATCCAATCTGTAGCAGTGATCAGGCAGCACCAGCATTTGGGCAGCAGTCCGTACAGTCGTGTAACAACACTCAAGCTGTCTGGTCATTAGCATTAGCAGAATCCAATCTGTAGCAGTGATCAGGCAGCACCAGCATTTGGGCAGCAGTCCGTACAGTCGTGTAACAACACTCAAGCTGTCTGGTCATTAGCATTAGCAGAATCCAATCTGTAGCAGTGATCAGGCAGCACCAGCATTTGGGCAGCAGTCCGTACAGTCGTGTAACAACACTCAAGCTGTCTGGTCATTAGCATTAGCAGAATCCAATCTGTAGCAGTGATCAGGCAGCACCAGCATTTGGGCAGCAGTCCGTACAGTCGTGTAACAACACTCAAGCTGTCTGGTCATTAGCATTAGCAGAATCCAATCTGTAGCAGTGATCAGGCAGCACCAGCATTTGGGCAGCAGTCCGTACATTTTTTTTGGTGATAGGTGAATACCTGTACTATAGTCGCCCTAACGTTGGACCACTATTTACGCCACACCTGTATGCTGTTAGTAATGCAGTATGGGCTGATATCACCCTCAGAAAAATACAAACATTGCTGTTGACATGTGGAACAAGCCACAAGAGAGGCTTTGGTAACTCAACTAAAGTAGAGAATATACAAAAATAAATATAGGATTGAGAAGATATTGGAGCTATAGGGGTTGTGAGATAGAAGGGTGGTGTATTACTTTAGTCCTTCTTGTCTCCGTCCTCGGGGTCCTTGAGCGTGTGCCACTGCGCGATGGGGCGGCGCGGCGAGGCGAGCATGTCGGACCAGTGGCGCAGCTCGGTGCCGGCCGCGCTGTAGCCCAGCACCACCTTGCCGATGGGCTCGGATGTGCCGATCCGGTCGTAGTCCACCACCGTCACCACCAGGTTCACCTTCTGCACACTCTCTCTGTCACTCGGCTCTCGAACTGCGAGAGGTCGCCGCGGCGTAGTGATTTGTCCCCGAGCGGAGGCAACTCACTACCGTGCGGCGACGTCTCGCAGGCGACTACGGGAACGTAAGCGAGGGCATGCGACATCGAGGGGACTGGATTCCTCAAACCATAAGCGGTTACAATTTGGAGTCACCATTAATGCAGTGGCGAGGAGAGATACACACGGGGACTAACTACAACATCTCAACTCGCACCTGTATCTGTTCGAATGGCACTTCAAAAGTAAACGACTCGTTGTAATAGGGATTCAGTGTGCATTTCTTGATGCTGGTCTTCTTCTTCTTGAGCCGCTTGCCGTTCTGCATGAGCGCGATCTTCACGTACGGGTCTGCAACAGAGAGCGGCGGTCGGAACAGGTCGCGGGCAGGCGTGCCTCTCCCACGCACCTGACAGCCCGCCCACGTCCATCTTCTTGAGGTTCTTGGCCTCCAGGATGACGACGGTGAGCTTGCCGGCCGTGGGCACGTAGCGCAGCGAGAAGCAGATGTCGCCCAGCTTGTTGTCCTGCAAGGGGAGACCGCTGAGTGGGGCGCGGCGCGGGCCGGGCAGCTACTGTCGGCGTGCTCGCAAGCGGCATGCGGGGTACTTACGTCAGACCGTCGACGGAAGCGGCATGCAAGATTGTTCAGGTACAATCAAACACAGCCAAGCGGAGCAGACAAATTATGGAGAAAAAAGAAAAACCAAGTAAATACATTTTTGCTTTCGAATAAATTAGTAAAATTTAGAAAAATAAATTATAAATGCGCCGCGGTGCCCGGACGGTTTCGTATCGCGGTCCGGAGCCGCCGAAAGTCGAGGCACCCGGCGGCATAAAGTGCAAAAGAGTTGAAAAGTACGATATGAACGAAACGCTTCCTCGGAAAACGGCAGCCGTCCGCTGTTCGAGGAAGCCGCGCCCGTCGGCCGGGCTCTACCTGTCCGCCTTCCCCCTCCACGCTCTGCAGCTCCCGCCACTCCTCGATGGTCTGCGCCAGGTCAACCTGGCACAGAGGCACCTTCACCTCGCCGATCTGGTCGTGCTTGGAGAACCGGTCGAAGTCGAAGATCGCGAACACCAGCGTCTTGTTCATGGCGTCGGCGTACGGGACGCTCTGAAACAGTCGCGCGTCAGAGTGCGGCGGGGCGGAGGCCGGCCCGCGGGCGGACACCCACCTTGAAGGCAAACGTCTCGTTGAACACCGGGTTGAGAGTCTTGCGGTGCACCTTGGTCTCGAACTTCTTCTTCTTGTCGGGCAGCAGGTACACCTTGACGTAGGGGTCCGAGGTGCCGCCCATGTCCAGCGCCGGCAGCTCCTCTGCCTGCAGCACGGTCACGGCCAGACTGTTCGAGTTGAAGTCGTACTCCAGCTTGTACTGCAGCTTGCCGAGCTTCTGTTCTTCCTTCTTGGAGTCCCCGTCGTCCGGCTCCTCGGCGTTCTCGGTGAGCTCCTCCGTGTCGGGCTGCACCTGCGCACGTCGCCACATTAACTGAGTCCGGGGTCGGGCGCGCGCGCCGTTACCTTCTCCTTGTAGGCGGAGCCGAGCAGCTGCACCGACTTGAGGTCCACTCCCTTGCCGCCCTTCTTGCCGTCCTTGGAGCGGCGCTTCCGGAAGCACCGGCGCACGCAGCAGAAGCAGACGCCGAGCAGCACGACGGCGACGCCGGCCAGCACGGCCACCAGCTGCCACGTCTCCATGTGCATCTTGTGGGCCAGGTCGGCGGCGCGCTCGCCCAGAGTCTCGGCGGTGGGCGGCGCCTCGCTGGCCGGCTCCGCGGAGGAAGCGGGCTCGGTGGGCTCCGGCGCGGCATGGCGGCGCCAGCGTGGAGACATGGTGCCTGCTGGAGGAACGTTACGTCACGCGGCCGCGGGGAGACTGCGCGGCCCGCACTGACGGCGCGCAGGATCGATGGCGCCGCGCAGCCCGCCCCCGCCCCCGCACCGCCACTCGATCTATATCTATCCTTACGTAGCATAGGTATGCAAAATCTATTAGCTCAAAGTTATTGCTGTAACGAAGGGCCAATATCTTTACAAACTAAATTCCATGATTTTGTTTGTAACTACAACAATTATTGAAATAATAATAATATGCTAGAATCTACAACTTTACTGCCTCCGTGGACCAACGATTAAGGCCGTCGATTTTATTGCGAAGGTACTGGGTTCGATTCCTGAGCGAAAACACAAAAATACTTCATTAGTTACATTTCTTTCCCCTGGTACGCTAGAGGCATCGGTGAGCTGCCACTTGTCACGATGGACCGCCAGTAAAGTTTGCTAAATGTGAACTCTTTCCCTAAAGCAATGTGGTTTCTGACTACCCCGTTCGGGACAGCAGCATGGCATGTTATACTTTGAAAGCCGTCGTGATCCACATTTTCCGAGATGGTTGTACATTGCACGTTAGGACATCATCCAGCGAGTACTTCTTGATCCAACAATGGGTGCCACTGGTGCTCTCTTATGACAAAGTCCAGAGAAAGATTTTTATTAATATTGTATTATGTAAATATTTATCCTTTTCGGATCGGGTGGCATTTTGTGATCATGATGATATAGGTAGCAATTTATTTTTCAAGTTTAGCGATATAATTGTAACAAACCAATGGTCAAATAGGGAATTGAGTTTTCCTTGCGTGATTTCCGCCACATTATTGCTCGCAAACCATTGGTTAATGTGTTAAAATTTCACTGTTTAATATTGGTGGATTGTCCAATCACGTGTAAGCAAGAAAATGGTGACATTTTCACATAAAAACTCGCGTCGTTCCGATACTCCTTGTTCTACTTCCTCTCCAGTACCAACAACAATCGGCTGTAGCGACTATATGATAGTCTTGTGTCTATTTACCTGAAAGCTACTTATCCGGCTGGTGACTCCTACTCGAGGTCCCGACTACCCATAACTTGAAACAAGTTACGATTGTGGTCCAAATTGAAAAATCTGGCTTTTTTCAAGTCTATATAGGTCGAAATTTAACTGGCCCTAAAATATTAGATTTTCAGTTATAGATTCAGTAGTATATTTTTTGTACCTAGTGCGCAGTGGAGGCTCACCTCGTGGTTCCCGCGACGTGCGAGCGCGGCGGAGGACGCGGCGCGACTGCCTGAAGGTCGCGGCGGCCTGCGCGAACCCCGCAGCTCTGCGCATGTAGGTACTGCCTGTGTTGTGGAACACGCATTCACTACCTACCTTTATTTTCAACTCTCCAATTCTTGCTAACCTTAAATCTCCACCAAGTATCCATACAATAATAATAATAATAAAAGCGTTTATTGCAACAAATAAATAGATGTATGATTGTACGAAACAAAGTAATAATGTAAGCAAATAGGAGAAAAAAACAATGTTAAACATATTTAAAGTTGTTGAACAAATAAAAAACAACAAAAAAATATACACTTTTATTTTAAAAACCTATTATTGTATTAAAAGTTAAACAAAATAATAATAATAAACTAATACAATAACAATAAAAAAACTTTCGTCTTAAACAATGCAACCTTGCATTTACAAATGAAACAAATACAGAATTACACAACAATAAATAAATTAATTCTCTTTCAAATTTACCTATGCGTACATCCATTACAATACCTGGTACAGTGGTACTCTACCAGGATGTCAGAATTAAGATAGGCTACATGCCCATGTGCAACACGTAAACAATAAATTGAACATGTTCGGCCTCGGTCCCAGAGGCCCCCACAGCAGCACCCCACCACGGACATAACGCACGTGCCAGCCATCCCCCCGCTCAACCAGGCCCTTAGGGTGCGGACCGGGACCCCACACACCATGAGAACCTGAACACTGACAACAACCTTCAACATCAACATAACAAATAGATCTTAGGTACCCACAATCGCTGTGCAATTCTGTTAACAGACCAATATCTCGGTTAGTTAATAAAGTTAAAAGTAATAAGTACATAATAGTACCAAACTAGATGCAACATTAATAATAATTATATTATAAGATTAATTTGTAACATTAGCTCGCCGAATCTATTAAGTAACATAAACTTAAAAATTGTAGTAGAAAAAGGAATAGATCCAAACTGTAATTTGCTATCAGATGTACTGGAATAATGGGGTGTATCACTAACTTTTTATCACGATAGATGGCGCATGATAGTTGGTACCCAATATAACTGTCAGATGCATACAAAAATTGAATATTTTTATCAATATTTTAATTTTACTTGATATAATGCCGCAGTGTGCAGCTTTTAAGTGCACAAATCGAGGTGTTCATCGTTTTCCAAGCGATACCAAACGTCGAAAGCTTTGGGAGAAAGCTTTAAAGAGAAAAAAATGGAAATCGACTAGTTCGTCGAGATTATGTTCTGAACATTTTCTAGAAACAGATTACATTGGAACTAGTGACTATACAGGTAATTTTATTTAATAATACTATATAATGTGATAATAACTAATGATTAGAGAAGATTGCCTTTTCGAAGGGCCAACCCTTCAACCGCAATGTGAATGATAGATGGAAGGAGGAAAGTCCCCTGAAAGGCCTTTGCCCATCATTGGAAAACAATGGGTTAATAACAATAACCCATACCAATAGTAAAAAAGCTTAAATGTGCATATTGCACTCTTAATAATAAAAATAAGGGCTCAGGGCAAAATTTTTGTATGTGATTTTAAATGCTAAGGGCACAAGATGGAATTATCTACATAAATGTCTTATATATTTTATTACTATTAACAATGTAGTTAACTAAGAACAAATTTTCAAAATTTAACATAAAAAAATAATATTTCATAGCTATTTCCCAATAAAATGTTTTTAATATTATCAGTGTGATATGTATGCCTCACCTTCATGCCTATATTACTAAACTGATAATGATAAAATTTGGCAGACCTGTTCCTTGGAATCGAGATGGACATAAGCTATATATCATATATCTATAAGCTATATATCACGGCCTACTGTCTGCCTGTTTGATTCTCCTTTATGCTTATACTTGACCAATTTTAATAAACTTTGGCAGGTAGCCTAGGATCCTGGGGCAGACATAATTGTACATAACATTATTATCTGTACACATGTGACCCCACGGCTATATGAAGGGTTGATCGCTGACTACTTTATTGATGACGGAAATTTCAATTGGCTCTGGAATAGTATATTTAATTTCTTATATCTTGTATTATAAACTCATCATTATAGACTAATAATAAAATAAGTTAGGGGTATATTTGTTAATTTTTTTTTCTAAATTACCTAAAATTGTGTTTTGTCCTTGACACCAATTGAGATTGCCATTATCAATATAACATCGGCAACATCAGGTCAAGCAGCTAGAAATAAAATATTTTTATTATAATCAAGCATTCATTAACATAACAACATTCTTTTAGGTGTTAAACATTCATCAAAATATCTGAAGAAGGATGCCATTCCAACTGTTTCTGGTAGATCAGTTGATTCTGAATCTACCCGACAAAGAAATCTTCGCTATGAAGAAAGGTGTAGAAGAAAATTATGTGTAGAAGAGCCAACACCAAGTACAAGTCTTATTACAGCTGTTGTACCTAATGATTCTATGAATGTGAGGTCAGAAGTGCAAGTTTACACAGAAACAACAACCCTTCCATTGCAAACGACAGAACCAAGTGTTTCAGTTAGTAAAAGTACACAAGTTAATATTGAATTTATGTATGGTTCAATTTTAAAATATTGTAGTGATCCACATGCTATATCATTTTACACAGGTTTTGAGTCTTATAAGAAATTTCAATTGGTGTATTCAACACTGTGTCCCCTTGTACACTTAATGCATTATTATGAAAATAATGTTATTAATCTTAGTGCAGAGAATCATTTTTTTTTAGTTTTAATGAAGCTTATACAAAATAAAACAAATTTTGAGTTATCAAGATATTTTGATATAAGTATGGCTACTGTGTCAAATATATTCATAACATGGATAAATTATATATATCAACTATGGTCTATGTTAAAAATTTGGCCAGATAAAGATTTAGTTCAATATTACATGCCAGAATCCTTTAAAAGGCACCATAATAATACAAGGGTCATATTAGGTTGTACAGAGTCAGCAAGCTTCTTGGTAGTGGGAAAGTGTTGGTAGGCAGTACACCTGGTGGCCTGTTATGTTACTGTTCCCCAGCATATGCAGGGTCCGTAAGTGATAGACAGACAGTGGAAATAAATGTCAATCTGGTGATTCTATAATGGCAGACAGGGGCTTGAATGTACAAGACATATTTGCTTCTAAAAATGTGTCTGTTGATATACCTACATTTCTTAAAGGAAAATCACAGCTCTCTGGGTTAACATTATTACATGACCGTAAATTGGCCAAAAATAGAGTCCACATTGAACGCCTTATTGGACTAACAAAAACATACAAAATACTGACAACAAATTTAGATCATAACTTTGTACCTATAGCTAGTAAAATTTTCTTTGTGTGTTTAATGTGTTGCAATTTTAGGGAATGTATAATTAAACAAAACAAGTAAAAATGTTTTTTATTTCAAATATTTTTCATTTGAAAGTTTTCGGAATTAATGTCATTGACCCATTTTTGTTTGATCACAAGTGTAACCTTACCCGACCAGGCGATGCAGAGAAGGGTCATGTGTTTACCCGACCAGGCGATGCAGAGAAGGGTCATGTGTTTACCCGACCAGGCGATGCAGAGAAGGGTCATGTGTTTACCCGACCAGGCGATGCAGAGAAGGGTCATGTGTTTACCCGACCAGGCGATGCAGAGAAGGGTCATGTGTTTACCCGACCAGGCGATGCAGAGAAGGGTCATGTGTTTACCCGACCAGGCGATGCAGAGAAGGGTCATGTGTTTACCTGCCTGTAGTGTATCCTTACCCGACCAGGCGATGCAAAGAAGGGTTATGTGTTTACCTGCCTGTAGTGTATCCTTACCCGACCAGGCGATGCAAAGAAGGGTTATGTGTTTACCTGCCTGTAGTGTATCCTTACCCGACCAGGCGATGCAAAGAAGGGTTATGTGTTTACCTGCCTGTAGTGTATCTTTACCCGACCAGGCGATGCAGAGAAGGGTTATGTGTTTACCTGCCTGTAGTGTATCCTTACCCGATCAGGCGATGCAAAGAAGGGTTATGTGTTTACCTGCCTGTAGTGTATCCTTACCCGACCAGGCGATGCAAAGAAGGGTTATGTGTTTACCTGCCTGTAGTGTATCCTTACCCGACCAGGCGATGCAAAGAAGGGTTATGTGTTTACCTGCCTGTAGTGTATCCTTACCCGACCAGGCGATGCAAAGAAGGGTTATGTGTTTACCTGCCTGTAGTGTATCCTTACCCGACCAGGCGATGCAAAGAAGGGTTATGTGTTTACCTGCCTGTAGTGTATCCTTACCCGACCAGGCGATGCAAAGAAGGGTTATGTGTTTACCTGCCTGTGTATGTATGTTTGTGGCAAACTGGAGACCTAACGCGTTAGACAATGGGGTGTGTCACTAACTTTTTATCACGATAGATGGCGCATGATAGACGGTACCTAATATAACTGTCAGTTGCATAGAAAACTTGTATTTTTATTACGAAATTTATTATTTTCTGGATATTATGCCGAAGTGAGCAGCTTTTAAGTGTACAAATCGAGATTTCCAAGCGAAATCAAAGATATGGTGATCTCAAAATTGCCGTTCTATTAATTTAACCTTTTTTTATTTTAAAGACGGTGTTCGCTTACTTAATTTATCTTTTAAGGTAGGTAACGTTAAGTTTAAATACATTTATCTGTTATAAAAATGTCAAACTACAAATAATTTAAAAAAATGATCAGTCATAGGTCTAAACAAGGTACCAGTGCCGCTAGCGACATCTACAAAGTTTTGCCTGATACACCCCATTTTGATGATTTAATCTCAATCATGCGAGTGTCACTGAAGATATGACATTAATCAATCTAAACATTTCCAATTATTATATTTTCACGCGATTGCCGCCGGCGACCACTAAATACAAGGTAGGTATTATGCGCTCAGTAGTTTGACATTGTCTATTTATTGATATGGGCCCCATGTCTTAATGAAATGACAAGATTGAAATATTTTCCATTTTATAACACTCAGCAATAATTAAAATTTTCAACATTTTTTTTACTATACTCATGATTACTTTTAATTGTGAAAGTCCAGTGTATCATAATTTTTGTACAATTTTTTTTCCAATATAGAATTTTTAAAATAATTATTGTAAAATAAACAAAGAGAAGTGCACATGTCATTAATAAAATTTTCATCACATTTAATATGTATGACACACAGATCATTTAGTGTATAAACAACCAAGTTGCAGTAAGGGCGATTGGTACAAAACATTTGGCCTTGTATCTGTGTGTAATAACAATGTTTTCTTTTTAATTGCAACTGACTATTTGACCCATTTTCCAAAAATGGGCATGTAATAGTATCAAATTTACAGTTTCTTACAGTATATGGACATTTTACCTCTATTACTGTTTCATCTCCAAGGAGACCATCTGGTGAAGCACCAAGAAATGGCAGTTTTTCGGATATAAACAGCCCACAATTTACAACTTCCAAGTCATAAAGTTTACAGTACTTAGTGATTGCAATGGCTTCATGGATTCTTCCATAAGTTGTAGCCCTAGAAGTGAACTTTGTAGGATTCAACATTTTAGAAGCCAGATGTTTTTTGGTAAATTCATTTGCATGAACCACAGAGTGATAATTGCTTGCAGTTATTCGGCATGACCTCCACTTATGCCATTCGGGATTATTGTTTTGGCCTCTTGTTTTCATTTCCACATCACTTATTTTGGTGGAATTAATATTTTTAAGCAACAGTGTCTCTAACAAGATTTCCTGCGGGGATGTTGTGCAGTAACTACCGTGGTCCCAATTTACAGCGTAGGTATTAGCTGGTCTTATCTGTTGCTTTAATGGCATTGTGGTTTCACTATAATTTATTATTAAATTATTAACATACTGTTGGTAGTCTCCCATTAAATCTTTCACCAAAACTCTAAAACTGGTAAGAAATTAGAATTTCTTTTACGTTTATTCGGCATTTTTTCGGTCTGAATCGGAGACGCATAAAATTCTTTTCTAGGTCTTTTAAAGGACATTAATTTTTGCGTGGTAACCTTGTGAAGTATTATTCGGACCATTTCTTCCACACCATATAACATAACAAGAATATGTTTGCAATGTGCTTCAGTGCCACTGCCTGCAGCACATTCGCAATGACTTTCTTTTATTTCTCCTTTGCTATCTACTGTTGTATTAACTAAATAAAAGAGTTTCTTCATTTGTGCTTTGCACTGCCCTTGTAGATAGGTTATTCCATCTACACAAGCAGCTCTAACAATCATCAAATAACCAGCTTCATATAAATCAACAGCATTTGTTTTCACCTCAAATCTGTAGACAAATATTTTTTGAATAAATAAAACGATTATTAAAATTAGATTTTGTTATTTAATAAAATAGGTTAGGAAACTAACATTTTCCTTGTGATTTTCTATATCTTTGATTTATATGTTTTGATTACGTACCTATTGATGAGTTCTTGAATATTGAGCTTAGAAAGGGGTGGCAAAACTGTGTTTGCGTTTATATCCTTGAATGTTGAGCTTAGAAAGGGGTGGCAAAACTGTGTTTGCGTTTATATCCTTGAATGTTTCGACGAAGCGAAATGGCGCTCAATTGTCTCTGCCTACCCCGCAAGGGATCTGGCGTGAAGATATGTATGTATGTATGTATGTTTCGGCAGGTGGAAGTTGATAAATTTCGTCATCCAAACAGTCTTCTTCTATAACTCCAAAGTTAATATTACGATCATAGGACTCCAATCTGTAACAGTCTTCTTCTATAACTCCAAAGTTAATATTACGATCATAGGACTCCAATCTGTAACAGACATATAAGACATTTACAGTGGTTGCAATACGGCTGTGTTAAATTAGGAAAAGATTAGAATTCGTAGACATACAGATATGGTGATCTCAAACTTACCGTTCTATTAATTCAGCCTTTTTTCCTTTTAAAGACGCTTTTCGCTTTCTTAATTCGTCTTTTAAGGCAGGTAGCGTTAAAGTAGAATACATTTTTCTAATAGAAAACCACAAAAGTACAAAAAGCGAGTAATGTCAAAGGATGTAAACAAGGTACCAGTTCCGCTAGCGACATCTACAAAAAGTTTTGCCTGATACACCTTTACACTCCTTTGCGTTATGATCATGCATAGACTATCAATGCAAATTTCGGTGATATTGTTTTGTTCAGTGTTAGTGTTGCTAGGTTACAAAAATAAATTAACATTAAATTATCTAAATGAATTCTAATCGGAATGCTTGGAGAACTTTTTTTTTCATGTATCCCTATTATTTATTTTTGCAAAATCCATGTTTAATTTAAGTGGAAACTTTGTTGGATTGTGTAATTATTATAATACTTTATTGCACTTAAAAGTATGAACAAAGGCGAACAGTATGGCTTTAGATTATATTTAAAGATCTGTATGTTTCCTGAATAAATAAAAATAAAATAAGAATAGGTATAGTAATAAACAGTATTACTGAATTACAATAAATAATACTATTTAATTAATAATGTTTTAGTAACTAAAAGTTACATTAAAAATATTGCTACATACATAATAACTGTCATACATTACTTAATGAATTAGTTAATGTTTGCAGGGTCATACATTACTTAATGAATTAGTTAATGTTTGCAGGGTCATACATTACTTAATGAATTAGTTAATGTTTGCAGGGTCATACATTACTTAATAAATTAGTTAATGTTTGCAGGGTCATACATTACTTAATGAATTAGTTAATGTTTGCACGGTCATACATTACTTAATGAATTAGTTAATGTTTGTAGAGTCATATATTACTTAATGAATTAGTTAATGTTCGCAGAGTCATACATTCCACACATCTTTGTCAATAATATAATAATTATTTTTTTAGAGAAAACATAGTGGAAAATTTGTACCACGCTATAATAATCATTCTTATAACCCAAGAGGTTCGGGTTCGATTCCCAATACAGGAGCCTGAGGGAGAATAAACAATTTTAGAGAGCAGAGAGGATCGTTTTATCCTCGCAAAAAATGTCATAGATATATGGCAAGTAGGAATTTTCAGCAACCACTGTTATGATGACCAAATCAGATCAAATGATAATAAAAAGAATAGACAGACAGTTGTTTCGTTCATAAAGTTTTATGTTTGTCAGAGGATACGTGGTATATATATTTAAAGTTTAATCAGGTCATACATAAGTATTTACTGGACGGTGGAGCTTCATTATCTATTTTAAAACAAAAATCAGTAAAGAATACACAACCATAGACGACGGTCTAGGTAAGTTGGAACATCAGGATGCGCGCTGGGTCTCAAGGCGAACCAAGGAACATAATACAAGATAAGATGCGAACGCACGTCAGTACCCACTTATAAAATAAAAAAATAAACTGCAACTTGTGCCCCATATTCAAAGTACAATTTATCGTTTTCAATAACTATTCACATTGTAGAACATTATTAAACAAAACAACACGACTTTTGACCAACAATATTCACAGTGAATTAATTTACAAAACAAAAACTTGCACTTGACATCTCCGCGCAAAATGACTTTTTGCAATGCGTAAATTAGACTGATCATACATAGGCGCGTCGTCAGTTCAATCAAACCCCCCCGGCATGTACCAATGAGAAATACACTTTTCTTACGTACATTTGTCATAGATTTACACTTGTACTATGTTCCTTGGATTTACAACACCGCCATTCCCGTGCCTCGGAGAACACGTTAAGCCGTCGGTCCCGGTTTTACTAATACCAACTTGTGAAATCGTTAATTAATTGTAATAAAAAATATGACATCATATCCTCGCCAAGCCGTCTGGTCAAATTCTCCAGATATATGTTCTGGAAGGCCCATCTCCAAGGTTTAATTAACAGAACGGCAATTTTGAGATCACCACATCTTTGATTTCGCTTGGAAATATGATTTGAACACTTAAAAGCTGCTCACTTCGGCAATATATCCAGAAAATAATAAAATTCGTAATAAAAATACAAGTTTTCTATGCAACTGACAGTTCTATTTAGTACCATCTATAATGCGCCATCTATCGTGATAAAAAGTTAGTGATACACCCCATTGATATCAGGCTCTGTGTGCTTAGTGTAAAATGCAAGTTTCGGAAAACGCAACTGCTGTAGTTACGTTTTTTATTTTACATTGCGTGTTATTGCAAGTTTGGCTATAATAGCAGGCAATGAACATCGAAAATTCAGTAAAAAAAATATAGTTGCGTTTACGAAACTTCACTGTCACACTAGGCATACTGAGCATCCAAATCGCGAAATTTGATTCGGAACGACGACGGTCAGTGTCATATTCGTTCTAAGCGCTCTGAGCACGATTCGGAATTAGGGATAGACGTACCGTACAAGGTTTACGAACGCACCTTGGGCGCGCGCGTATCGTCAAATATAATAAAAGTTATAATCTCTAATATCTCTATTTGCGTTTTTTATCTATACAGTGGTGTGTTTTAGTTTGTCATTTAACAGATATAGCAGAAGCTATAGGTCGGCCGGCTCAGTTTTATTCAAATTGGTGTATAACATGACTAATGATCGTAAACACGATCGGGACTGGTGACGATCGGTGTTGTGTTGAACAGTATGAAGACGTCGAATGCGGCGGAGGAGTCGGTAGAGTTCGACCACGTGTCCTTCTGGATCGGCCTGGCGCTGGCCGTCTCCTCCAGCGTCTTCATCGGCGCCAGCTTTGTCATTAAGAAGTTGGCGCTGCGGAGACTGGCGGCGTCCGGCGGAGTGCGGGCCGCGGCCGGGGGCTACTCCTACCTGCGCCAGGGACTGTGGTGGCTCGGCTTCCTCACTAGTAAGTGCGCCATTCTATACAGGGTCAATTTTTTAAGTGAGCGTGGATTGCTACTTTCAAAACTATTAGGAATATTTGGGCCTAAGCAAGTTGGCCATCAGTACTTTTTGGAACTTCCAAGACAGCATTAGTGGAATTGTACACTATTGGTTAGGTAGGGATGTTGAGTGTTTTATTGCACAAAAAGATAGCGGATCTTTTACGCATAAGACAAATTTCTAAGCATTCCATGGATTCACCGTGCGGGTGCTGTGTCCATTGTGTGTGGGTAAGAGGTGAGAAGAATGGTGTCTCGGCTTGCAACCGACAATAGGCTGGTTTAAGAAAAGGAGACCTCCCTTTTAAATTTTATTGCATGATAATACACTCACCATCCACAAGGTCCTCGGTGACCCAGTAGCCCAGATATTTAAATATTCTAGCTCTATAACCCTTTTAGATATTATGTCACATGCAATATTGATCAAAAATATCATAATGCCTTCAAAACACTATGAAACCATCACTCTTATACTTTATTGCTTAAGAATTGCCATCTCTGGGATGTGCTGTGTGGCCGCTCCGACATTCAACTTAATCTTGCTTTTTAAAGAAAAGTTTTAATGGTGCTTTTCAGGGAGTGGGGATTAATCAACCAATTTTATTCTTTTTTAATAAATTATTATAATTTCAATATTTTGTACCCTTTAATTTCTAGTCGTTTTTCATGAATGTAAATTGCTGCAATAAATGTAAGCTAAACCCCATATACGAGTATACTGGGCTATCCATGGTAGGGAAATATTATTGTGTTAATAAAATATAAGAATAAACTAAGAAAAGTAGATCCACAAGCAGACAGGATTCTAAATGTCTCAATGATATCTCCCCTCATTCATCTCTGAGACTTGTCAGCTTTCGATATTTACATATCCCTAATGAGTTTCCTATGTCTCCAGTGGGCGCAGGCGAGGCGGCGAACCTGCTGGCGTACGGGTTCGCGCCGGCAGCTCTGGTGACTCCCCTGGGCGCGCTGAGCGTGCTGGTGGCGGCCGTTCTGGCGGCGCGCGTGCTCGGGGAGCGGCCCGCGTCACCCGCCGCCTGCCTGCTGTGCGCACTGGGCGCCGCCGTGCTGGTGCTGCACGCGCCGCACGCCGGCCCGCCCGAGCCGTTCGCGGAGCTGCTGGGCCGCCTGCTGGCGCCGCCCGGGCTGGCCGCGCTGGGCGGTGCGCTGCTGCTGGCGGGAGGCGCGCGGGCTGCCGAGCGGCGCTGGGCGCGGCGGCACGTAGCCGTGTACCTGCTGCTGTGCGCAGCGCTCGGCGCGATCACGGTGCAGCTCTGTCGGGCGGCGGCCGTGGGCGCGCGCCAGGCGCTGGCCGGGGACGGCGCGGTGCTGGCGGCGCCCGGCTGGTGGCTGCTGGTGCTGGCGGCAGCGGGCTGTGTGGCCGTGCAGATGACGTACCTGAACCGCTCGCTGGACCTGTTCGGCGCATCGCTGGTGACGCCAGTGTACTATGTGCTGTTCACTGCGCTGGCGGTGCTGGGCTCGGCTGTCATGTTCGAGGAGTGGCGCGCGCTGTCGGGGCGGGACGCGGCGGGCGCGGCGTGCGGGTTCGCAGTCTCCGCTGTGGCCGTGTTCATGCTGAGCGCCGAGCCCGAGGGCGCGCGCCTCGCCGATCACAGGGACGCCTGATTCCTACTGGGACGCCTGCTCGAAGGCGAGTTGACGAATCTCAGAGAGCATAATGAAGGGATATAACTATCCCTCAAAGAGTTTAAGATTAAACACAAAGTTATTTCGTGAACACAAACAATAATAATAATAAAATGCAATAATAAAACCAATGAGAAACTCCAGCAATACCAAGGGATATTATTTTATGAATAATTGTAAATATGTAAAATAATCTACCAGATAACATTGAAATTATGAACACTTGTGATAATTGTCAATGTTATTTACATACATATGTACTTGTTACAGTGGTAACAGAAATGTGCTGCAGTTAATAAAACTAACTGTCAAAAGAAGCTTATAAAATGGTGATAATCTGCACAAATTGAAATGAGTCAGTACCTATTCAAATTGAAATGAGTCAGTACCTATTCAAATTGAAATGAGTCAGTACCTATTCAAATTGAAATGAGTCAGTACCTATTCAAATTGAAATGAGTCAGTACCTATTCAAATTGAAATGAGTCAGTACCTATTCAAATTGAAATGAGTCAGTACCTATTCAAATTGAAATGAGTCAGTACCTATTCAAATTAAAGACATTTTAATTTGTAATTGTCTTTTTATTGTCCTATATCCTCCTAACACATTACCTTCAAACTTCACAAGTAGTGGGGACGCTGTTGGGCATGACTGCGTTCCCAGAGTGGCAGGAATAATAATAATATCTGGCAGAGCGCTAGAGGGACCTCCCGACCACTGTGAGCGCCCATTCCTGCCCTACAACGACCCCACTATATCACAGTCCCGAGGTTCCTTTTCTTACAGATATATATTGACCGAATGGAAAATGAAAGTCCTGCACAGAGGACAAGTCCGCTGCGACCCATACATCCTCCGGCAACAGCTTTGACACATGCACACATGACGACACGGCAATGTCAACACACAGCGCTCTCTCTCTCGACACACCACACACGCCGCGCCCTCCCCGGCCGCTGCCGTCTCTGTTGGTCCCCGACCCTGCAGGGAGCGCAGCGGGGCCAGCTCTGGACAGCGCGCGAGCCGCAGCCGCCACCAGCCCGCGCGCACCCCGTGCAGGCCCGCACGCATCCAGCCGTGCAGCCGTCCCCGGACCGCGCGCCAGACTGCCGCCGCCGCCGCCACCGCGCACACCCACGGAGCCGCGCGCCGCACCAGCGCCCAGCCCGCGCCCGCCACCAGCGGAGCCTGCAGCGGAACGAATGTCGCCAGCCACCAGCCTGCCGCTGCCAGCGCGCGCGCCCCCGCCAGCGCCGCCGCCGCCAGTCCGTACGCCAGCTCGGCCGCCGCCGCAGCCAGCCCGTCGGCCGCAACCTGCGCCGCGCCCGCCGCCGCCTCTAGCGCGCCCCACAGCGCGCCCAGCTGAGAGCCGCACAGCGCCCCGAGCCGCGCCGCCGAGCCAGGCAGCTCCTCGCGCAGCAGCGCCTCGTTATCCTCGTACAAGACGCGCAGGAAGGAGGCCGCCCCGTCCGCTACGGCCCCGACGGCGAGCAGGATGGAGGCAGCCGCGGTGTACAAGAGCCGGCCGAGCCCGCAGGCCGCGGCCAGCACTCCCTGCACCGCCGACAGCGTCAGCCGGACGGCGCTCGCCAGTATTGTCAGCATGCCCGTACATATCTTCCCGAACTCTATAGATATGGTCACTTTCGATAATGGAAAAGAAGTAAACAAACTAATAGGTAAATATTAATTTCGTTCCAAAATTATGAATTAATTCCTGACCACAGACTACTAAAGGTACAATTTCTGACAGACGAATATTCGTGCACTGCAAGAGATAAACTTATGGTAGTCAAACAGTACTAGAGCGAGAAGAATTTTAGTTTGGAGCACAGATTATATAGACATACAGATACGACACTCTAGTCTCTTTCCATACACTTGTAAAAATTGACGAAACGCCCTCTTCTGGTTGTGACGAACCTGGCAGCCACCCGATAGTGTTGTACTCACCCAATAGTGATATCTTTATCGATATCGATATCTTTTGCATTTATGGGTAGGTAGTAAGGTATAAAGAAAAACAACATATCTTTTTTAATAATTAATGTTTATTTTTAGATAAATAATCAAACATTGGCATTAATTGCCCGTCATTATATTTCATTTTTGGCGCAGCCCATATTGAACAACTAAATCAATTGTTTTACTCAACAAAATATACAGTTTTTTCACAAATAACAGTTATTGGGGTAAACTATTGTTTCAAGACAGATACCGAATATGTATATGAGCTATTGAAGATTGATAAGATAGTATATTAAGGATTGCATATAAACTTAAAAAGGCAATAATTACTAATGATGTAAGACAAATTTCTAAGCACTCCATGGATTCACCGGGGTGCCAGGTCCGTTGTGTGTGGAAAGAGAGATGGGAACAATGGTGTCTCCGGCTTGCAACAGACAAAAGGCTGGTTTACTTTTCCCCACCTTACCAGATTACTGTGGTCTGAAACACTTGAAAAGCTTTTAGGTAGAATATCAGCAATGCCGGAGACCAATTGTACATTAGTGTGAGCCACTACAGGGCTGGATGTACTATATGATTCTGTGAATGCGTCTTGGACAGTTGTTCCATGTTTTGACAGCAGACCTGCTTAAGCCCAATTATTTGAGTAAATGATGCAGATTAGGCTGAAACTATTGTTAATACAAACTAAAGAATTATTATTATAAAATTTATAATAAAAATAATTGCCTAATTCAATGGCATAAATAAATAGATTAGATTCAAGTATTTATTTTTATTATTTTATTATTATTACTGAATAATGTAAGCAATTGTAATTAGAATTTAAGAATTTAATTATAATTAAATAGTTAAATTCTAAATATAATAAATTTATTTAAACAAAATGATCAAAAATATAATGAAACTTCTATTGGTAATACACATTTTTTTGTAACAGAATGTAAGAAAGTTTTTGAGCTGAGACATAACATAATACTTTTTGCATTTTGTTTATATCAGAAAACTTATTAAAGTAGTCTAAGAAACTTGTATTTAATGTAACATTATAAATAACTCCTTAATTCAGGTAAATTCTTAGGTACCTTATATGAGGATGTAAAATTGTAATTTGGATTTAAAAAATGATCTGGACTATGCCACCATATGTTACAATTATTTAGCTCATACCGCTCTACTGATCAAATCTGCAGGATTATCTTTTGTATTTATATATAGCCATATAGCACTACACTGTTCAGTGAGTTCCTAATAGGACCTAAAAGACCTAATGAGTCATAACACTTAAAACTTCTCTTTTTGTATTAGTTTCATTATATTTTTATTTATTTCAAACTTTTATGCACGTTACAATATACCAACTTATGATAAATATAATAATAATAATAACTCTATATACATTTTTCTGGACATGAAAACTCCAATGTATCCGTATCCATATTAAATTTAATACCTTAAGTTTTAAAACTTGGATTTTGGAATTGGAAATGTATATCAGAATGATTTAAATTTTCCTTTGGAATATCGTTATAAATTTCAGCAACATTACATGACCACTTGTGAAGACTGAAGTCACCCAATAATTTTAATAATTGTATCAGCTGTTTTTGTATTTATTTTAACTCTGATATATTGCTTAATGAAACCAAAATGTCATCTACATAAGTATTGTTCTGTAATACCTCTGATGCCTTAGGCCCTAAGGCTTAGGGTATTGATCATTGTATAAAAGTGTAAGTTTCTTAGGCATCTGGTGATAAAAATTATGATGATTTAAGGGTCACAAGAAACAGTGATTAATTGTAAATACCTAATAATTAAATATAACGACAAATATTACTTTGACATAAATAACACAATAATTAGAGTAATAGACTGGTTAAATATGAATAACTTACAAATTAATATAAGTAAGACTAGTTACATGCAATTTATTAACAAAAACGGACATCCAAAAAGTATTAACATAAATTATAATAATGAACCTATACATGAATCTAATAGTTTGATTTTTTAAAGAATATATTTGGACAATCAGCTATTGTGGAAGTCACACATAGGTGTTTAAAAAAAACAATAAATTTGTGTATCCAATATATAGGATTTCCAAAAAATGTGGTAAGAAGTGTTTTTTGTATACACCTTTTCACATTGCCAAAACATATTTGACTATTTATACTTTCATCCCACTCAATACAAAGTAATAAGTTTATATTTTTATTGTAAGTTTTACCTGATTGAGGTAATTTTTGTTAATTTAAAATTTCTAATATTAAATTTTGGGGTAATTTTGTCCATTTTGTGACAAATTAACTTTGTATTAAATGCATATATACAGAAAAATATAACTAATTGTGTACTGGACCTAAAAGTCTTGTAATCATTTGAAATGCCTACTACTTCAGTATTGCTTGTAACCCAAAACACTTACTAACTTCTCGGTCACAAATGAAAGTTGGCTTCCACTATCAAGAACATATATACATATACAAATATATTTCTGCCATTGTTGGTGAAAAGCTCAACTTTGGCTGTAGGCAAGAGCATTTGTAATTCAGGAGTTTTGGTGAGCGATGTCACCGAGCCCTAATGAATAAATTATCTCTGTGTCAATGTGTATTATTACGATGTGTATTGTACTCTTAACTACATTTAGAACATTTAAAATTATACCTATATTGATTACTATGTACATTGAGACATAATTTACAATAATAATTATTATTAATGTATTTAATTCATTTCTTCTTCTTCTTCTTTTTTAAAACTAGAAAACTAGTACTGGCAATCGCCACTAAGGCATTTGTGCCAACATCACGTTTGTATGATTTTATAAAAAAAATATTAATAATGTTTATGTTTAATTATTATATTAATTAACTGGACACGGTGAATCACCAACACTAAAACAGAAAAAAGGGGGGGGTTAAGTTAGTGGGAATGGCACGTCACAACACAACAGTTTATTAATACTGGGGACTATACACAAAATATAATTACATTGTAACATAGTGAGTTACACACGAAATCACGCTTGACCATACGGAGACACCGCGCTGCAAACAGGGACGAAGCGACGGTTTCGCTCATTAGCCCTCATGCATAATGAGAAAACTACTTTCTCGGTCTGCATGGAGACGAGAAAGGGGACATGAACCTGCGAACCGGAATGAGGTCTGTCTCCTCCCCGTCAACAGAGATATGCCCGAGTTGTAAATTTAAAGGTTGATATCATTTAAGTTAAGGAATTTGGTAAGAATAGCAAAGATAATGGGATTAAGAGAGTGGAGAAGTGAGGTGATAGAGGTAGGAAAGGGTACAATTTTGTAGAGGGAGGATAATAGGATAGTTCTGTCATAGAGTGGGCAGGAGAAGAAAATGTGGTTTACATTTCCCTCATCCAACCCACACTCACATATTGATGAGTCCCTGATCCTGAGTTTGGCAAGAAATGCAGTGGAACAACAATGACCTAATCTTAGGCGGCAGATAGTACTTGTGTCTTTTTTGCTTAATTTAATTTGGGTGAACCATGGCTTGGTGGGGATTGAGGGCTGAATCATGAAGAAGTATGACCCTTTTGATTTGCTGCTTCTAGGCCATTGCTGCGACCAAGATTCATGTAAGTATCTTTGAGGCTGTAAAATCAAGTCATGCGGATATAGTTCATACGGAAAAATGTCGCCACATTGAACTGCTTCTTTGGCGACCTGGTCCACCCTTTCATTTCCGGGAATACCACAGTGGCCGGGAATCCAGGCTAGTACTATTGACATGTCATGTAGGCTGCATTTATGCAGTAGATGTTTTGTTTGAAAAAGTATAGGGTTAATGGAGTTTTTGGAGAAGGGATTGGATATTATGGATTGGAGAGAGCTGAGGGAGTCCGAAAAAATTAAAGTTTTTGTCAATTTGAACAGGAGGGCGTATTTAATTGCTTCTAGGATGCCAATAAATTCCCCGGTAAAAATTGTAGTTTCCGGAGGGTACTTTATTTTCCTGACTATGTCAAAGTCACTATGATATACTCCTACCCCAACACATCCATCCTGAGAGAATTTTGACGCGTCTGTGAAGACAGAATTCCATCCTTCCCATTTGGTATTCATAATTGTGCGGAATTTCAGATCTGCTTGTGAGTCATCTTTATCGATCCCAAAATCCAAGATGACCTCGGGGGAGTAAGTGATAATTTCGAATGGGTGAGAGAATATGGGAAGGTTTAACGATTTGTAAATTTTGGCATCAAATCCTTTCAATTTAATAAAGCTGTTTACCAGTCGAGGAGGGAGTTTATGATACCAGTATTGTGAGGAAGAAGTAAGGGTTGCTAGATGTTCGAGTATAGGAAGAAGAGAATGTTGGGAGAATAAAGAAGAGCGGATAAGGAATCTATCAGAAAGATATTGCCTTCTGCAGGGTAGGGGGGGGTCGCAGCACTCCACCTGAAGGGCATTAACTGGGCTGGATCTCATAGCACCCGTAATGATTCGAAGTGCTTTGGACTGAATAAGGTCAAGTTTTCTGAGCCCAGCTTTGTTAGCTGGATCCATCAGGAAAGATCCATAGTCCAAAACACTTCTTACCATAGCGTTATAGAGGAGCCTAAGTGAGTATGGATGGGCGCCCCACCAGACGCCCGCTAAACAGCGTAGAATGTTAAGGTTTTTCTCGAATTTGGCCGCTGTAGCTTCGCAATGCTGTTTCCATGTGAGGTGGTTGTCCATGATCAAACCTAAAAATTTTGTGTGAGACTTTATTGGGATTATACCATTTTGAACTGATATTTGTATTGGCGGAATTTTTTTTTTTCTAGTAAAGACTACCACGGTGCTTTTGGAAGCTGATAGATCCAGACCGTTAAAATTTAGCCATGTTGAGAGAGACTCTAGGGAGTTGTTCATTGAATAAGAAGCCTTTACAATGTCCGAGTCCGAGCAGAAGACCAGCAAATCGTCAGCATATTGCAATATTTGGCAGTTTATTTTAATTGATGATTCTAAGTCGTGAGTATAGATATTATAGAGAAGGGGACTTAGAACCGATCCTTGAGGCAGACCTTTATAGCTTTATATTATATAACCGGGGGGGAAAAGATTGAGACTCATAGCGGAATAGCACCAGTCTTTGGGAAAAGAGATTGAATATAAAGTTAGTCCATTTCTCCGGGACACTCAGCTGTTGAAGCTTTTTCCTGAGCACAGGGAGCTGGACATTATCATATGCAGAAGTGATATCTAAAAATGCTCCTATGACATGTTTTTTGTGAGAGAAAGCAAGGCGAATCTGCGAAGTAAATATGCTGAGATTATCCATGGTGCTTCTGCCTCTTCTAAAACCGTATTGGGTAGCAGCCAGTTTGGATTCATGTTCAATGAACCACTCCAGTCGATTTTTAATAAGATGTTCAGTGATTTTAGTCAGTACAGAGGACAGGGCTATGGGGCGATAAGACTCTGGTTCTTCAGGGTTTTTATTGGGCTTAAGTATAGGGATTACCAGCTGGGATTTCCAAGACGGGGGAATATGGCCTGTGTCAACAACTGCATTAATCAGCTCAAGGAAATATGTTAGGGTGATATCTTTGGCATTGGAAATGAAGGAGTAGGGGATTCCATCGGGTCCAGGGGAGGAATCCTTAACCTTATCTAGAACGAATTTCAGCTCTTGCAGGGAGAATGGTAGGTCTGAGGAGTTATCTGAAGGAGGAGAGATGTAAGAGAAACAGAGCTGATCAATAAAGGGGACAGAAGGAGGAGCAATCCTGTCCCCAAATCTCTCCAGCAATTCCTTGGTAACATTGGGTGTTTTGGGGGGGGAGAAGGCTGATCGGAATCTCCTGATTTGTTTTAATTCATTTCTCAATGAGAGCTAATTTGATTTTGACATCCCATATTTCTAAATGTTTTAATTTGTTGTTTTGCATTGGAAATAAATGTGCGTAGTAGGCTTAACCTTTGTGACTTTATAGGCACAAGGTCAAGAAAACAGCTGATGTGGTCATGTACCACTCTATTACTATTATCAGTGTTCCTTTATTATATTTTATTTTGAAGCTTCTGTGTAACTTTCTTCTATTCTTTATTCCATCGGTAGATTTTTTATTAAATTGTATGCCTCCTTGTATGTTATGACCTATCATTATGTATTACTGCCTCAAACATTTTTATAAATGGACTCATATATATATATGGTTCATGTAACTTTTGCCATCAAACTCTAGTATTTTTATGTATAGCAGCTTTAAATTTGATGAACATGGACTAACTTTTTCTATTGATGTCTTATGAATACTTATGATGATGTCCCTTTTGACTCTTTGGGTCTTTTATTCACACTATTGTAGTAGCTTTAAAATATTTTTCTTTATATCTATATTTATGTCCATGTCATCTCATATATCTATATACAAATTTTCATTTTTTTCTAGAGCCTGAATTAACCTGTCCTTTTGAGCCAAGAGTAGCTCCTTGGTTCTTTGTCTCCTTCAAATTCCATTAATGATGTCAAAATGCACATAATAGTAGCTTTATTAGTACCCTATTATACCTCTTCAATATAAGCTTGCGCATTTGGACTTCACCAACAGAATCCTTCCATTCTTCCATATTTAGAACTTATAATAATATAATTACAATAAGAAAAAAACTTAAGGCCTTAAATTTGTACAAGGTTACACAGACTTACGAGCTAAAACAAACTTTTGAACCCACTTCACTTTTTTTTGTACAAGGTTATACAGACTTACAAGCTAACACAAACACTTGAACCCACTTCACTTTTTTTTAAACACATTTTTCTTGAATTTTTACTGGAACAGCCACCAGCCTGTATTTTTGCCTTGCGGAGGTGAATTCAACTGTCATTCTTCAATAAACTGTATAGAGCCGACAATCTTCAATCTGTATTTTCAATATTATATTGATGTAAAATTAAAAAAGTTCTTCTGTAAACTGCAAAATGCCAATGACACTTATTTTAGACGACACTTTTTCAGAGACAGACTGATACTTTTTCTTTAATCCAAATATCTTATATTATTGTCACCATCGAAGGACCAATTTTTTGTGATAATTTGGATCAACAAGAATGTATTTTGAAGAACTTTCACTGTAATGAGTGCAACCCAATGTTATAGACTCGTGGGAACCACAACACGCTCGAATTGCCACTTTGGTATATTTGATTTCCACAGAATGGTAAGTTCAATAAGAATAACTTTTTATGATCCGAGAAAACACTAAGATGTCTGGCCTATAGGCTGATACAGATACTTCATGAGGGATCCTATGATGTTCAAATGTATCCATAGAATTTTCCATGCAGCACCAAGGATCTAGATGGATTGCATTGAGTTGCATCATACATATCCCTTGTACAAATGTGGTCAAAATTTTATTTGTAGTCAGCCCCTTTCTGGCTCTTGCAATAAAAAGACTACTATTATACTAGTTTTATCTTTTCTCAGTAAAAATATTCGAATAAGTAATTCAATAATACGGTTATCACAAAAAGCGCGATTTTCGAGTTGAAACATTTATGGTTGCGTTGTTTTGCTCAGTCTTTGCATACTATCAAAATTCTGACGTCCACGTCTGATGATTCAAGAATCCTCTTCATGAAGCAGTTGCTTACAAAGTTGAGCTAGCCATTTTTAAGGTTAGGGAAGTCCGTATGCTTCAGAGGTAATGTTCAAGAAGAATCCGAAGTCTTTGTGCGTAAGTGTTAATGTTTTAGAGGAATCGAAGTCCGTTAGAAAGCCTAAGTCGTCAATAAATCACAAAATAAGACAAAATCACCAAAACACAAACAGTCAATCAAAACAAAAACAACAAAAGAAAATGTCGGATGAAGCGTTTCCGTCCGAGCTTTAACCTGTGGCTCCCTCTAACATCCGGCTGCCTACTATTTGACTACTGATACTATGGGCTGTCACAGCCGTGGTTTGGAGTTCTTTTCTCCCGATGGATGATGAATGAGGGAAGGCAAAGGGTCTAGCCCATACAGCCAAGTCTGACGTATTATATCTTTCTTTTTTTTATGAGCTAATGAGGTTATCATCAAATCCAGATATTGCAGAAATTGATGCTTTTCTTGGAGTTACTCGCGGCATTATAGCCCAAACATGTCGGGTATAATAAGGGAGTTCACAGCGCCGAAAAACAGCAAAAAATTAACTGCCACTTGTGCCCCATATTTAAAGTCCAATTTATCGTATTCCATAATTATTCACATTGTAGCACATTATTAAACAAAATAACACCACTTTTGACCGACAATGTCAAAAGTAATTTACAAAACAAAAAAATGAAACAAAAACATGTCCGCGCAAAATAGCGCGAAGAACACTAGAAGAAATTTAGAAAATAGAATGTAGCATATTTCGTGTTCAACAAAAGTGTCCAATACGATTATTTTTGTTTTTTGTTTTTTTTTTATATGTTTTGATTTATTATGGTAACAAACAGTCACTATACTACAATTTATATAACAGACAATATACATATAATTAGACCAGCAGTTCGGTTTGGGTTAGGTTTGGTTTGGGTTAGGTTAGGTTAGGTTTGGGTTAGGTTTGGGTTAGGTTAGGTTAGCTTAGGTTAGGTTAGGTTAGGTTAGGTTAGGTTAGGTTAGGTTAGGTTAGGTTAGGTTAGGTTAGGTTAGGTTAGGTTAGGTTAGGTTAGGTTAGGTTAGGTTAGGTTAGGTTTTTTTTTTTTTTTTTTTTTTTTTTTTTTTTCTAGTCCTCTGATGTTTTATTTATTCAGAGTTTTAATTTCATGTTTTTCGGATAACTTTTTTTATATTTTTATTTCTACCCAGCGGAAGTGCTGTTTCTTTTTTTTATAACAAATCTATCTTCTCTGTTTTAAATATTCTATGATACTATATAATTAAAAAAAAAAAAATAAGTTTTTATCCATATGTGCTAAATTTCTTAATTAAGTTTATATAATCTTTACAACTTTTTATGAATCTATATAATTTTAACGTTTTTATCCTATATTGCCGAAGAAAATCCTATAGAGTTTATATAAATTGTTATTTACTAAGTTTTTCCATTTTAACTATTCTACGATTCTATACAATTTAAAAGTTTCTTAATTTCGATTTTTCTATTTTTCGTTTTTACTTATTTTCTTGTTTTGATTTTCTTATTTTGTTTTTCTTGTTTTATTTTTCTTGTTTTGTTTTTCTTGTCTTGTTTTTCTTGTTTTATTTTCTTTATTCTTTTAATATTTAATTTTCTTAATAACTAATTTATAACTAACTACATTTTTCTTATACTATTATTTATACAAACACAAAAAACTTAAACTATTAGGCATTATATACAGCAGTTTACTAAAGCTAACTTAATTATACTATTTTATATTATGTGACGCTACTTATATACAATTATATAATCGCGACATAACCTGCTATACTTTATTTCTGTTTATTACTTTTTCCGCTATCTTTATGCAATATTCTATAAGTTTAGCTCTCCTGCTCTTGCTTGTCATAAGTTTACTGATGGTGCTACGGTTTAGTCTGGAGTCCAGAGCATTCTCCGCCTCCAATCGGTCTCGGCAATGGGCTGGGCATTCAAATAATATATGCGGCACGGTTTCTTCAGTCCCAGGTTCGCATATACATGATGGGTTCTCTTTACACTTGAACCTGGCCAAGTATTCAGAGAACCCACCGTGTCCCGTTAGGACCTGGGTTATCACGCCGGTTGGCTCGAGTCGCCTGACGACCTTGAAGGCCTCCACCGCGTCCGGCAAGAACATCCTGGTGATGCCTGCGGTGTGACCCGACCTGTATCTCCGGTTCCATTCGACAAGCGAGTCCTTTCGGATCTGTCGCTTGACGAATGAGACCGGACACAGGTCGTAGTCTGGCTTGCGCTTTGTGTTAAGCGCGGCCTCCTTTGCCAGTTCATCGGCACGCTCGTTCTCGGCCAACCCGGCGTGGGCCTTGATCCAGAATAGGGAAATCTCCCTGTTCTGGAGCCGTGCTGCTCTTAGATTGGAACGCGCTTTCACTGCCAAGGGGTGGGATGAGCCATTATTGACAACAGACTGCAGGGCGGACCGAGAGTCGCTGTATATGCCACAACTTTTCCAATCATTGTCTAAATTTATCCTCGTGGCTTCACATATGGCCAGTAGTTCCGCCTGGTAGACCGTGCAATACGACGGCAGCTTAAGCTTGAGGGATTTCGTCTCGGCGACATTATTCCATACGGATAATGCCGCTCCGACTCCGCCCCCAATCTTGCTGCCGTCTGTATAAATCCGGGCTTGCTGGTTATTCTGCATATCAACTTGTTCTCTGTCTACCAGGCACATGAACTCCAGGCTCATATGCTCCGCCGGGTGAGGAGTGTCGGCATATGCAACGACCCTTTCCACCTCCCTACCCGCTAGTACTGGCTGCGGTACTCCCCTCTTGGCCTCATACAGAGCCGCAGCCTCCTGTATCCTGAGGTCGAGTGGCAGCACCCCAGCCAGCACCAGCGCCGAATTTAGGGAGACGGTACGGTACGCCCTGGTCAACTTTTGTGCAAATCCCCGTTGAACGGCGGCGAGCTGCCTTTGCACCCCCAATTTACTAGCTGCTCCTGCCCATGCGGCGGCAGCGTACAGTACAACTGGTTCCACCGTCGCGGTATAGATTTGTCGGATAATCTCCGGGTGGAGTCCCCAGCTTATCCTGGCGGCTCTGGACAGCTGTTTGTAGACGTTCAACGCCCGCCTGCACACGTCAGCAACGTGGGCGTTGAACGTCAACTTTCTGTCAATTGTGAGCCCCAGGATTTTGATCTCTTGGGACAGACCAATGCCTACCCCGCCCATGCTCAGGAGTGGTGTGTCATATTTTAATTTGTTCGTGAGAACCATGGCCTTGGTCTTGTTCGGCCCAAAGTTTAGTTTATTTTTGACACCCCACTCCTGGACATACACGAGGGCGGCATTGGCCTGTTCCTGTACTGTACGCGCCGTATCGCCGTGGAAGATTAGCACTACGTCGTCCGCAAAGGCTTGGCAATAGTCTCCCCGCCGCTCAAGACCCCTTAGCAGCGGATCCAATAATAAATTCCAGAGAATCGGTCCGCCGATGGATCCTTGAACACATCCCTTGGTTGTATTTCGGGTGTGTTCTACCCCGCCGTATCGCAATCTTATTCGCCGATCTTGTAGGTAGCTGTCCATCAACCTCCTGAGGTTGATGGGGCACCTTTCCTCCGCCAGCCTCACCCGTATCGCTGGCCACCAGGCATTGTCGAAGGCTCCCTCTATGTCCAATGAAATCATTATTACAATTTGTTTTTCTTTTATTTTCTGACGTATATGATTCATTAGGTCATAGAGGGAGTCCTCGGTGCTGCGCTGGGGCATGAAGCCATACTGTCGGGGGCTGATATTACGGAGTAGGTGCCACTTCAGTCTACCTACCACCATTTTCTCCAGAATCTTTCCTAGCACCGGTAGCAGTCCTATGGGCCTGTACGACTTGGGATGTTTGTAGTCGTCTTTACCAGGCTTCCTTAGGACTACCACCGCCGCTTCTTTCCAGATTTTGGGAAAGTGCCCCAACTTAAGACACTTATTCGTTAGAGCAAGGAAAGACTCTGGGTCGGTTTCAATGGCGTGTCGGCAAATATCGGCGGTGAATCCATCGGCTGGTTTTTTTTTTTTTTTTTTTTGTCCCCAGACACCTCCGACTTAAGTCGGAGACCTTTATTATTCCTTTCCATTTTTATTTTCCTTAGCAAATTTTAGATCACTACAATTAATTGAATGAACATAAATAAATAACATATAATATATACATAAATAAAATACATAAAAATATAATCACATTTTTCTCTTTTTTAATATAGTCACATTAATTCTCCCTATTAATTTAATTACATTATTTAATTACAATTAATTACATTTTATTACATTTTTAATTACAACAATTACAATTTAATTACATTTTTCATTCCCCAATTCTCTTTTTTTCCATTTTTCTTCTTTTTCTTTTCTTGTATTTTTCTTTTTTTTTTTCTTGTCTTTTTCTTTTTCTTGTCTTTTTCTTTTTCTTGTCTTTTTCATTTTTTCCTTTTGTTTTCCCCCCCTTTTTTTTTTCTTTTTTTTTTTTAATTTTTTTTTTTAATACAATACAATTTTTTTTAATACAATGTCAAAATATAAAGATATAAATTCTTACATACTAAAAATTCCAATTACAATGTCAATTAATTTCTTTGTTAAACTTACATGCTAAATACAGTTATAATGTCATAATTCATTAGGCGATGTCAACTTTATTTTTACATTACATTTTATTTACATTTTTTATTACAATAATTACAATTTAATGACATTTTTGCATTCCCCAATTCTCTTTTTTTCCATTTTTCTTCTATTTCTTTTCTTGTATTTTTCTTTTTTTTCTTGTCTTTTTCTTTTTCTTGTCTTTTTCATTTTTTCCTTTTGTTTTCCCTTTTTTTTTTTTTTTTTTTTTTTTTTTTTTTTTTTTTTTTTTTTTTTTTTTTCCAATTAATTTTTTTTATTTCATTTTCATTTTTTTTTTTTTTTTTTTCTTATACTTAATGCATTATTACATGAAAATACAATAATACAATACAAAAATAAAATCAGAATACAATGTCAAAATATAAAATATAAAATAAAATTCTTACATACTAAATAACAATGTCAAAATATATCAAAATAATTCTTACATACTAAATTACAATGTCAAATATCAAATAATTCTTACATACTAAGTTACAATAAAGCGATGTCAACTTACAAACTAAATACAATGTCCAACTTTTACTAAATTACAATTACAATTATAGAATATTATGAGAATGTCGAAAGGAAAATATATTTAAAATATAAATAATAATAATTACAATAATTCAATGTCAATATTTAATTTAAATTTAAATTTAAAGACCAAGACAGTTAATTATGACTGTCAGACAATTGACTCCGCGCCCATCGTCCCCGTTCGGCGGCGGCCACGCCCCCCAACTGTCACTGTCACCGCGGAAGTAGAGTCATTTTGTTTAGTATTTTGGGCTTCTTGCTGTAATTTCATCCAACCCTCGTGCTTTTTCGGGTTGGATATTTGTTCCTGGGACAGCCAAGAAGCCCCGACGACCGCGGGCTTCATCCGCGGTCCCAGTGACACCCAGGGAGACGCCCGGCGACCCGGCGGCGGCGAGATAGAGTCGGAGTCAACTGTCTGGTATCTTTTTAATTTTTATTTCGCGTTATTGCCCGTTCCACAATTTCTATGGCGTATTCTAGGAACCTTGGTCTCGTGTTCTCGTTTGCTAGTATTTTTCCAAGGTTCCCTTCGCTTATTTGTAGGCCCAGGCTTTGTTCTAATTCGTATCTTTTGCGACCATACACGGGACACTCAGTGACCAAGTGTATCACACTCTCGTCCCGTGTAGGGTCGCAAATGCAGGCAGGGCTGTCTTTCAATTTGAAACGATGTAGATATTGGGAGAAACCCCCGTGACCAGTGTAGAGCTGCGTTCTGCGGTAATCAAAACCGTCCCTCAGAACGACAGCCCTCGCCACCCTCACGTCCGGGAAAAACGTCTTGGTCACGGCGGCTGTCTCCCCATCCGAGTAGCGCTTTTGCCATATTTTTACTGTTTGTTCCCGTATGAGCTTCTTAGCGTACGACAACGGGTATAAGTCATAATCAGGCTTTGTTTTTAGATGGAGAGCGGCCTGCTTTGCTAACTCGTCGGCCCGCTCGTTGCCGGGCGTGCCGACGTGCGCCCTCACCCAGAACAACCGGACATCCCGCCCCTCCGCACGCAGTGCCCTGATGTCGCGCTGCACCGCGACCGCCATAGGGTGGAAGGTCCACGCGCTGGCCAGCAGATCCAGCGACGATCTAGAGTCGCTGAATATGTTGACCACCGCTTCCGTCCCCGCCAGCACCTGCTGGACAGCGCGCTGCAGCGCGAGCATTTCGGCCTGGAATACCGTGCAGAAGGGCTCCAGCCGGAGCCTGGAGGATCGGACCTCCTCTCCGTCGATCCACCAGGTAAGAGCCGCACCCACACGGCCCTCAATCTTGCTACCGTCCGTGTAGATGTGCGGCCCGGTTACGTTGTGGATGTCCAGAGTCCGGGCGTCGAGATCATCCAGGCTCAGGTAGGTGGGTGGCCTGTGCTGTGCCGGGTGTGGCGCCTCCGTGTATGCGGCTCGTCTCTCCATCTGCCTGTCCGCTAACTGCTCCAGCGGTCTCCCGCGCTTCAGCTCATACAGGCGGGCTCCCTCGAGAATGCGCAGATCTAGTGGAAGCAGTCCTGTCAGGGTTAGAGCCGCATGTAACGATACTGTTCTGTACGCCTTACAGATTTTCTGCGAAAAACCCCGCTGTATGGTATCCAGTTGCTTCCGAGTCATCAATTTGCTCGCAGCCGGATACCACACACCGGCGGCGTACAGAACTATGGGCTCTATCACTGCGACGTATATGGTTCTCACCACCTCCGGGTTCAACCCCCATGTCACTTTGGCAGCGCATGCCAGTTGCTTGTAAATATTAGCTGCTTTTTTGCAGATGTAAGTGACATGAGAGTTGAAGGTGAGTTTTTGGTCTATTATTAGTCCTAATAATTTGACCTCACTCACCAGCGGTACCTCCACTCCTGCCATGGTCAACTCAGGGGGGTCGTATTTCAGTTTTTTAGTAAGCACCATTGCATTTGTTTTATGCGGTGCAAACTTCAACTTATTTCGGACCCCCCAGTCGTAGACCATGTCCAGGATGCGTGAAGCTTCCTCCCCTATGGAGGCTCCCGTCGTTCCGGAGAAGATGAGAACCACATCGTCCGCAAACGCCTGACAGTATACTTCGAGGGACTCTAGTTCGCGTAGCAGGGGGTCCAAGACAATGTTCCAAAATGTTGGCCCAGCAATGGAACCCTGGACACAACCCTTTGTGGTCCCCCTTGTGTACTCCGCCCCCGCGTAGCGTACCAGAACTTTCCTGTCCTCGAAGTATCCTACTACCATTTTATACAGGTTTGGGGGACAACCCTTGTTCAGCAGTTGCTTTTTTATGGCTGGCCACCAG